>JACXSJ010000629.1:0-163501 GCA_014851325.1 Pentalonia nigronervosa | reverse complement strand
CTTACCAAAGCAACGAGTAGTAATTATTTTAACTACCTATCGCCGAATTTGAAATTAACATCAAGCTCCGAACTGCCCAAAATCAACACACGACTGTGGTCTGTGTATAATATTGACACCAATGCGTGTAGAATCAACTACAAATTTCGAACTGTGTATAATGTCTGATAGTAAATTCAAATACTTAAATAGTAATAATACCATAAAATATACATAGTTATATAGGCTGATAAACCGTCTTTGCTCAGAATCGTATTTCGTATACAGAATATCGTATAGAATGATTTTATATCATTGAATTCAAATTTAACACATCCATAACACAGTGACTCACATGACACCTAGTTCACAAGCAAAGCGGTTGTTGACCACCTTTTTTTTTTTGAAACATTTGGTCTGTTTTGAAAAATTTTCAATTTGCTTTAAGATTTTCTTTTATGTAATTTTGTTGGTACCACAATAGTATACCTGTGTTCTATAAGTTTTTATTAGTAGGTATATAATATATATTTTAAAAATCGTGTTTAAATCTCCGATTTATTAGTTTTGAAAATAAAAATATCATCCTAATTCCTTATGTATCTTTAATCTTTAATCTTTAGTGAACTCTATTATATTCTATGAAGAGTACTTTTGTCCATCGCCGTTCATTATGACGAATGTCTAATTACAAATACCTATCAAACAAAAATATGTGACATTGTATCTTTAATATTTTTTAATTCCTATTATATCAACTCATGAGGAATCTTGTATTACATTTTCAAACTTTCTGACAAACGAAAAATTTATTATCAATCTTTATAAAAAAAAATAAAATAAAAATAAAAAAGCTATAAAGAAGCCTATAAAAGCTATTTGAGCCTATTTGTTTGAGCCTATAAAAAGCTCAAAAAGAGTTAAAATATTTTGATAAGTTTTCGCAAACTTCCTTCACCCTCATTTTTAAACAAACACTAATGAATCAAAAAATGCTTAAATTTGACATTTTTTTATTCAAAATTGACTTTTGAATTTTTTTTTTTTTGCGAATAGATAGTGCACCTTCCATTAAACTTTTAATTATAATTTTCATAGTTTTTCGAAAATGCATACCACCGCTATATCTAAAATACTTATTTTATAATGACTGAGTGGGCAACATGTATCGCTAGCTAAATAAATAAAAAAATTAAAAATGTTTGAAAATGTTTATCGACAAAAAAAAAAATTTACCGAAACGTTCTTATTTTTATAAATAGCTTAAAAAGAGTCAAAATATATTGAATGTTTTACGGTGTACAGAAAATGCTTATATAAACATTTGGTGAACTTTTCATATATCTACGGTCGATATTTATTTTGTTACACCAAAAATCAAAATCGATTTTGTCAAATTTTTTTTTTTTTTTTGTTGTTTTTGCCTACACGTTTAAAAACTTTTGGGAATTTTTTACTTTTTCACTTCTAAGTACCAAATAAGTCCACTTTCCTATCAGAAAATATGTTGATGAAGAAAATCGGAGCATTTTTATTACCTTAAAACGTGATGACAACCAAAAAAAAAAATAAAAAAAAACACACATCATTGTAAAATCAAATACATTCTTTGCCCCATTTCAGAATCTAAAAAATATATATATATAAATCATAACTGGTGTTGAATATATCATTATTATATTTTATATGCTCGGCTCCACCACTCTTATTCTTTATTTCTTTATAGTTTATATTATTATAAATTATATCATCTTGATGATACCGCCGCAGTACCATCTAGATTTTTCCAATATCAATAATATTTAACCTGCAATTGCTCTGTTACTACCGCCAGTAAATTTGGCCAGACTATTAACGCTGTCTATTGTCATTAAATTAACTATAATTTAGTGCAATTCTTAATCATAGCCAGTGAATAATCTATGCTATGCATAATCAATATTATAAAAAATAGTATATCCCATGAACTCATAGTTCGTACATCATGGTATACTTATTTTTTTATAGGCGTGGTTTAAATTGGATTTCTACAAGTGATCTTAATTTGAATGAGGGGCATACCATAGGCAATATATCGTACGAATCGTTCATGAGCGATATCACAATCTTGGAGTATGAAGATATCCTTATCAATAGTTGGGTCAATTCATAGGTCCATGAAGACTAGAATTCTATATAGTCTTCATGCATAGGTCAATTGCTAATTTCATGCACGTGTATGTAATATAGTTCTACAATATAATTGTTTATTTATTTATTTTTTTTAAAACAAATTATATTTTTAACTTTAAATACTGACTAGTGACTACCTACTGTAGTATTGTATGTGATTGTGATTAAATTTTATAATTTATGTTTACAATTAATCAAAATACTATTAAATTAGTTCTTTAAATTTAAATATATTTTTTTTATTATTCAGTGGAAATCATATAATTTATATTATTTTTGGTGGAGGTAAGTCTAAAAATAATAATTACAAAATAATTATACTAATATCAACTATCAAAAAAGTAAAGCGTTAAAAAAAAATCACTATAATTTTCTTTATTACTTTGTGATTATGAACATATAATCTACCCAATACACAACTACTGTAAATATGCCACTGGTCTTATCTATATAAATATATTAATTTATGATATTATACATTATATTGTATAATATACAATTGGATAGTAAAGTATACAGTTAAATAGTTAATCATCATTTAAATTAATTTAACATTTTGTGGGTGTTCTAATATAAATTAGAAAAATATTTCATTTTCTCTTCACTATAAAAGATAGTAAAAATAAAACTGATTTTTTTATTTTTAAGTTATAGATGAGTTACTTCTTATTATGAGTTAACGTTTTTGTTTGTTTACATAAATTGTGGCCTTTTTAAAAGTTTATATTATTCAGTTAAAATTAAAATTAAAAAAAAAGAATTCACTAGGAATACCATTTTATGAACACTTTCCACTTTATGATTACTTATGATATTTTATTTAATACTTATTTACAGCAAAAGTACTTTTACAAACATTAGTGATTACTTAAATGGACTGTTCTGCCAATAATGTAAAATTTGATACTGATAAAACATCAGTTACTTTATTACAAGACATATTAAATAAACAAGGGGTACGCACAGTTCAGTATGAATTATTACAAATTGAAGGAGCCATTAGTGCACCATCGTTTCAATATCGTGTCACAGATGGACGATTTGTGGCTTATGGTCAAGGTTAGTATGACAATAAAGAGGTTTTAATTTTTTTTTTTATGTGCCAATAATTTTGTTTAGGAAAATCAAAAAAAGAAGCTAAACAAAATGCAGCTAAAGCTTTACTACGGATTATTCATAAAGAGTTTCCAGAATTATGTTCCGATCCTTTATTTGAATCACAAATTGATTTTACCTCAGACTTAAATGAATCTTTTGAAACAATGAACTTTGGAGATAACGATGAGCGTAATCCAATTGGTATGCTTCAGGAACTTTGTACATCTCTTCATCTTCCTCCTCCAATTTACATAACAGAATGTGAAGATGGTCTTCCACATCAGCGGTTATTTACTGTTTCATGTAATGTCTCCGAGTACAAGGAGACTGGTATAGGCAAATCTAAAAAGATTGCCAAAAGACTTGCTGCTAACAATCTTTATTTAATGTTAAGAAGGTAGTGAAATTTCATAATATACATTATTGCATTGTATTACTCAGTAGTTTTATTAATTTATAATTTATATTTTATTTCTTGTCATTAGCATTCAGGCAGATCTGAGTCAAAACTCTGGAGCAGCTGAAAATGTAGACGACTTTGTTCGTCAAGAGTCCAGCAACCTAAGCGGATTGAAAAATTCAAAATCCACTTCTCAATTTTATAGGTTACCTGAAATCCATAGGCATTTACCGTTAACTGATGGCCCCTGCTATAATAATCTAAAAAAAATGGATGATAAACAATTATATTCGTGTGACAGCAAACTGATTTTAGACAGTTTTACTGCTGAACAAGGACTTATAGTATCATTTATTGATTTTGAAGAACTCTCAAGTTCTGGCAAATATCAAACTTCTCTTCAAGTATCTACTCCCATTACTGTGGCTTTTCACGGTGAATCTACTATTAGCTATGAAGAAGCTCAGCAGGATGCTGCATATAGGTCATTAGTATTTTTTAAAAGTATATTAAATAATAGTGCATTAAATTTTTGACAGTTCCTTAATAAATTTTATCACAGATTGTTAGTTATATAAAAAAATTAATATAGCATAATATAATGTGATGTGATTTATTGTTGTGCTATTTTCTTATTCTAATTAATGATTTTTATTGGTTAGTTGCAGAGTTAGGGCTTGGTTACCGGGGATAAATTATTTTTTTGGTACCTGTCTTATGCTATCTACGTTATTATGTATTATGCTATGTATAAATAAAATTATATCTACAATAGTTACCATAATAATTAATAATATTATTATTTTCAATTATGGTGGTCAACTACAGTAGGAAGTATGATTAAAACCATCCGTGTTTCATTATAAGCGGTAGTGAACAGTCACACATTAAAATAATATGGTCTAAACACAAGTGGGACCAATATATTTTTTTGAATATCAATTCTAAGAGGAGTGGCTATTTTCAATATCTTAAACACACTATATTTAATTAAAAATGTAATTCAAAGTATCTTTCCAATTAAAATAAATTATTTTATATAATAAAAAAATTCTACTTTGTATGATTTTAATGTTATGTTTGTAAAATGGCCATGGTGGAGATCTTCTTTTAACTTTAAAAATTATGCCTGTCATAGACATGTTCTATAGTATAAGAAATTATAAAAAACTATAAACTTGTTTGTATTTATTACCAAGTGAAAAGCAATATGAGATTTTTAGTTTTAATTAGCTAGTAGAAAAATAATTTCGCAATTTTGTGCATGTCTGTATTTGACTTGAATAATCATGTCAAAATATAAATATGGTTTAATTATAATATAATATAGTCATGTAGTATATTAATTTATAATTAAACGTCGTCAGGTGTAGATTATTTCAATTTCATTATCGAACTTAGATAGACAAAAATATCCCAATGTCTTGAAAATATGCTATTATGGCATGATTAAATAATACTATATCATATGATGAAGTATTATCTAATCAGTATACTAATAAGAGGAAAAATATCTGATGACTATATTAAGTGTATACTTACTCTAGTAAAATAATGTTTCCAATTGTTAAAAGTTCACTTAACTAGACTTAATTGAAATGTCTTTAAATGTAATTGAATAGAAGTTCTGCAATTTAAATATATATTTTTATTTATTATTATTGTTTCAGTATCAACTATAAGGTTATTAACTAATGATTATTTGTATATGTAGTAGTTTTTATATTGGATTTGAATTATATTAAGTTATACATATCAAATATTTTTAAGAACGTAATTATTATTTTTTGAATCAGAGTAGGGTCCTATTACTCTGTACAAGTTGTTTGGAATTTAACATTCTTATCTGGACCAATTTAAATATTAATTTTTTTTTACATAAATATTATAGGTATTAAGTAATACTACTATTTTTTTTTTTATGGTAGTATTACTAAAGTATTTATAATCAATGGTTTTACCTATTTTAAATAAAGTAGGCAGTTAATGTTTTTTAAAATCCCTAAATATGTCTATAATGAATTATATAAGTGTATTAATAGTTTTACATCTACAGAAAATTAGTTACTGTTAATAATAATCTCAACACACAACAACAAATTTGCATTCAGTAGAACCAGTTTTGTGTTACTGCTTACTATTATTATTGTTCTGTACTATTATAACTTTAATATTTGAGTCAATTGACCTATTATTAAATATAAAGATAAGAATATTTAGGGTATTTTTTGCCATCTGGTAAGTTTAATTTAATATTTTGATTTTGAAATAAGTTATTAATATTTTAAAATTATACATATTGTACATTACTTCATACTTGCTTAAAAAATGTAAACACCAATAAAAACTTTGAAGATGACTTAAATAAAACTGGTTTTGCTGAACGCAAATTTTCTATTTTGTTTCTAAGGAGACAACACGACATGTATAAGTATGGTGTTCTAATATTATATTTTGATAATTGAAAGTGAAATTCAGTGCCGTGTTAATTAACATGGGCACCACTGGACAATATTTGGTGCATCTAAAATTTGTGGCACCGTAAGGCACTTGTCCCCCAGTCAGTACTGGTGAAATTATTAATTGTAAATCAACCAGAATTTATGTTAGATTGTTAGAACATTTAAAGACTCAAAAATTTGAGTGTAAGAAGTGCATAATATTGATTGACTATCTTTGTGAATAAAGTAAATTTATTAAAATATTAATAATTAATTTTACTATAGATTGGTAGATATTGTTTTTTTATTTTTACAATTATATTTCAAAATTACATAAATTATTTAAAAAAAAAAATTAAAAATACAAAGTAAATATTTGTTTTTTAACTTACGCAAACAAATTTTTTTGATGGTATTATTTGCTTAAAAAGTCCAATGTTGGCTGTATTTCAAAATTCTGATAAGCAAACAATCATTATTTATTTCTGAGGTCTGTTTGGAAGATAAAAATATAAAATGGTTGTTTTATAAAAAAACTTCTAACCTCCAATTGTATACAATTGCTAACAAAGTCCTAACATAATGATGGTAGTACAGGTCTGATATTCTGATACAGTAGCGTCCACAACCCTAAGATTAAGTATAGCAGTCGCTACACATAGAAAATAAAGGGAAAACAATATTTAAAGCAAAATATTTTATAACAGTAATTTGTTTGGAAAAATACTTATATAGGTCATTTTCATGATAAAATTCAGTCACTTAGTCACTTTTTAAACAACTTAAACTACTTCCAACCCTAATAATACCTATTTGGTACATTAATATTTACCAATATTAACAAATAATATACAAAAAAAATAACCCATTACATTTTGAATGATGAAAGGGTGGGTGGGTAAAATTATGTCTTGCTATACCTGAAAAATATTTCTTGGGTGCCACTGGGTCTGAATGCCTGATTTTGTTTGATCTTATGAAAATTTGATCTTTCTATCTATGAATAATTCATTTAAAAAGTATTTTTGAATGGATAATTGTATTGAATTACTTGAATGAACATAACTATAAAGCAAAAGAAGTGATTTGTTGAAATTCTTTTTCTTTTAATCTTAATTTAATTAATTTATCCAATATTTCTTGTCTCCATTTGCTTTTAAAAATATTTTCTCTATCACTTGGAGAATTAAACCTACAAAATATAATATTCAATAAAATTAAATTCTATATCAAAATAAATAGCACATATTTGATATTATATTATGTAAAAAATTGTTTATAAGTTTATATAATTACCATTGTGATATAAAGCAAACATCTGGCTCGATTGAACCTCCCACTACAGAACTCCAAAATGTTTTTGGTTTTTGAATTGAAATATTACTTTGAATTTCCATAAACGAATCTGGTTTAGCTTCCATACCAATTAAAGATCCAATGCTAAGTTTAGGACTCCAAGCAGACACTCTGCGTTGAGAAGGATTGATTTCTTTTGCACTAAAAATGAACAACTAAAATTAAAAATCTTTTCTTATGGCTAAGTAATAATATACATAGTGAGAGATATACTTCAAATTTAAATTATTTTTTGAATTATTTCCAACCAGACATGTTGGAGCAGAATGTGAAGGCTCCGTAAATGATGATGATATCCATGGTTCTATCCCTTCCAGTTTTGTCTTGAAAAAATAAATACAATTTCATTATATACAATTTTTTAGTTGGTTAAGAGCATGTTTAAAATATAGTGATTGAATAAAATTTGGATCTATTTCCTATTTAAGACAATAATATTAAATGTTCCAATTTTAAATACTTAGCATGACTTATGGAATAAGTTAAAATAATACCTCTTGTTCTTTAGGTTGTTTGATTTCAATAGATGCCTGTATATGAATCCACTTTTTCCCAGTAGGATAATTTTTAGATATATCACTCCTGAAGTATAAATGCCTATCTAAACCCACTGAAAATACCTGTTAATAAAAAAAAAAATATTTATTCAAGCAACTTTGAATACAGTTTGTAGAATTTACTTGGTCGTTTGGGGTTACTGAGACAGAAAACATAAAAGTGTTTAATTTCACCCAACAAGTTCCTTCATTTAGATTTTGATCAATTCCTTTTCTATACCATACTCTAGAATCATTAGTAATTGCCCATACTGACTGAAACCCAACAGATAATTGAGTTATTTTTGAATCTGCTTCTGGAGAATCAACAATAATCCATTTTTTACCTTAAAAATATTTAATACAACATTATTAATGACAAATGTTATATAAGAACCAATAAATTTATCTTCAATCTATACAAGTAGGTATATTATACTAACCTTGTGGTGTTTCAGCACTGACTTCTTTTCTGACTAGTATGACACCACTCCATAAAACCACCCAAACAGAACCCGATGGACCACAATCAATGTATCTGGATTCACTGCTTTCTTTTGTCGGAACACAAACCCACACACAGCCCTCGGGCCACGTTTTGTTTACGTTTTTACGGTAAAAAACCTGTAATTCAATTTCTTATAGAACAAAAATTGTATGTTCATTTGTTTGTATACAAATTCCAGAACCTATGAAGTTATATAAATGTCTATTTACCCTTCCTTGCGCTGTCACTGCCCACACCATAATGACACCAAGTTGGGCTCCGGGTATCTTATGCCCTCCAATGCTCACGCAAATGAATGGTTCCTATATAGTAGTAAAATTAAAATTTATTATATACATACGTCTGTTCATCTATATATGGAAAATTCGTTCAGTTCAAAGACCTGAGTAAAATCTTTGTGCAGAGGAGAAATTATACACCAAGAATTTGTGCCAGTGTATATTCGATTCCTGTACCATTTCCTTCTCCTAACACATGAATTCCAGCGTTTGATTGGATAAAACTTTGCACAAAAATCAACCGCATACGTCCATCCCTAAAGACCAGTAAAAAAAAAATTAACTTTTAAAAACAATTCACACAATGTCATAATATATTATTATAATCGCATGTACAGTATGTCCCAAAGGCCCTATATCATTCTTAGTATCTCCGTGAAAAATAAATATACATAAAAACGGTTTTTTTTTTACATTTTTAAATATAAAAATTCTAAATGGATAGCAGAAGATTCAAAAATTTTTTATTTAATTAAGTTTTTTAAAATTTCAAGTTTGTCAATTTTTTAATCATATTTTTTAAAACAGTTCAAAAAAAAAAAATTTAAAATTGAGTGAAAATTTAAATGTATAATAATTTTTGTAACTCGTAATTATAGATCTTACATTGTCGTCTAAATCGTTTTCCTCAAACGTAGTTTCCAACTTCCACTCATGTTCCCATTGCCAGACAAAAGAGGGCAACTTTATATTCTCCTTCAATTTTTCTTCTTTACCGTTTTCCGATGACCAACAATATCTGTCGGTTGGCAAAAGTCTTTTTGAAAAACTCCCGCCAGGCATCCATCGCTATTAAGAACAATATATAAAAACTATTATTCATGTACATAAACATTCATCATAAATACACGTATTTATGATCGATAGAACCTATATATCTATCTACATTTTGTGTATATCTTATGATAATTTACAGGGCCATTGTTTCGGTAATATTTTAGTCGTTTGTCTTAAACATTTTTTTTACGTAATTTGA
This sequence comes from Pentalonia nigronervosa, assembly GCA_014851325.1. Classification (NCBI taxonomy): domain Eukaryota; kingdom Metazoa; phylum Arthropoda; class Insecta; order Hemiptera; family Aphididae; genus Pentalonia; species Pentalonia nigronervosa. Next base: position 153,757 of record JACXSJ010000629.1, on the reverse strand, counting down.
AGTCATAACAAGTTACAATAGATTTATTAGATCAATCAGATTGTTACTTAATATTAAATATTTTATTTATGTTTGGATCATAATTCATAAGAAAAAAAAAATATTATTCATGGTCAATCACCGCCACCGCTTACCTACCTCGTTTTCATATACTTCTTCTTTGATCCGTATCGCTCCGTCCAGATTGTGCACCAACAGATACGTCTGGTTGTCGCCTCCGATGGACCACATGTAATTCTCGATGGCGGAAATGTGTTTCAAATCCATGCCGACGTGGGGAAACGATTTCCATTTGTCATCGAACGCAGACAGTGTGAAAATCTTCCCGTAGTTATTAATAGCCAACACACATTGCAGTTCGTTCATCTTCTCGTGGCGCAAAACATGAGATCTAATCTCAATTCTATGACCATGTAATTCGGCGGCAGTCGGCGCAACTGTTGAACTATTTGATAGCCGATCTATCCATGCACGATCGATTGTTATACGAACTTGTAAACTAAAATACTAGGGCAACATCATATTATAGTTACGTATAATGCTTTCACAGTTTTGTGTAAAGTATAATGCCACTACGGCACTGTTGTTAGTTTATTATTATTATTATTATTATTATTAAAATTTATTAATACTCGTGCACTCGGCGGTTTTATGCGAATAAATCAATAGGCAGGAAACGAAACGCGCGCCCACCGAGCGAACCGCACTCCCGTGGTGTACAACACGCGCGTCGTACGCAAGTGGCAACTCTTCCTCTCATTTGTCGATTCACATTTGAAACGTTATGAAATCTCCAAATGTTACTACTGTGATTTACGTTTAAGACTTTAAACTTTAAATCGGAGTGAGAGAAATATATCAAATTTATTTCTAGTCGACTAGTTGGTAGACCACCAGACGGTAATTTATACGGAATACTCGTTCGGCATTAAACATACACATTATAGACTCTATAGGAATGTGGAATGAGGAGGTACATATCCGCCGGCTATACCCGCTTGTAGTTTTAAATATAATATGAAAACAATTTTAATGACGATGTGATCCCGTAAAATGTTTATTGCGCAGATGTCGGTAGCAGGCTACAACCAAAGTCGAAAGTCGGGAACATTCAACCGGAGCCAGTGGCGTATAAAAGAATTATTTTCACTGTGAACCAATTTACCATTAGTCAAGCAGAGCACTAGCCATTAACATTGCCATAACTATAAAAAAAAAATAGACATTTTTTAGGGAGCCGAGTGGTTATGATAATGGTATAAACATACAAATAGAGATTGCGCAATTTGATTATATAAATATTTATTATTATATTATAAATATTATGAAGAATTTATTTTAGATTCTAAGCGGAGCGAGGAATGTATTGACTACAATGATATCCATTTTTTTTCTATTTATATACACGAAAGTTGTCAAAATAAACAAAAATTTGTTGTAAATCAAAAAAAAAAAATTATTGTAGATACGTGAAATTTTCACCAAATGTTTGTATAACCATTTTCAATACTTAATAAAATTTTCAATATATTTTGACTCTTTTTGAGATATTTCTAGGCATATTACATTTTCAGTTTTTTTATTTTTTTTTTTATTATTGTTGATAAACATTTTCAATCAGTCAACACAATTTAAAATTTAATACAAGGTTCTTCTTATTGTAAGTGAAAATTAAAATTATAGTTGAGCGTAGTTCTATAAAAGTTTTTTATAAGTGTCTAAAGTTAAAATTTTGACAAAATACGTAAAAATAACAAAAATTTGCAGTATATTTTAATTAGGAAATTCATAAGAAATATTCTATTTAAATCTAAGATTTCAAAATGCAACACAAGATTCTCTATAAGTTTTTCTACCTTTCTAAAAAAAAAAAAATTACTGGAGAGTCAAACTAATTTTTTATGAGCGTTGAAATTAGATATTCAATATTCATCCGCATAGGCGTGCGCACGGGTACAGCAGAAGGTTCATATGCTACAAGTGCCACATTTTTTGGGCCGATCGATTAGTCTATGGGCCAGTCTAGGCAATTCATTATTTAATAATTTAATATAAACTGTAATAATTAATAAGTAAATAAAATTGACGCGAACCATTAAATAATTATTTTCAAAATAGAGTGTAGACACAGCTATCAGTTAATATGTTAATATGTTTTGTTTGATAACATATTAAACAAAATATAAAATGTATACTATAATACTGTATTTATGTTCAATGTTTTGGTTATTGTCATTTGCCGGGAGGTGGTAGTGATTAGCAGATTAGCTTTACTATAACCTAGCTGGCGCGTCGGCCGCTTCTGCTGGAAAACCTTAGGTACGTTCTAAAAATAACTCAGTAATCGACTGAATAACCACAATAATCAGAATATCGAATTTCTATTTGATGACCGATAATAAAGTATCATTATACAATTATTATTGTAGTGTATTGTTGGCTGTTGCAGACCAAGTCATTTTTACAATAATTATATTCATGGTTGCGTATGTTATAAATACATTCAGTGTGGCGTGATATTCGAATTATGATTTATTAAATAAGTTGTTATTATTCAGACGACAGCGATTGTGTTTTCTGCGAACGCGTATTCGTGTATGTCAACGTTATTGTATTACTATTTAATAGTGATCATTTTTCTTAAATAATAAATTTAAACTTCAAACACGAGTTCGATAAATAAAACAATAAAAAAACAAAAAGGCGGAGCTGTTAAAGTTCGTGAATTAAAAAAAATTAAACTTCAAAATGCTGCTCAATCTTGCTATAATATTAAAAATTTATTTCAAAAATCAGCAGATGGATTTAAAAAAAATATTGATATTCCAACATATCAAGATGTTATTATAAATGAATTGCAAAATAAAGATGTCGACAATTCTGATTCTATAGTAAGTTAATAGTATATTATTTAATTATTTATATTTTTATTTATTCTAAATATTTATATAAATTATATTTATATTGTTTCAAAAATATATAAATTACAATATAAATATTTCAAAAATTTACCTAATATAATAAATAATCGCAAGTAAAATGATTTAGTTAGGAATTAAGATAATTTAAATTTTTAATTTTTGGTGTTGAACATAAGTAAATTATATTTAATTTGTAGGATTGCATTGAACAGGAAAACAATATGAAAGTGTATATACAGAGGTTAGTCAAGTTCAAGTGAGACTGACACTGATTCAAATATTGATGAAAATTATTTGAAAGCTCATGGAGTTCTAAGTTTTAAAGTTAATGAATCTTTAAATAAATTGCCTTCCAATCGCTTAGAAGTTAAAGAAATTATTAACCATGGACCCTGTTGCCCTGTATTGAAACTATATCCTAGAACATTACAAAGTAACAGTCAGAGATCTTTTCAAAAATCTTGGTATGATAAATTTAGTTGGCTTGAATATAGTACAGTCACTGATGCAGCTTATTGTTTCCCATGCAGATTCAAACTTATTCCAAGGTTTTTTCATGTAGTTGCAGAAAATTTAGAAGTAGAGATTACCATTTTGAAAAATATGAAAGATATGTATATACCTATAGGAAATTTAGTGTGTACTATACATGAATGGCTTGATTGGTTGTCAATAAAAGGAAGAGCAGATATTTTTAAACAGTTTCTACAAGTATTAAGAATATTTGTTGTAATACCTGTGACCAGATGTTCATTTGAAAGAACTTTTTTAAAATTAAGCATCATAAAAAATAAATTAAGAAGCACAGTGTCTCAGGATAGGTTAAATTCATTATTGTTTTTGTTTGTTGAACAAAAAATGACTGCTAATGTTAATATTGATGAAGTAATTGACCAGTTTAAATTAATGGTACCAAATGATAGAAGATTTGTTTTTTAATAAAAAAAAAAAAAATGGGAATTATTACTATAATAATAATAATAATAATTATTATTATTATTATTATTATTATTATTAAAATTATCATTTATCACTACCTATTCCAATGTACAATGTATTTTATTTAATTAATAAAAAATAAATTGACCAAGTATTTTATGATTTTATGTAGGTAATATAACTAATAAAGTCTGATAGTAATTGTAACTTGGTGTTTTCAAAAGCAGTGAACAAATGTTTCCTTACATTTTGTATATTAACCATTTGTTAATTATTAAAAAAAATAAATAATTATATTATTATAGCCACTTAGGTACCAATAACACTGCCTGTGTATAATATGATCAATAATTTTGACTATTCAACATTTATTTGGCTGATTGTTAAAAAATGGGCTGCTTAATTTTATATGATGCATGTGATGAAAGTCTGCGCAAATCTATGTTCATCTGTAAACTATACCAATTTCTCGATGAATTTTTATTTTATTGTAATTCAAAAAGGAATCGCCGTAAATATTTCAACATTTTACCAAAGAAATTTTTGATTTTTTAATAAATTTTCTATAAATATAGATTAAATTTTAATATTTGAAAATTACATAAGCACAACTTTCTTTTATAAGCATTTAAAAATATAACCAAAAAATCAAAAAAATATATTTACATGATTGATTATTATATAGACATTTGAAGTCCAAATTTGGACGAAATTAGATATTTAAATGAAGAATAACAATGTTAGTTATTTCGTTGTAATTTAAAAATAATTTTCATTTTATTCTACTTAGGAGAACCTCGTATTAAATTTTCAATATAAAAGTTATATAGTTTGAACATTTTATAAATTTTTAACTATAAAATAATTAACTAATTTTTGATATTTAGATGTCCAAATTTGAACTTAAATATCTATTAAAAACAATCATGTAAATATTTTTTTTAGATTTTTTGGTTATAATATAAGTACATATATTATTTTAAAATTTCGATCTTTGGTTATAAAAATTGAACATTTTGTGCATTTTTAACTACAAAATAATTTACACATTTTTGAATTTTTTATGAATTTTGATTTAAGTTTAAACTTTAAATGTTTATAAAAAAAAGTGTATATTTGTGTCTTTAATATTTTTTAACTTCTATTAGAAAACTTTGAGCCACCTTATATTAAATTTTCAAGCTTTTTGACCTATCGAAAATTTTTATTGATATTTATAGAAAAAAAAACTATAAAAAATCAATAATTTCTTATGCCTACAATTAATTCAAAAAGAGTAAAAATATTTTTAAAATTTTATGATCTATAGAAGATAACAAACGTTGTATTACATTTTGAAGTATTTTGACAGAGTGAAAATTTTGTGTATAGAAATTGCTTATATAAATATTTTGTGAAAATGTCATATATATTCCATTATAATTACTTTTGGTATTACACCAAAAAACAAAATCGATTTTGTCAAAATTGGCTTCCCGTAAAAATTTCAATTTTTTCCGACACGTTTGAAAACTATAGGGAATTTTTTATTTTTTACCTCCGAAATACCGACTAAATTCACTTTTTTACCGGAAAAGATGCTGATGAAGAAAATCGGAACACTTTTACTGCCCTAAACCATGATGACAGACAAAAAAAAAATAAAAATAAAAAAACAAAACATTGTAAAATCTATACATTTATCAGTCCGCTCAGAATCTAAAAGTGAATCATTTTAATTTTTAAGCAATAAGACATTTTTTATTTTTTTTTTAAAATATCTAAATAACAAATTTTGATAAACAGTTAATATTATATGTATTTTGTTTATAATATATTTAATGACCTTTAAAAAAAGTATATAATTTTTAATTAAGAACATGAAATTGTTTCATTTTTTTTTTATATTTTAATGTTATTTTTACTATTTTGATGTTGCCGTAGTTTGAAAATGAAATTTTTAGTGTTGACGAATTTAAGGACTAATTAATGATGGCGCTTGGAATTAAGAATACAGCAGCAAGAACATTTTTATGAACAAAAATGCATAGATATGACATAGTCAAAATAACCGGACCCGCCAAAACGCATGGTATGGCGATACCTTAAAATATTCTCACGCCCGGGCGGAATATAATAAATCAGTACCCTACAAGGCTACAAAGTACCAATATACAATCTCATTTATCTGTAATCAGAATAGGCACAAATAGCAGGCGTGGGGCTAATAGACTTAGCCTTTAAAATATCTGAAGATTTTACATCATATTGGAATATATGAAAAAATGTTTATCTCTGCATCAAAATCTTCAGCCCCCTTTACAAATCTCGAACACTGATTATCAATTTTGTAGGGTTCGGATTTCAATGCAAATTACATTTTTTTCTAAGTGTCCTTAAACAATGATTTCCAAGCACAAAATTCGTTTCTATATTAAAGAATAAGTGAAACTTGTATTTTGCATTGTTTTGCATTTTTAGGATTTTTTTATTTTTTGACATTTTATGTGCAGTTTTAGGTTTTTAAGACATTTTTTTCTTATTTTTCATAGTGTTATCAGAAAAATTGATAAATTTATTTTGATTTCTTTCTAAAAGAAAAAAAACATATTAATTTTGCTTTTAAAATGTATTACGGTTTTACCGATTGTACTAGATAAATCGATGTCGGCTGTAATAATGATAAAACGATTAGCTTTTCATCAAAGTTGTAATGTAGTCGTATTGCACTATTTACACCATCGCACTGCTGTGGCCTGAAACCCATTTTTAGATGGTCAAAAGTGCTATTCATAAAAACTAAAAAATGCTACATTTTTGTGTTTTTTTATTTTTATTATAGTATTTTGATGATAAATTAATAATTTGAAGTCAAACATTTGATTATTTAATGTTATAGTACCATTCGATTAGAAATTTATATATTTTTATAAATTATTTCCAACTTTTTCACTAAATATGTTAATTAATTGTTTTCACTTTAATTTATTTAAAATTTGTAATTATATAATAATGAATTATTATTTTGTTTTTAATATAATTCGGCCAGAAATTTTTTTTTTCAAATATTGTACAAAATTTAATACGAAAAAATCAGTTTTTCTGTTATTTTTTAGTTAGTTAAGAATATAAATGAAAATTATACAGTTTTACGTAATTTTAAATGCATACGTTACAGTACAAGTTTTTGAGAATAAAATAAAAATTTTTTGCCCCAATGGCTTTTGTAGTATACAGTGTACATAATAATATATATTTTTCTAAAATAAATATAACTTTCTGCATTTAAAAAAAAATACAAGATTTTTGGTATATTTTATCGTCTTATTCACTATCAACAGATAAATAATGATAGTAAGGTATAATTTCATTAAGATTATATTATTAGACTATAATACCAAAATAATTTTGTTAAATTTAATGTGTTTTTTTCCATTTGTGAACTTATTTATGTACGAGCACGATTGTTGATTAGTTTAATGTTTTTATGTTTACATTTCATTTTCTTTCCACTTAAATTTTAAATTATGGATAAATAAATTGGTTTATAAGTTAAATATTAATTAATGTTCAACATATATTACCTATATACAATGCGAGGTAGTGACTTATTATATAGGTATTTAATCATATTTTAATTTACTAACAAATGTGTTACTTTCTTTATACACATCAATAATTGTGTTGTCAATTCACATTGTCTGACATTCAAAATATACGTAAAATAATATATAGATCCATACCTACTCTTTTAGTTAATGTGGTTCCTCTAAGAGTAATTTACAATCGGGATCTGATTGAAATTATTCGAGAAAAAGGATCTATTCAATCAATAACCGGCGTTACTTCGAAAAAAGCGCTTTCAAATTTTTTACAAAACAAATACAAAGGGTTCAATTGGAATGATGATTATATTGAAATGATCAAGAAAAAAATTGTTAAACTTTTAGTGTCATCTCGAAAATGGTCCACGGTTAATCACGGTCCACGGCTATTACACAACTTTCGAAAACAAACATTCTAAATGGCTAAGTAATGTATTTACAATGCCTTTAAACAAAAAAAAAAATTCATTATATTTAGGACGCCCACCAATTAATAATTTTTAATCGGGTTCCAAACGAAGAAGCCCGAAATAAAAAATACAAGGTTTATAGGGAGTATTATACGAGAAAAAATTTCAGATTAAATACAAACAAAGATTTGACGCATATTTTAATATTTACCTTCGATCCATATTTATCATTCTTGCAAAATGTTACTAAAAACTATGTACCAGAATTTTAAAAGGACATTAAAAAATTATTACGAATTCCAGAATCTAATACTAATGAAGATGGTATAATTAATTTAAATCAACCATTATCAGAAATTGATTTGTCTGATCAAATTAATTAATAATAAATTGTTTGTATACATTACAAAAGCAATTACGAGTAATTTGGGGTAACATTTTTTTTTTTTTATTTTATTCTCAACAACTTGTGCTGTAATATGTGTGCATTTAAAATTACGAAAAACTGTATTTTTTAGTTAAGTTCTTGACTAACTGAAAAACAATGGAAAAACTAGTTTTTTTGTGTTAAATTTTGTACAACTCTTGATGAAAAAAAAAATTTCTGGCGGAATTATATTAAGAACAAAATAACAATTCAAATATTTATTAAAAATGTTATGTATTATATAACTGCACTTCTTGAAAAACCTATGTTTTAGTCATAATATTATTAAGTCCAAACATAGTAAAATATTAAACAAAAACTTAACTTTCTCATTACAGACAGGACAGTTTTTGAAAACATAAGCATAGTTTCATTTTTATTTTGTTGTCTCTGTATGGACGTGACAAACATAATTTTTACAATAACATTAATTGGCAATTATTTATAATTACTAATAACTATATATTATATATTTTTATGTATAATTTATTTTGTCTAAGTAATTTGCAAATTAAGAACATTTATTGATGATTATAAATACAAACACATACACACATATATATATTTATACATATGTATATTGATTTATAATTTATGTTCTGTACTTAAAAATAATTAAAGATTTTACGAGTATAATAATAAATATATATTAATTATTATAATAATATTTATAAAATGGAATTTTAAAAAAATATATTTTTCTATAAGATACAAAAATTATTTTATGTACTTATCACAGAAAAAAGAATCTGTATTTTCAAAAATAGTTATACATATAAGATTCGTTTAAATAATTAATCAACAAATTAAGCCTCAAAAGTTACAAACATATATATATATATATTGAAAAATTAACAAAGTTAAACATAAAACAAAAACAAAAACATAAACAATTATAATAATTAAAGAAACAAAAAATGGCACATACAACTTTAATGATTATATTATATATTTTTAATTTCGATTTCCTTGTGGTTGGTGTTTTGTATGACTTTTTTGAATGATGTTATTTATTTCTTCTGGTAGATTACTAGGATCTGACAGTATTTCTGTAGATGTGCACAGATTTCGCAATGCGTTTAAAGCAACTAAAAATATACAATTGTTGTTACTATATAATATCATATTATACTAATGCTGGGTTGCATAAACAATCATTAAACATTTAATGAATCAATAATGGTCTCTTAAACATGATTTAGTGGCCTACGATTGGTCTATTACACTAATCAAATTTCTATACAACCCTGGCCTATATATATATATTGTTAAAATGTGCTATTTGTTTTAAAAAAATACAAAGTATTTAAATATGCTCTACAAGTTAAAAATATGTTTTAAAAAATTCAAATAAAATTGAGTATTAATGGTTTTTTTAATTTTAATTTTTTACAAAAATTATCTTTTAAATTACTAAAAATCCTGAACAAAGAAATAATTCACAAATTCCACAATACTAATAAAAGTGTATTAAACTGCCTACTTAAGCATGTATTGTTGGTGTCCATGAAAGAACATTTAAGATAAAGGATATATCAAATGTACCTTATCTCTCTCATTAAATTGTTTTTGTTTTTAAAAATTATACACTAATAAAGTTTTTTATTCCACTCTTTAAAACTATCATTTATGCCCAAAACTTTAGTATGAAAGACAAGAATAATGATTACATTTTTTTTAGATATTATTATTAAGTTATTAACACTCACTTGGCCTGAGATCACCCAGTGTACAGTGTTGTTCTACCCACTGAAGTGTAGTACGGTACATTTCATCATAACTTGATGTAGACACACTAGAGTTAAATGAATTTAATAATGGCTCTGCAATTAAACTCAGCTAAATAATATGAATTTAAAGAATCAAAATACAAATTATGTGAATTTTTAACATAATTATATGACAAACAAAGTATATGATGTATATTGTATAAATTATAAGAGAGTTAATTGTTTATGCTTAAAGTTAAAATAATGACAAAGTTAACAAAAAATATGGTTTTTGAAAAAAATAATATTCATAAATATATATGAATTAAAATAACCTTACAATATAAAATATATTGTTGTTTATACTATTTATAAAAGTTAATAAGCTAAAAAAAAATAAAATCATTATTTTATTTATTTAAATGAAAAAGTAAACGAGAATAGTTTTAATGTATATGATAATTAGTAATATACAACTATTATTTAAGTTCACATAACATAATTTTTTGATTTAAAGTTTTAAATATTTTTTTGATATTAATTATCGAATTTTGATATAATTTTTAATTTTTATTATTTAGTAAAAAATATAGGCTAGAACTTACATTAGCCTAAGTTAAAACTATATTCAAGGATACAATATAAAATTTCCAATTTTCTTGAGTTCGTTTCTTAACATATTCATCGAACATTTCTTTCATTTTTGTTGTTCGTTGTCTAGAAAATGGAGCTCCTGTAGCGGGTAGCATTGCCTGACAATTACTGTAAACCAAATTAAAATTAATTTTTATAGGAAATTAAAGAACTTATTGATGGCAAATTAAAAATAAAATAAATATATTTACGAACCTTATAGCTAGATTAAGAGATTCAACTTGTTGTTGTAAATTTTGCCTCTCTTCATATAGCCGTGCTCGTTCTGACCTTAACTGGAGTATATAATCAGCTCCTTTTTGTAACATTGCAGCTTTACTCATTTTTGTGTTTGGATTTTGATTAATTTGTGGTATTAACATATTTAACATATCAAATCCATTCTTAATGTTGCACCTCCGCTTTTGTTCTGCATTTATATGACAAACTCTCCTATGCTCCTGCACATATTTTAACCTAGGCCTTAAGCTCATGAGCAGTTCACACTAATATTTATTTAAATGACTAAAAATATAAATATTTATGATCTAAAACAAATCAGTGTGTTATATTACCTTATATGGAGTTCTTGATGGACCCGGGATCATCACATGAGTTGGCATTGACATTGAGCCGTTCCTTTGTGACAAATTAACCGACTCATTAGATTGATTTGGAGAGTGTGTTTTTTGACAAAGATCTGTATTACATGCCATAGGCGATGTTGTTACAGACTGAGGAATTGGGGTATTTAAGGGTTGACTATAGTTATTTGTAGGTGATGGTTGATTGCTTGTAGGTGATAGTTTGTCCATGGCAGAATGATTGACATACTCTTGAGGTTGAGGGAGCCTGTAGGTTGAGTAACCTTGGGTGTTTCCGTGTGGTATATCAAATCTAGGTTGAATTTGCGGAAGTTGATGAATACCACCAGGTGTTCCAACTGCATCGATGAGTCCACGAGTATTAGGTGTTAAATTATATACATTACAGTCACTAAAAATATTAAAAATATATATAAATATAGATAAATTATATTTAATTTATACTTTATATATAATATTACAATACCTTTGATTCATAAAGACAGGACTAGGTTTTCGATAAACAAGATGATCAGTGTATGAAGTTAAAACGTGATCTGGTGTTCTTGCTCTTCTTTGTATTAATTGATACGGTATCTGTGGAATTTGAGGAACCTGTGGTACTTGCTGGTATGTTTGATAAGATCCGTTTGTATTTCGAAACTTGGTCATATTAGTAGAAACTACAGTTGAACTTGGTGTTGAAAACATATTGTCTAACACAATTATTTATATATAAAATAAAATTAGAGAATATAAATATATATAAATTTACTTGATGAGAGAAGCTGAGCAAGTAGAACACTTTGGTTGTTATCATTTGAAGGATTTATACTCGATTGCATAACTTTTTGCTTTGGCTGAGCTTGTCTACCACGTGGCCTCTGTCTTATCTACAATATGTACAAAGGCATAATCAAATTATAAATGCCTAATTATGGATTATAAATTAGTTATTACTTTTGGCGTAACAAAGTGATCTTGTGAGTTTCTCACAACTGGAGGGAACTTGCTATATGTTTGTACTTGTGGAGTTCTATTTTTAAAATCATTAGTTGTTGATCCATTGCCATAATTCATCACAGAAGTATTAGTTGCAGATATATTTTGATGTTGATTATAACTATTGGAGTTTATTACCGGTTCATGGCTAATATTGGATGTATTGAATTCAAATGAATAGACAGGCGGCGGCGGAGGTGGTATCTGTATTTCATTGTGTTGAGGTTGTGCAGCTCCCGTGGGAATATTGTTATATGAGAGATTAGTGGATTGATAACTACCATTTGAAGATTGATGAAACATTGTCGGAAAATTAGATTGATAGTTTTCTCCTGTTGAATAACTATTAGCATGCAATGGACATGATGTATCGGTAGTTTCCTGTCGCATATTTGTCATTTTAAGTTGGTTCAGTTCTGAATGTAAAGACAATGAATGTTGATTTGTCTGATAACATGTGTTTACATTTCCATAAGGTTGACTGTATAAATTGTTGGAAGATTCTGTTGACATTTGACATTCTTCTGGTACTGGTGGTAGCTTAGGAGGACTAAAAAGATCTAAAAATGCAAAATTTTAAAAAAAATATATTATGATTTGTAAATTGACTAAACATAGTAGCGCAGAATAGATTCAATTTAAATTAATCTATTCATTGATAGTAGTAACAAGATCATAGGAGCAACCTGGGGGGAGGGACGCGTTTCCTCAGTTTTGAAATTAGTACCCTCAAAGTACATACCCCATTTGTGGTTAATTAGTTCTTATTTGTCAATTGAATGTGTAATGTGTAATTGATAGACTACTGTGTGATTGATTATTCAATTGATCACTATCAATTGATATTTTAATTACACTCAAATCTTATTTTGTTAATAAGATTATTGAAGCCATAATTATGTATTTGATTATTCAAATTATTTATTGTATTTTGAGTAGGAGGTGAAGCTACTTATCGAGTAATCCATAATCACATTTCATAAGACTAACTGAAAAAAATAGGAGGCTTCAGCAACCCTCGTTATTTCATTGAAATTGTGCCCCTGAATATGAAATTATTAAAATTCATTAAAAAAAATCATAACAACATTACAACATTTAATTATAAATCTTTTTAATAACTAGCAATATAACATAAACTATAATTATACAATTAAAATATGAGATAATTACTAATTTTAGTATAATTTATTATAGAAACATGGAATCCAATTGAAAAATCTATCAAAGTTTAAGTTTAAATAATATTTTACATTTTTCTCAAAAATAAGGTAAATATTAATATTTTCTTTGACTCTATTTTAAATTAAACAAAAACTAAATGTCTATATATATAAATATATATTATAACCATATTAATGATTTTAGTGGAACTACTTGCATTAAACAAGACAAATAATAGTGTTGGCCAACGATATATTTGTAATTATCGATATTGTTTTTATTTTTCTGATATTGTATCGCGATATCAAAAATATATTGATATAGATATAAATTTGCATATATTTTTATAATTATATGTATATTAATAACTAATTATGTATTAACTTAAAAGTATGTAAAATATAAATGTAAATGTAGAAAATTAGGTATGAAAATAATAGAAATATGTATTTTTCAGTTTGCAAATTTTCTTTTTTGAGCAATTTTTCCACCCCAATGTTTCGGAATTTGGATTTGCAATATGCCATAATTTATTATCTGATAGATAAAAATAATAAAAGTATATATTAAATTTATCAACTTTATTGTTCTGATATTGTGATATTTTTGATAATTATTTTTAGATATCGATATCGTTGGCCAATACTAACAAATAATAATAATTTAATTTGTTTTCCACTCATGCTCAACAGTTTAAATACTTTGTTAATCATAACTCATAAGTATGTATTTAATTAGGTACATAATAATTAGGAATCCCCTAAACATATTAAAAAATTAAATTATTTAATAATGTTTTTCATGAAATAAGTCAGTAAATGGCTCCAATTAAATATAATTTAATTGACTGATAATTTTTTCGACTATTAACAATGATTAAAACATTTAGAATATATATTTTAAGTGTGCAAAAGAATAACAAAAAATAATCTCTTTCGCAATAGGTCAATATCTAACACCCATACTTAAATTAAGTTATTACTTGTAAATGTATTTATAATAAATGATTTATAAACGTCTTAAAATACATAAAATACATAATTGAAAATTGAATAATCTTTTAATTCATTTTTTAATATTCTACTTTCTTGTTCGAATTAAAAAAAATAAATATACACCATATTTATATTTTTTAATAAATGTTAAAAGATGAAGCAACTCTTAATTAGGAATAGGGACTTTATTATTTTAATTATTTATAGACTCTGAACAGTAATAAATTAATGGATTTTACAATGTATTTGATTTTGGTGTCTGAAAAGACATTTTCTAGTAAAACAAATGCTCCAATCAAAAACTGAGAGGTTTTTGGTAGCAAATTAGATCTAGTTTAGTACTATGTTGGATCAAAAGTAGAAATTTAAGTACTTGTTTGGTAATCTTGATTCTCAAAAAAAAAAAAAACTAGATTTTTTCCACTCAGAATAATTTTTCATCGTATACAATAATTTATCATTGAATGCAAATATAATATATTCATGACAATGATTATGGGTACACTCGATACCTAATATACAGCAGATTGATTTGACAGATTTTTTTACATTAATAATTTTACTTCCTTCTCCTCAGTACACAAAATAAGAAGTTTTAATTATATAATAGCTAAACAGGAATTACATAAGTGCTATTATTGAAGTAAATATATATTGTAAATAAAAGTAATGGAATCAATTTCTAATTTAAAATATAACTTCTTTTATAAATTAAAATTTATAAAATATTTATGTAAAGATGTTATAGATATAAGACCACAATTTTAACAAGGTTGTAAGAAATTGTTTATTTTTTTTTAACATTTTCAAAATTAAAACTACAAACTACTTAAGATAAAAATGATCACAAATATTCAAAATTCTTAACATAAAACATAGCCTACCAATTGCCTATAAATGTCCTAAGTATTGAAAACTATGTTTATAATTTAAGAGAAAATGATTATTGAAAGTTTTTAATATTATTATTTTTTGAATTACAACCAAAATAAATAAAATAATATGTTCTAAAAATTGTTTTGTGGTTTTTTTTTAGAATTTTCTGGATAATTACTGAAAAATTAAAAAATGATCTCTCTAAAGTACCATCTATATCGAATTTCCAAACTATAGAGGATCTTTATAGACAATACTTTTGAAGCACTTTTTTTACACAAAAAAATGGTGACAAAACTAAAAAAAAAAATATATTTAATTATAAAACCAATACTCTGCTACACTAATAATCAACTTCTTTTTCATAGGTGATTAGTTAAATTATTATTGATTTAATTTCTATATAGTTATTTTAAAATAAAATAAGCTATATTTTCTTTTTAAATTAGGCAGTGTATATATAAATTATTATGTTTCACATTGCCAACAGTTTAGTTTATTAAATATACGTAATATTTTAAAGATTTTTTTAAAATTAATATTAATTTATATTTGTTTAAAGTTTTTATTCATTAAGACGTATTATGTCATACCCGTATGTATCCACATTACCAACATTACTATAATACGTTAACATAGTTAATTTTACTGTTATTTTTAACAAAAAATGAATCTCAGAATATGACATATTATCACATTTAATGGTAAAAATATGATCAAACCCTTGAAGAGTTTTTTTTTAATGTTTTAATTTTAAAGTAAGTTATTAGTATTTTAAAAAAAAAAATGCTAAGACTGTTATTTAGGGCCCAAATAAAATTCCTACTGATATACTGAATAATATTCTGGGCTTTAAATTTGTCAATATGTCAAATCAACAAGCAGAGTAACAATATACAATAGATAATACATTATTATTATATTTAGAGTAATCAGATTTGTCTAATAAAAAAAGAGAACATTTCTACAAATTATTTTCCAATAATACACAACTGGTATATAACTCACATTATATTTTAAAGGTTTTCGTAAATCATCATTAATAAAAGTCCTAAGAATGGCGGCATTGGTTCCATATATAAATTTGAACAGGAATTATACTATAACGAAGATGTTGATATTACAATGATGTTCAGTAATAAAATTTCTAATATTAAACTTATTAGTTTAATTAGACATTGGTAACAAAACAAAAAACGGTGAGCTTTATCATAATAAACTAATATAATAATATTGTAGTATTGTTACTCAGCATGTTGAATTGAACTATTATCAAATTTAAAGCTCAGAATATTATTTAGGACCTCACTAAGAATTTTATTAGGGCCCTGAATAACATTCTTATATTAACATTTAAATGTTATAATAGACAAAGTCAGTGCACTTTAATTTTAAAAATAACAGAGCAAAATAGCTCTGACTAGAACATAAAATTTGCTATGCTAAGCATTATTAAGAGTATTAAGGCAGAGTCCATATTATGCATGATGTCCCTTTTTATATAAAAAACATCAGATATTAAAAATGATGTAATAATTGTTATTATTGAGTTGTGACTTGTGTAAATAAAGTTTAATAACAACTACCTAACATGAAAAAATGTGAAATAAACTTGGTTCGTTTATCTACTTCACCGAATAATATAATAATTCATTGAATTATACTAGGTAGTTAGATTATAAGAAATCATAATGGGTTGTAATAGGCGCCTGAAATTAACAATAATGTTGTTAAAAATAATGTATAGATGATTAAAGTAATAAATATACGTTTGTATGTTATTTTTATCCAATAAAACGTATATAACATTAGTATTTTGTAATTGTCGAAACTAATGGTTTACACCAAGTTTACTAATAATAATAATAAAAAAAAAAAAAAAAACGTTAGTATCGTTGTCGTCAAAACGCGTGAACAGGTTAGTGTAGATTTGTATGATTTATTTGTGTACCATATAGATAAACATAAAAATATTATATCATATGCATAGTATTGTAGGTACCTTGCAACGGTTCTATGGTGTCCATGAATTCATCTAAATTTGGCTGCAGCTGTCCTAAACTCGGTTGTATAAAATCGGCAATATTAGTCGTAGTCGATTTGTCTAAAAACAGAAAAAAAAATTAATTAATCAAATCGAGTAAAAATAGAACGTACACAAAAAACAACAATCATCACCTTGTTTATAATTAAATCGATTTACCCCCACCCCGAAATCACTCGACGGTTAAAAAAAAAAAAACTTATCGTAAACTTACGTCAAAAATTGTATTACAATTTATTTATTACACCGCGGACGTCGTCACACCGCTAACTTTTCACAATGATATTATAAATTATAATATAAATACGTATTATACATTAATATAAGTGCATACTGCACGTTATAAGGGGCATTATGTATAAACATACAAATACGGACGCGCACGTAGCTAATAAGTCGTTCGATGTAATTAAACAATAACAATATCGTAGATCGGAGAGGAGTACTGGGCGTGTGTAAATATACCAAACGTTCGATTTCAATACTGGCATTACTGGTTGATGATAACGGATTTACTGCCATCGACTTAGACCTCTTTAAAAATACCACATTTTAATTTTTAAAGACTATAAAGACTATAATCTTATCACAACAAGACTGACTAATAATAATTTCGATAAAACCGTCAGCCGTGTATTTTGAGATATATTTTTCTTCCTCGAACACACATACGACCGTCATAATCAAATGTATATTATTCAGTATACTCGTACAGCACATTATATTATAATATACATAATACAGTGCGCCAGTACAGCTTAAGGTTAATAATTCAAACATAATCAAATCATTTAGTTTCGTTTTGTTAAAAAAAAAAAAAAAAAAACGAATAGACTACAAATGGTTGTATGCCATAGTATAATGCATTAATGTGGCACATATGACAATATTTTTTGGCACTGGTCACACTAATCTCAGCATCAGATAAAACAGAAAAAAGTTTCTAAAATAATAGTTTTGTTGGTATGTGCGATGCGCCTCTTAATTATACACTTAGGTGTTAGTGTCGTTTCTACGACTAGCCGATTATTTGTTATACAAAATGTGTTGTATTTCATTCGAAATTTGTATCTGGGTTCGATCAGTCCGAAATCAAAAAACCTACATTTAGTAGTAAAGGAACAGGAGATGAATTCTGGGCACGATGTAATTTAATAATTCATGATACGAGTACCTATGTACTATAAGAACGCGTGAACACGACGAACGCGTAAAAGACACGTGCTGGCACAACGAAATATTTAATGTAAATATTTCGATATAATATTATATACACATAGCAATAATAATATACATACGTACGTTTTGTATACATAAAACTTGACGTTGGCATATTGGACTATAACCTACGAGCTGATTAGAAAAATCTCGAATGTCGAGAAATAACGCAACTAGGAGGTTTACAAGTGTTATTAAAAACGATAAATACGGAACAATATCAATTTGTTCAGTTATGACATGGCGATGGCATAAAACGATGGTATTAAGTTCTACGGGATGGCGGAGAGAGGAGCGGGCTTCTCGTAATCTAATCAACGAATATATGTTTTTCGAACGATAAACACTTTAATTGGTTTTTCAAGTAGTATTTGGGACATACTGGTAAGCGGATAAGAACAATTAAATAAGTAAATAATATCTAATTATAAATTATTACTGTAATTTAAACAGTGATTCTTAGTAGTGAGTGAATTTAATATATTAATTCCAAATCTTGCGTATAGTCGTATTAATTGTACAGATATTTCACAAAAATACAAAAATAATATAAATCGAGTGAAAAACACAGACATTGTAAAATGGCCCGTGCAGATGTTTAGTGAACAGGGTGTGTTGTGAAATCTCGAATTACAGAAGAGAAAACCTCTCAATAACATTTGCCTACTTAATTACATGATTTTTGTCCAAATCAATAGAATAACAACAAAGTTAAATAACATTTTCTAGAACATAATTTTAAAAAAACGAGACTTTACATAATATTTTAACTTCGAAATTAAAATAGATATTCGATATCTAACAATTTAGTGTTTTTTTGGTCTCCTCGAAATCTTATGTTATATTTGTACTGTTAAGGCCAAGTTAGGTGAATAAATAAATAATGCACTAATTAAATGACCTTTCGGTTATATGATACTACATAAAGATAATACATACATTGTATAAATATAACATATAACAGTTGCCAGACATTCTCAATAAACACAATCGTCAACTTAATTAATAAAATGGTATTTTAGTATTTATAATAAAAATCTCACATTATGCCTACAAGTATTCTCGGCTAAACGAAATTACCAAAAACAAATTAAAACCAAATCAAAATAAATGCAGAAAAATCATACCTCATTCCTACATCATACCAAAATACTATACTCGGTCTAATAAGATAACGCTTAGATTCTGCGCATGACCACGTGACGCCCTGACATGGAACCGGTCTCGATGACTGGGTATCGTGCAAGGGATGCTCAAAAAGTTAGAACTCTGAACTGATTTTCGTCAGACCGCGGCACGTTTTCTTGCTGGAGCTAGATAGAGTATAGACAAAAGTTTTAATGCGATTATGCAAGTATCTTCAAGCATAACCCACTTCCTAATATAATATGATATGCCATACATTAAATTCAAATCTATCAAATTGCAATTGATAGTCGACACATTTACAATTATTATAAGATAAAATACATACATTTATTATAAGACCAATTTGAACCTATTTAGGTGGTACAAATGTGAGGCAGTGCCAAACCATCTCGACGTTTTTCGTGGTAAAAAAATTCGAGTTGACAAAATTCTATCTTTCAACATTAGTACATTGTTATGCATTATATTTTTTTTATTTAATATATCATTTACTAATTATTACGAAATGGTTTAGCACAACTAGCGCTGTTACAACTATTTTTATATGATTATATTAATATTTTTTACGGACTTGAATAATTTTAGATTCTGAGCGGAGCGAGAATGTATTGATTTTTTAATGTGTTTTATTTTTTTTTTATGTCTATCATCACCTTTTGGAGCAGTAAAAATGCTTTGATTTCCTCATCAGCATCTTTTCTGGTAGGAAAGTAAATCTAATTGATACTTAAGGGGGGATAATACCGATAAAAATGGGGGTTTATTAATAAAAAAAAATTTTAATTGTGTCAATTAGCTTGAACATGTAATATAAGGTTCTTCGTAAGTTCTTGTAGCAGTTTAAAAATAATATAAAAATGCATAGGCAAAAATTTTTTTTATAGCATTTAAGGTACAAATTTTAACAAAATTAGATATTTAAATAAAGAATCGCGGTTTTAATTATTTTGTTATAATTTAAAAATATTATTTGTGAGTACTCGAAACCTTAAAAGTGTATTATTATATTTTATACGCACAATGACATTTTCAAATGCAATTTTTTGGAAAAAATTATTCAACCTACTGTATTACTAATGTGTAATTGTAAAATAAATTACTTTTATATCAATAATATCATAAAATATACTTAGTTATATAGGGTGACGGTCTATCTTTATTCAGAATCGTTATTTGTATACAATGATTTTATATAATGAAATTCAAATTTAACACATCTATTATAGTGACCCACACGATACCTTATGTATAACAGAGCAGTACTCACTTGCACACCTTTTTTAAATTTATTAGTTATTGCTATAAATTATGATTAAACTCACTATATTCATAAATTATAATGACAGTAATAGTATTAGTTTTAAATTCAAAATAATAAAACATAATACATATTATTAGGTATAATTTATAAATATAAATTTAACAAATTTAATTGAAATAATAATAATAATAATAATAATAATAATAATAATTGGTATTCACTTTTTGTGAACAAGTGGGTTTAATTTTTTAATTGTATATAATTGTGACTATTTTAATTAAAAACATTATATTATAATTATTACCCATTTGCAAATGTATCAATAATACTATCATAATACTATAATAGCTGCAGATGCCAAATACTAATAACACTTAAGAAAAATTATAATAGTTACTCCAATAATATTAAATGTACTAAAGTTTGATATCATCGATGTTTAAAACTTGAATTACCATATTATCATAATATTCAACATAGAGACATATTACGAATAATACACTTCTGTAGCTATAAATTATAATGTTCTTCTTCAAATAAAGCAGCAAGAAGGCATGGGTTAATCAATTATGTCTATGTGAGTTTATTATAACATTTATAACTGTTGCATGTAGTATGTACTACTCAGTATAGGTACTAATCAGTAATCTTCCTTACAGTTATATTTATTTAATTTATATGAGTTTGTTACTATTTACTAACAATAATATAGTATGTCTAAATAAATAATAGATTTGATGTTAATATATATTTTTTAAACACTTTAGTCCAATACTTGTCACTACTTATTACTAAGTAAAATGTACTAAATATATTATAATGAATAATATTGTTAATTTAACATATACATATAAAAGTGTTGTATATTTTGTCTTTCACATATTTTATTTTAGATTCCGATAAATGTTTAAAATAATATGTTGTTTTAAAATTAATTAAATTTTTTTTTTCTATGTAAATACACGATAAGTAGTTGAAATAATGTTTCAATTTTCAATATTTGTATTCTTTCTGGTGGGAATGTTGTTAATTTTAAGAAGTAAAAATTGAATAATTCAAGTAATTTTCAAGTGTCAGGAAACGAAAAAATAATATAAACAGGAATATTTATGTAAAACCAATTTTGTTTTTTTGGTGTAAATCAAAAATTAAGAATTATAAATGCTTTAAATTTTCACTAAATGTTTATATGGCCAATTAACCTATATGATAAAATTTTCAAAATATATTGACTCTTTTTGAGCTATTTATGGACATGAAACATTTTCAATTTCCTTAGTTTTTTTTTTCAATTATTGTTGATTAATGTTTGGTAAATCAAAAAATTTGAAAATTTAATACAAAGTTTCTTATAAGTTGTTAAAATAACAGGCTAAAAATATTAGATACATATGTTCAATTTTTTTCATAAGCTTTAAAGGCTCAACTTTTGACAAAATTCATCAAAATCAAGAAATATTTACAATTATTTTGTAGTTATAATATTATAAAATGTTTATTTTTTATAAGGATTGAAAATTTAAAAAAAGGTTTTTCATAAAAAAAATAATAATAATAATAATAATAAAAAAAAAAATGTATAAAGTTTTTTTTTATATAGATATTTTAAGTTAAAATTTTCACAAAATAAGAACTTTAAATGAATTATTACAATTTTAGTTATTTTGTTGTAATTAAAAAAAAAAATATTATTCAGGGTACTTTTAACTTTTAAAGTATATCAATACATTTTAAACATACAATGACATTATCAAGTGCAATGTTTTTCGGTAAAAATTAATTCAACCTACTGTATTATGAATAGTAAAATTATTTTATAATAGCAATAATATCATAAAATATACTTGGTAATAAAGGTTTTGCTCAAAATCGTTTTCAGTATAAAATGATATAATATCATTGAATTTAAATTCAGCTGACTGATTATCCATACACCATTTAATTACTGCTAATTTTTCTTGTTTTATGTTATCTAGATAATCAATCAGCTGTATTTACAAATTATCATTTTGTATTTACTAAAAAATAACCAAATACGAATTCAAGTATAATATAGGAAAATCAACTTCATAGTCATCTTTTGGTATCTTCAATAATAGCGAGATCAACAAATTTAATATGAAAATTGACAGGTGAGAAATTTTTATGTTCATGTATATTTTTACATTAGTTTTGGCAACTCCAATAACATAAAATATTTCAAATTTATGAAAAATGTCAAAGTGAGAAATAAGTGATCGTACAGAATAATTTCTTCCTTGATACCTATTTGAGTGAATTTATATGAAGTAAAAAAAAACAAGAAAAAAGACAAATTTAAGGTATTTTATTTAAGCGATGTAAAAATGTTTTGGCCAATGAAATAAAATTATATGATTAACAATACAATTTATCTCTACATTATTATCTTTTATTTGAATTAAAATTTGATTGTTTGTTGAAAAAACAATAATTTCTATGTTTTATTATTATACAAATCACTGAAAGTTCAATGTGTGTAAAAATAAGAAGGCGATTTTTTTAATTTGATTGGGTGATTTATTATAATAATTCATAAAAATGTAAACATTTCAATAACTGAGTGGCTATAACCAATATTAATATTCTATTCAGAGTAAAATAAAGTATGGAACCCTTCTAGAATATAATTAAATTATAAACTTCAAGTTTAATGATAAGAATTATAGAAGAGATCTGAATAAATTATTTTGTTTTGTATGTTAAATATTTAATTTGGATAAATTCCTATTTTATACTTTAAATATTTAGAAATATATTAAATATTAAATAAAATACAAGGAATCAACAAAAATCATATTTTAAATTAACTTATCATTTACCAACCTCAAATAAATCAAGATATATTCTGTATAAATCATAAACATTATCATACTAATTTAACTAATAAATTCATAAATTGGTATTAAAAAAATAATTGAATGATTATAAACAATCATTATCACAATACATTTTTAAGTATATAGTTAATGCAAGTACTATTATAATGTACAAGTTTAATATTTGATTCACAGCATCACCTTTGCTCTTTTTCAGAGGCACAAAGGTTCAGAGACATAAATAAAAATATCACCAATGTCATAGATTACATTTTAATCAGTATAATATAATTTGATATTTTGAACAACAAATGGTTATTTTTAAGCACACATTTTACTTTTAAAAAATAATTAATTAAATTAATATTAGACTCTAACCAGAAAAAAATTAAAAATTTAATCTATTAATATCACAAAACTGTTAAATTTATCAATTTTTATAATTGTTTTAATGATTTATTATTTATTAGGTATATTGACAATCATAAATTTCCATCAAAGATTTTTATGATCATTTATCATATTACATTTGTTTAAATGAAAAAAGTAATATTATGTTGTACTTTAGACCCAATAAATTTAATTTAGATAAAAAAAAAATAAAAATATTTTTTGAAGTATCTGACATGAAGCAATAGTTAGTTTTTTAAAAACATATTTTCATTAATAATTGTAAATGGAAAGTAATAGGTTTATTAAACAAATAAACTACAAATTAATATGTTTGTTAAATCAGTCAATCAACACTTATATAATGTAATACATAAATCCCCGATAATATAAATCTTATCTAATAACTACAGCTATAGCTTATCCTAACAGCTCTTATATTTAGAAACTTATCTTTCTAATAAACATTTGAAACAACACAAAATGAATTAACCATATATACATTATAAACGACATAACACAATCTCATTAAATATTAGCTGTATACAAAACACATCCATAAATTATAATATAAATGCATTTTAAAATGTTGTATTTAATTAAGTAAATGACATTATTGTATCATATCTGAGAGTGCATACAAAATATATTTAAAATAATTATGAATATTTTGAAATCTGGATAAGACTATTATATTAATTATAAAAGTTGTTACACTAAATATATATTATGAAATTAAATATTTACATACCTTCTCTGGCATTTGGAAATTCAAAAATGCGAGAATTTGAGGTAACTGTTGAAAAAAGTGTATCGCTTATGAAATTCATATAATCATCATCAATTCTTATATCACAATTGTTTTGTTGCCATTCTAAAAATTCATTCAACTAAAACATAATATGTTTAAAGTTATATATTAAATATAAAAGTACAATAAAAACGTTTAAAGTCTAGATCTTGTCAAGATTTGTTTAAAAATTGGTGTTTACATGATTATATATTTAAATTGAATTAATGTTTTTCATAAATCTACTGGAAAATACAGAAAATAAGCTCTCTAAAGAGTATCAGTTTTTAAATCCCCACCAAGAAAAAATGTATAACCTGTTTTATCACAATATATTTAAAAATTATCTGAGTAAAATTAGTACTCATCAATATACTACAAAATAAATTATATTATTGTTATTTATCCTATAGTTAAAGGAAATGTTTTATGTTATTAATCACATATTTTAAATACTTTTATTAGTATGTTTAGTGTTTTTAATTCATTGTTAAATATTTAAATATTTAATGATACCTATATGAATATTAATAACATGTACAATTCAAAACAAAAAATTTTATTCTATAAAAGGTTAAAAGGTATAACCTAACCTATTTTTTTTATAGCTATAAACTGTTTGATAAAAAAAAAAAATGAGAATAAAATGTAAACAAAAGGTTTATTCAACATCATTATCAAATATGATAAATAACAATAAATTTTTATGCACATTTTTATTTATTTATAATTGGGAAAGTAAATAAATATTTTTTGAACTGGATATTTTATTAAACTAGATAAAAGTAGTAACAGTTAATATTAAATAAATAATTTTTATAGTGAAAAATGTAAAATAATAGTACAGGTTTATTAAGTAAGTTTTATTTTGATTATTGATGGTAAGTCATATTATGGATATTGATTAATTAAGAAATATGTATGAAATTATAATCTATCAAAAAAAAAAATTATTTAAATTTATACTGAAGTACCTACATATTAATTTTAAAAATAGATTTTTAAATACTAATATAATTAAGAATGGTTATATTGTTATAATAATTACTAATTTTTGTCTTTCTTTGAAGCCATTTTGCAGTAAACTTCGATAAAATAGTCTCCATTTTTTGTATTCTGCAGTTACTGCATTAAATTTTCTTTTCCAATATTTTCCTTCCAAAACAACAGCCTGAAAAAAAAACCAATTCAATTGTAATTTTTAACTGGAAATAAAACAACACTATTATTTTTCTATATACCTCTGGTTGTTTGTGAATGTCTACAATTTCTACTGGTGATGCAAACTGACAAATCATGTAATTACTTTTCTTAATAACTGTTAATAATAAATAAAATAAGTTTAATTGTTTTCCTATATAGTTTTAACAAAATGGAGGGATCTATCAATGAATATTAAATAAAATAACCACAGACATGGGAATTAGTTTTAATGTTAAAATTGATGGATAAAAAAAAGGTATTTCTTTATTCATTAAATAATAATTATTCATTATATTAGTAAAATGTGTATAAGCCTTATTTGTTTTTAATTTGTTCACGTTTGTGATCAGTGGTATGGTGAAAAGTGTGGTACCATAAAAATATGATACCTTTTTTGGGCGGGTGGTGGGTAAACTGAAGTAAGTAATAATGTAATTATCACTTCATCAGTTTAAATGTTTTAATCAGTTTGTTTTGAACAAATTAATGGGGATGTAGTCTTTATAAAAAAGATAAGACCGGTAGGTTAATTTTCAATAGAGTTCAAAAGTTGATGACTTTCCCCCCCTTTTTTTTTGTAATGTCCGGGACGTTGCTCTCCTAGCTAGAAATGTGCTTCAATAACATATAAATCTAAAAAAACCTAAATTTTATTTATGTTTACGAGCTTATCAAAAATAGTTTTGTGAAACAGTAAATAAAAATATTTTGTTTTTAAACTTTACTCACATAGATAGGTACTTATTGGTAATTTTATAATAATTTAAGACGAGGCACACAAATTAAATTAAAAGTATATTAAAGTTTCAGCAAAACAATTTTTTTTTTTTGTATAATATACATATGTTTATTAATTGCAATTGCTACAGTTTTGTATTTTTTGTATTTAATAAAAAAAAAAATTTTTAAAAATTTTTTTGTATAAATGCATTTTTTAAATGTTTTTAAATCATCATAATGACAAGATCTGAGTGTCAAAAGTTAATACCAAACAATATTTAAATACAAATTTTTCCAATAAATATATTGGTAAATATATATTTACCGTAAATATAAATTATAATAAACAGTTTATTAGAAATTACATTTAAATAATCTATTAATAACTAATTTTTTTTTTACTAATTGCTAACAAATATTATGTTTAATAAAATATTTTTTTATATTCATTATTAGTTAATATTTTATAGAAAACAAGTTTTGTAAATATTTATTTACTAATTTATTTTTAAATGTTTAATATAGAATATAGGTTATAGGTACGGCCGAATTCATAAATATAAGGAAAAGAAAATGTTCTACCTATTTTAGCTAAAACAAAAAACCGGTATTCTTAAATAAGTAAATGACCTTAATATCTCATTAAAATATTCTTGGAGCATTAAAATCTTAATTAAGTTTAATAATTTATATATCTCTTAAATAATGCTTATATTTTCATAATTTAACTATTATTATTAGTAAACATATTTTTAAAAATCATTTAAATTTAATAATATAATATAGTACACATATTGGACAGTTTTATTGTTTAACATTTTTAGCTTAAATGTTGAGTTAAATGTATGGAAATGTACTTTTTTAAACATGTTTTTAAATAATGTTATTCTATGCCACAATGAACTTAATTCATCTAATATATATGAAAGTTTTATTTTTTTAACTTAAACATGCTATATTAAATAATTTTAAATAAATTATATGTAAAATATATTATAATACAAATTCTATGTATAATATTTATTGTTTATAAAAAACACTTTTTACTTTTACTATGACCAAAAGTAAATAATTGTATTGTTTTCATTTATTTATAATATAAACATTCATGTTACTAAATATGTAATAAGTTAAATTTATGACTACTATAATATAATGTTATGTAATGTGATGGATTTTACTATTTTGTATTTACCAAGGATTTAACATAAAGAGTTTGTCTAAGACTAAAATGTCAAATGTTAAGACCTTTATAATCAGACATTGAGAGGAAGATAAGAAAATGTTTAACCGTCATTTAAATGGTATAAATTGTGATAAGTCTACAAAAATATGTAATCTCAAAAATAACTCACATTGCATATGCCAACACCTCCATATTAAGTTGTTTAAACGAATTTTGTCTTTCCACCTTAAACGAACTCCTTTGAAACGATTCCATTTAGGAGAAGTTAGTTTGTGTCTAAAATGCAAAAATCAAAATTGAAATGCTTTCAGTATAATATGTTAAAATAACCAATTAAATCCATTATTAATTAATGGCTAAAATATTCAGCTCAATAAATATCAATCAGCAATTACACCATTTTTTTTTTAAATATATTATCAAGGGAAAAATTAATTTCAAACAAATTTAAATAAGATTATATATTTTAAGACTTTTAATATAATTAAAAAAAATATATATTTTAAAAATACAAAGTTTATAGATAAGTTGTTTTTAAAATTAATTGATAATTCTGTATTGGATAATTTTATAAAAATTAAGTGGATACTTAAATCATTAAAAATAATGTACCAAATAAATTTAATATACTTATTTTTAATTACAATTAAGTTTAATGAAATTAAATATTTAAATGTAATACATTTTTTTATTGATATTACTATAATTTTTGACTGCAGTAAAATACAAATTTCTAAGGTACATATATCAACCTCCGGTCAATTGTAATGGCATTTATATTTTTCATAACAACATTATAAAGCCTAATTATTTTATAATCAATAATACTATAAAGCATAATAATTATTAAAGTATAAGTATCTTATTACAACAAAAACATTTTTTTTTTTATTTTGAGTATTAAGTTAATTAATATACATTTTTTCTGACCTAATTTAAAGAACTTTGAACCATAAAAATATCAACATATTATAGCATAATTTCTGTTCAAATGTGTATATGGAACCAGAGCCATCTTTAGGACTTAGGAATAACAATTTGCAGATAAAAATTTACAAAAAAATATAGATATAATATATAGTGTACAAACTAAATATTAAAATGTAGTTAATTTTTCATATAACTAGTTAATATATTGCAAAATAAAAAGGACTCTTTATGTCCTATCATAGGGATATGTATTTCCCACCTAAGATACAATTATGAACATGAAATACAGGAAACTTTATCATATAGGTAATAATATTATAAAGAATCATGGGGTTTTTGTTTTAATTTTAAAATAAGTACTTATAACTTACTTCAAAATGTATAACATAAAAAACTCATCATTAAGTCATAAATAATATTTTTACTGTTATATTTGATAATATGTCAATTCGCTCTAATGTTAAAACTAACATAGAAAATGGATAATTCTGAACGTAAAATTTGTTATGTTACTCGTTAATATCACTGAGACAACACATCCTCTTAATAAAAATTATTGCCCATGAGATAACCAAAATAATATTTGAACACAAAATAATTCAATGATTGTAATTTTGTAAAATGTTATATATTCATAAATTACGACTAAATGATTATCAAAAAAATACATAGTTAAAAATTAGTTCATGCATATTGCATATTATGCATATGTTAAAAAAACCTGTTCAAGTATATATTGCACAGGGCAAAGGCCTCATTTTCCTCACACAAAGGACAATATTACTGCATGAAAGATAAACAAATAAAAATTAAAGGTTTTATTAAAATAGATAAAAGATATATATTTTAAATATTAATAAACAATTAAATATCAATATTATTTAAATAATTATAAGGTGAACAAAATTAGCACATTGAAAAATATTTACTTTGACATAATATTAAATAAATTACCAAAAATCACTTACTGTTTTAAAAATTATAATAGCTATACCTAAATATTATAAATAGGAAAACAGTTATAAAAATGCAATATTTATTATATAAAATACAGTATTTGTTTTGTACAAAAAATATGATAAAATATAGAATTAATAAAAAGCTATTATATAAGCACATTTTTAATTTAAACGATATGATCTTGTGGTGTATGTTGACTTAGTACCTACATAGTACATACCCACTATTTGTATTATTAAGTATAACAATTATAATAACCTATTATAGGTATAATAAATTATACTTGTTATTATTATAAATATATAATTTGTGTTTGATGTTGTATTAAAATCACAAATGAGGATATTTATTTCTATTTTTTTGGTGATTAATTTATTATTTATTTTTGAGGACTAAAAGGCACTACCTAGTGCTTGTACACATACAACAATTGTACAATAGAACAATGCTACTTAGTGATTGCCCAAATATTTCCTACCTATCTATAAAATAAGTTCGAGAGTGATGTATTTATGTATAACTTACCTGTAAGCGACGGACATACATTGGAAAAGATTATTTAATGAAGTTTTTGAATTGTTGATGTCAGCTCGCGTCAGTATTTCTTCGGACACGGGCACAGCCACTTGATACTCGTCGTCCTGTGCTTCGGCCTCAAAATTCGAAACCATAAAATGTCCCGAATGTATGGTCTCTTTGATGGCATTTGTCGTTTGGGGCAACATAATCAAGAGTATAAATCGTAATTTTATTATTTATTCAAAACCACGTCAGTCATATCAACGTAAACCGTTTAAAGTAAAAACAAAAAAAGGAAAAAAAGCGATATCAATGGCAGCTGCGACGTTAGGTATTACATATTATTATTACATTGCTGCACGTCGTATACATCAACAGTTAACACACATAATATTCTACTAGTAAATAGCTGATAAACTGACTAATGACCGGGCGTTTGAGCTTGAAGGCTTGCGCTGTGTTCATTGCCCGACGATTAAACGTGTTTGAACTCGTTACGCACGTTCGCCGTACGGGAAAAACGTTTCTCAAAAACATTTCATATCATGATTATTATATATTATCCCAATATATAAGCAATAAAACAAATAAAAACAATTTCCGTGATACGTATAATATTGTTTTTGTGATATCCGCCGCTGACAGTATATTTTCGTAGATAACAGATACACATGCGCGTTTTTGATTACGGTAAATATAAAACACCTGTTGTGCTTCTCGGTCAAAGAAAACATAAAAGCACGACGTCAATACCTCCTGGCTACTGTATGTCATTGAACCATTCAAGTTCTCGCCTTTGTATATTTACTATATTATAATTGTATAATATACTCTTTTTAACGGTCGTTGAAACACTCCCGAAATTAACATTTCGCGAAATTGCGACTTGCTTTCTACTAATTACTAAATATACCTATCGATTACCATGATTAACATATAAACCTAATATAAAATAGTCCTAACATTGAGTACCTACCGTAGAATAAATAATTAATATAAGCTCATAAAGAGTGCATGGGCATCAGGTTTTACAAATTTCATGGGGTGCTTATGTATAATATTAAGTATTATTTCATTCGTTTCCGTACCCCGTGGCAGAATGGGTCATGGGCAGGCGAGCTACCGAGAAAATCTCGGTGGGCCGGTTATGGGTGTTTGGTCGTAATTTTTTTTTTTTTATATGATAATGAGAAATTAGTTTAAATATTAGTAGAAAATATAATTGAATCGAATTATTAAATCACACCATATTTATAGTTGTAATCAAACGTTGGGAATCCAAACACTCGGTGAGCGCTGATACCTTGGTCAGGGGTACTTGAGCGCCGCAACACCCCAATAATCACGATGCTCATATAAAGGCAGGGACACACTCAGTATTTTTTATTGGTAGGGGGGGGAGAAGCTAAATAAAATTATTTTTAAATAAAGAACAATAAATTTCTCCCGGTTCCCGGTATTGCAGGCATAAATATATATTTTTTGTAGCATTAATTTATTTGATATTAAACGGGCAAGGCCTTGTTAACTGTTACATACAGTGAGAATAATATTACAATCATAAGTGATAGACATGAATTGAAATACAAATATACAATAGAATTATAGAATGATAATAATAATAATAATGCTATAGGTAATAATGTAATATATACATGAGTTAAGAATTAGAAAATTATAATACAATTTGAATGGATATATTTGGTGAGTTGAAAATATCAATTTCTAGGTTGTTAACGGTTTGCATAGTTCTATTATCAGGAGTGTTAATTGCACAATTCGTAACTTTTAGGCCTATGAAATAGGATTTTTAATCGTGTATTACGATTTACGAGTTGGTGTAGAAAAGGATAAAAGGTTTAAAAAATCAGGGCAATCAATATTAGTGGCCAAAAGTTTATATAGGAAATGTAAATCAAGACTTTTATCTTATTTAACCCTGTTCCAATATCTCAAGGTTTAGTATGGGTAACAAAAAATTGTATGAGGTGTGAGGTTTTCTGGGAATGGATCCTTTAATTGAGAGGAAGTATAGACATTTTTGTTGTATTTTTTCCACTTAAGATTTATTGCCTGGCTGATAAGGAAACCATATAACTGATCCGTATTCACAAATTGACTGTACCAAAAACCAGTAAATTAACTTTAATGTACATTTATTGGCAAAATCTGCACAACTACGATTTACAAAACCTAATAATTGTTCTGATATATTTATAATACTGCTGTAAATATGACTTTATATATACAAATATATATATATGCTTCAATTTTAATAGTTGATAATTTTTTCAATGTCATAATTTAAATTTTAATATCAGAACCTAATAAAATAACCAAAATTTAAGGTGGCCAACCATTTGGGAGGGGCGATTGAGGGAAGCTAATGCCTGTTAGCCCTCCTTGGGTGCGCCCTTATGTAAAGGTGTCTCAATTTTCAACTGTGAAACTTCCCTTCAAGACATTGTTAGTATTATCATAGATTAAATAAAATTTCTGTTTTATTTAATTTGTGGTATATTGTAGCCACTAACAACTCAACCACAGTATTCTAATAATTTACTATATTGTACATAAAAATAGATTGTAAATATTAAAAATTTAAATGAAGTTAAAAAAAATAAATAATTTTTATTGCTTTTCTTGTATTTATTTTGTGTTGCGTTTACTATATTATTTTTTAAAAGAGTATAGAATTTAGTTATGTTACATTTTAATTCACTAGGTCTAACAGTGATGTACTAAAAAATTACTAATTACTATTTTTTTTTTTTTATAGTATCGGTAGTTTAAAGTTTTTTTTTTTTTTTTAAATCAGATGTTGGAAATTATAACTTTACCTACATTTTTAATATCAATCAATATGTGTATAAAAAGTATACAATATATGTGAAATTGAATTCTATCTGTAAGTCCTGTTAAAATATTAAACATTTATTTTTCTTTAGCAAGCTCTATGCAAATACAAATATAATACAAATCGAGGAATTCGCGGTCTGCTGTATAGTAAGCGGCAAATGTACCGTGTACCTCATCATTGTAGGTCACTGTATTTGAAGTGAAATTTGTATTCAATGAAAATACATCGCATACAAAAAATGATTCTGAGCGGAGATGGTCTGTCAACCTATATTTTTAGTGATATTTTATTACATACTTTTATTACTATGAGAAATTTAATTTTCTATTAGAAATACGGAAAGGCGATCTGACTTTTGTAAAAACAAAAAAATAACATTTATTATATTATTAATATGGGCGTTCGGAATTTTAGCCAATATAAATCAAAAATAAAAAGGGGGAAAATAGATAATCACTTTGCCCTGTACAGTACGTATCGAGTTTTCTTCGTCATGGAATAAGACACTTATACGCGTAATGTACCCATGTGTTAAATTTGAATTCAACGATAAATCATTGCATATGATTATAGGAAATACGATTCTGAGTGAAGATAGTCTATTAGCGCCTATATAAGGTACAAAATATATTTTATATCATTGGTATCAAAGAAGTGTTGTCGGGATTTAAATTATTTATTACACTTAGGTAAGTTATAACAAACACTTTTATTGAGCGGATTAAAGTATCTAATACAAAATTAATAACAAATAGACTAAGTTTTTAGGTGGTGGCAGATAATATGTCTATGATAAAATAATAATATGACATCCACCGTTGTGCTCGTAGTCGCCGGAGACTAGACCACCATAAAAATATAGACTGACAAAAAACAAACAACTATATATAAACCAGTGGTTTTCAACCGGTGTGCCGCGAAAATTCTATTAATAGAGTTAATTTTGTATTTTTCAGTATTATTATCGATATTCGATGAAAACTTATGACAAACAAATATAAAGACGGGCTCGGATACGTGTAAATGTACAATAGTATTTAATATTAGTTTGCCCGTCGCGTCGCGGAATATTGTGTTTTTAATGACTTTTTGTCCTACATGGTATATTTTAAATAATACTTAATTTTTTTTTTATAATGGATGCATTCATAATTCGTTTGACCGACAGCACTTCAGTGAGTGAACAATCAAAGAAAAACATCAAATTAAATATCGGACGTTAATATCATGAAGATTATTTAAACATAGGATTTTCTTGGTCCGTGCAATAAGATGGTTATCAAGAGGCCGGGTATTATCGCGTTTTTATGATTTGAGTGAAGAAATAATTGTATTTTTAACAATAGAAGAATCGAAATACGAGTTTCTTGGAGATGAAAAGCGATGGACAAAAGTTTCTTTTCTAACTGATAGTATTGAACTTTTGAATAAATTAAATACAAGCATGCAAGGCCGTAACGAAAATATTCTAACATCATCCGACAAAATTATGGCTTTTAATGAAAAATTAACTCTGTGGAAAACTCAAGTCGACCAAAATAAATTAACTATGTTCTCACGAACTGCAAAGCGAGATGTAGACGCCAGTCTCATATCGTTAATTAACGAATCTATGATGTTACTGTAAGACAAATTGACGAAATACTTTCCCAGTATAAATGTTGAAGACTATGACTGGGTGCGGAATCCATTCAGTGTATCAGTTAACGAGGTAATTGGTTTGACATTCGCGGAAGAAGACAATCTTATCTCACTGAAAAATGATCGAACGATGAAGCCAAAATTTAAAGAAATGACGGTTAACAAATTTTGTGTATATGCCCAAGCTGAATTTCCTGAAATATCTATAAAAGCAATAACAATTTTACTACCATTCTCCACATCATATTTATGCGAACAAGGATTCTCAGCAGTCACCACAATAAAAAGTAAAAACGAGAACGACTTCGGTCCGTAGAAGAACTGAGAGTGAGCTTGTCGACAGTTCGTCCTAGAATAAAACGTTCGTGCACCACACGTCAAGCACATTTATCTCATTAATCGGTATATTTTTATTTCATCGTACAACATTATTATCATATAAAATAAATATTTCTGCTAACACATTTTTTCGTCATTGTTTTAATTTATTTCACAATAATTAACCCTCTATTAGAGTAGATTATAAATAGTGTACCTTTATATGTATAAATATATGCTAGGTATTATATCACGTATTATATGAATTGGTGTGCCGCGAAAATTTTGTAGAAGAAGTGTGCTACGTTGTTAAAAAGGTTAAAAACCACTGAACTAAACATTTATAGGTGTCCTCCACGGCTTGGATCAAGGTCGCCAACAGTAGGCAATTAAAAAAAAAATGTGCTTAATATGATCTTTAAAATATAATCTTTAATACTTTTAAATTGCTATATTAATAACTTATGAGGAACTTTGTATTAAAATGTTAATGTTTATAACTAAGCAAACTTTTTTTTAATCGAAGTTTATAAAAACAAAATCAAAAATATAAAAAGTCTCAAAATATTTTGAAAAAAATCTTAATTTTTTTCCCTAATTATTTTGAAAAGTAATTGGAATTTTTTACGTTTGACCGCCAAAGAAACAACTAGATTTAATTTGGTACCAGAAACTTTCAGGTAGAAAATCCAAGAATTCTTTTGTCCCAAAAGGTGATGACTATAGACCACTAGGGGCTGGATTTCAATGCAAAGTACATTACTTTTTGGTGCTTTAGGATAATACATTTCCAGTGGCCAGTAATAGTACATAATTTGTTTTATGTAACCGGTATTTTAAAGGAGTAATTTTTATTTAATATTTGTAATTGAATTTTTCGAGTTTTCTCCATTTTTTTTAAATATTTTCGGGTCATTTTGTTAATTTTTAATTCACATAAAAATAATACCCATTATAAGCGGTTATAAACAACCCAAAACAGTACACATTGCCATAATTATGTTTTTTATGCATTACTGTTAAGCTGTGCAGTGACGTATTACATAAAATAGTTTATTATTTTCTGAGAGACAGTTGTCTGGGGAACCCGCAGGTACCTATAGTTAATTTTAGAAAGCAAAATAAAAAGGAGGCGAGTAAGTGGGTACCGCTTTGCTGTACAGAATGTGTATAAGAGTGATCACTGTAATCGATGTGTTAAATTTGAATTCCAACGATACAAATCATTGTACCTTGACGAAAAACAATTCTGAGCGAAAACAGTCTGTCAGCCTATATTACCAAGTATATTTTATGATATTATTGCTATTAAAGTAATTTATTTTAAACATTAGTAAACCTGAAATTCAGTATATGTAAGTGTATAGTATAGTAAGTGGATTAATTTTTGCAGAAAAAATTGAATCTGAAAATGTCATTGTGTGTATAAAATATAATAATATATAGGTACTTAAAACGTTTCAAGCACCCACAAGAGTTATTTTAAAATTACAACGAAATAACTATCATAATTATTC
The DNA here is from genome assembly GCA_014851325.1 of Pentalonia nigronervosa. Taxonomy (NCBI): domain Eukaryota; kingdom Metazoa; phylum Arthropoda; class Insecta; order Hemiptera; family Aphididae; genus Pentalonia; species Pentalonia nigronervosa. Next base: position 116,970 of record JACXSJ010000629.1, on the reverse strand, counting down.
TTCATTTAAATATTTAACTTCGTCTAAACTTTGAACTTAAAATATCTAAAAGAAACAACCATGTTAATATATATTTTAGATTTTTTGGTTACAGTATGAACAATTTATGAGAAACCTTGTTTTAAATTTTTAATACCTATTTGTGCAAATTTAACATTTTATACATTTTTAACTTCAAAATAACCTACAAATTTTGTTAAAATTTAAAACTAAATGTTTATAAAAAAAATTTGTCTTTGTATTTTTATTTTTTTCAACTGCTATTATAAAAACTTATGAGGAATATTGTATTATATTTTTAAGCTTTTTGACTTAATGAACAAAATTTTATCCACATTCATAACACCCAAAACATTTCTCTGCGTATGTACCAACGGTCGCACATTATTGTTTCGTTAAAACTCGACACTTAATAGTTAAATTGGTAGGTACTTATGTCTAATTTATCAAATCGAGTTTTCCGGCAATCGTTGGTGATGATATTAATTTTAATATTTGTTCGTATTATGAAATCAATCTTAATTGTTTGACAAATTGTTCGAGAATCGTTGCTTGGCAACCTGCAGGTATCTACACACTACAATAATATGCATGATACTATATTATTATGAACTATGATTTCACATCATAGCTTATTAGTGTTCGTCGTTCGACTAGCTTTATACAAATGTTAACTCTTGTTATTTAGTGTGAAACCGTATTTTCTATGGTGCAAAGTATTAAATTGAAGACCAAAAACTCTCATCATAAACAATATTAGTTAACTTTTAAAATAAATACCTAATCTAAATAATTAAATGTTATTAATTTTGTCACACACACAACTCTCTTCTAACAGCATGGATTTATTTGAAACATGGGAAGATCAAGAAATTCAATTCGATTTAAGTATTAGGTAATTATTACTATTTAGGTACCTATTTACCTAGTTAAATAAGTTGAAGCATGAGTTTAAGTAATTTTTTTCTAAATTATTCATAAATAGGTATTACCTTACCTACCTACATTTCATAATAATATGATATTATTTGTGAATGTAAAATTTAGTATCTTCTAACTTTTTCGGATAATTAATCTCATAAAAACAGTATTTTATACTTTAATTTTATATAATTATTTGTTTCAAAATGTATTATTATTTTGAATTTGAAGAAATTTTACTTATTGTTTTTTGTTCAAGCAAAGCATTGAAAATGAGGAATGGAGAAAAAATAATAGATCGTCTAGAATTTATTGAAGATACAAAAGGAAACAGTGGTGATAAAGGTGTACTTGTTATTACAAATTTGAGAGCAATCTGGCATTCAATGACTTTAGCAAGAATTAGCTTATGTGAGAAAAAGCATATAATACTATAATAATAGTATAAAATTGATTATACTCATAATAATATATGTAATATATGTACCTAATTTATTAATTAATATTATTTTGTATTCATAATTTTTATTCTATATACCTAGCTATTGGCTATAATTGTATACAGGATATTTCTACAAGAATTGTAAATTCGGTAAGCAATGAAACACTTGGTTATCCAACAAATGTACAAAAAATCAAATTTGCTTAAAAATGGAAAATATTTATATTTTAATTTTTAGAGATTAAAAGGAATTACAGAAGCAATTTATATTCAAGCTAAATACAATGGATTGAGATATGAATTTGTTTTCACAAATTTGATACCTGGTAATACAAGACATTTCACATCATTTATTGGAGTTTTCAAGTATACAAATACAAAAATATTTTTATTATAATGTATACATACCTAATATTATTTTAAACAGTTTTACATTAAATTTGGTTTCAGAGCTTATAATTCTAGTAGACTTTACCGAGAATTAAAACTTAGGGGAGCAATATTGAAGAATGGACGTTTAAGGCTTTTGATGTTTGAAAAAATGTATTCAGCTGTTAATGGTGTATGGAATTTATCTAGTGAACAAGTAATCAGTTATTGTCAATAAAAAACATTTATTTTTTTAAAATGTTAACTCATGATTTTTATTATATGGTTTATACATAAAATATATTTATTATCAGGGAAACTTGGGAACATTTCTAATAACAAATATTCGATTAGTGTGGTATGCTGAAAGTAATGAGACATTCAATATATCACTTCCTTACATTCATATAAATTCTGTATGTTAAAGTTTTCTTTAAAAATTATTTTATCTTGTTTAATATAAATATTTCTGGACTAGATAAAAATTAGGGAATCCAAATTTGGTGAAGTGTTAGTGATAGAAACAAATGGTTACAGTGGAGGTTTTACACTTGGATTTCGGATAGATCCCAAGGACAGATTACGATCTGTTACTAAAGAACTATCTTCATTGTTTCGTATTCATGCTCAAGCGCCAGAATTTGGAGTACATTTTGTTACTACCGATCAGGTTTTTTTATTCGTATTAACATATCTATTACATAATTATTCTATTATACTAAATATATTTTAGGTAGAAAATAATGAACCCATTTTAACAGTACCAACACTTCTAAACTATGACGAGTTTGAAGACGAGAATACAATAGGTGTTTCAAATACTTTAGCTGCATATAGTGTAAGTAAGACAGGTAAGGAAGATGGAATACCACAGTATGATACTTCATTAGGGTTAGCCATTGAAACATTGCCAGATGGTTATACAATGACATCTTTGTGGGAAGTTATATCAAGTACCAATAATAAATAACACATAACTATAAAAAATGTCTTATATTTTATGATTATTGTATAATTTTATTTTAAGAGATTAAATTATAATAGATTTTAATATTTAGCTTCAGCATACCAATCTGTATGAAATATAACGTCCAGCAGTTTCAGAATTCCTTACAATTTTTACTACCTGTAAACAAAAAAATAGATTAGCTTAAATTTCTTTTAATAGTATTTGAATTACTACAATGGATAATTGTAACTTGCAAGACTGCAAAATAAATAATCTGGCTATTATTATTTTTAGTTTTCACACAATGTCAACATATCTTTATTTTGCTTACCTATGTCAAATAATATTATTTAAGAGAATGTCAGTGCACTGTTTGTTTTCTCTCTTTAATACAAGCGCAACATAATCAATTTTCATTTAGCAGAACAAGCCTGTGTTAGTTTTAATAATTAGGGTTAATTGACCTATCATAAAAAACTTAAATTTAATAACATTATGTTGCTCATTATTTGCATGAAAATTTAAATTTCATAAAAAAAATCAACACAAAAACACAGATGATTTTCTCAATTTCAAATTTAATAATAGGTCAATTCACTTGACACTAAAGCTAACAACACAAAGTTGGCTCTGCCGAACACCAATTTTCGATGTTGCATCTGTATTAGAGAGAAAAATATTAGAGCGCTGACAACCTCTTAGGGTATATTAAATAAGATATAAATTATAATTGTTATCGCACTATACAATGACAAATACATTTTATTAACAATATTGATAAAATAATCATCGAATATGTGGGTTTTTAGCAGTAATTTATAAAATATATCAAACATTTGTTAATAAATTATGGTATATTTTTGTCAGTCAGAAAATAAATATTTAACTCTTTGCAAATTGAAATGTGAATGTAAGAAAAAGTTATTTTGACATATTACAAATATAATATATCTGAAATGTTTTATTATATTTTGTTTAAATAAATCAATTTTTTAAAAATTCTAACTAAATTAAATGTTTTTTTTAAGTTTGAAGTCTTAAACTCTAAGTATTGCTATACTAACTCTATTAGCATATTATAAGAATTTATTTATATATTATATTCAATCTTACTTGTCCTCTCTTTAAGCCGAAGTAACGAGAAACTGGATCACCTACTTGAATTCTCATAAGCTGATTTTCTTTTAATTTGCTAAATTATTTTAGTTAAAGAAAATTACATACATATAAATAAAATTGAAATACTTATATTTTGGTTTATCGAAAACAAATACTATACAATTTCTTACCACGAGCAACTAATAGATAATAACTAGTATAATATGGCAAATAACAATAATAAAACAAGATTTGGGGAAACAAGACACATGAATGTAAAAATTCTTGATTATATTTGTTTATAATGATTATAGATTAATTTAGTAATTATATAACTATATATAAACCATACCAAATTTGTGGTAAAATGATTGTATGTTCACATTCCCATGCAGAATAAAGTTAAATATTTTAGTTACATTAACATAATATTATATAAAAAATACAGTAAAACTTGTTTAAGATGATTTCTCACAAAAAAATCCTGTTTTCTGCCAGTCTATAGACATTTCCTATACTATAGTTCAGGAATGGGCAACTCAAAGTTACTAGAGAGCCAATTTTTAAAACTTAAAAACCTAGCAGGCCAGAGCATAGAAGGCTATAAAGGGTCAATACAATTTAAAATTTAGAATATTACAAAACATGAAAATAATAAAGTCAACATTAATGGCCAGCATAACACGACTATAAACTGATAAAACAAAATAAGTACCTATTAGCTATGTTAGTTATGCCTTTTCTATAAATATATATTTAAAAATTTAATAAACAAGCTGGAATTCAATACTTATAAAGTTAATATCTAGGTTTTACGAAAAACCAAATAAAATATAGATAAATACTAACATTTTATAGTATAATTTGAAAAGTAGCATAGGCCAGATAAAAGTGGTACGAAGGTCACCAGTTGCAATACTTGGTTTAGTATCAAACTGATGATAATTGTAGTAAAATAATAATGTACAATCAAAAGTAGATATCCTAGTGATAAATATGGGAACTCCGTCAAAAGTAAATACACATTTGAAATGTTTTCTTTCGTAAAAAGTGTTTACTAGTTATTTGTCCCAAAAAGTGATAAAATATTTGTAACTGGTAAAACCAATAATTAGGCTTAAGTTAGTATTACTACAAGTGGTTGTGAGGTGACTATATTTTTAACCAATTTTGAGGGTTGTAACACTAATAAAAAGGTTGAGAATTGTTTGTTTAAGGTTTATGTCGCCTCTGCCTCTCATAAAAATATATTTTGAATCAGCAAAAGAATAGAATACAATGACAAATTCAGGTGATGGCATTAGGGCCAAAATGTATAAGATTATGCCATTATAAAAATGTAAAATATTCCAATAAATTCTAATGAATTTTACATAGTATTTTCTATTTATATAAACAATTTATCATACATGCTTAATGCTTAAATAATAATGTATTTTACTGCATCCAGCATGCCATTTAAAAAAAAAGGATACTATCTGCACAAAAGTTCTTGTTTCTCATCTGGTGTTAAAACAATGTGTTCAGGTACTAGTTCATGTTCAGTTATATTAATTAGAAGTTCAGATTCTAAAAACTGTTCCAATATGTATTTAGGAGCCATATCAACTAAAGACTGAAAAAATTAAATTAAATTATAAGCACTATTTATTATGTGAATCTAATGATTCTCATTATCTATACACAAGAACAATTTATTTTCAAAATTATTGTTATAGAAAAATGATTTTAGTAAATGCATATAATTGTAATATATTATGAAACATAATTTATATTATATTAAATGTAAATATTGGTGCTAAATTGTGTTTACATGTTATATAATAATCTAACTTACTGCATTATTAGCTTTTTATAAAATTGAGATTATTAAGAATTAAACATACTTGTTTTGCACTTGGAGTCATTCCTTGTTGAACAACAATAATAGCTCGAGTAATTGTTTCTTCTTGCATTCTCTGACAGTAAGTTTTTATGGTTTTTATACCAATTTTTGGTTCTTCGGGAAAGAAAACAAACATTTGATCTAAAATTGATTATGAATTATTAAAATATTTGAAGTTTTATAATATACTACTTGCTATACCTGTAGGATCGTCATTATGTGCCACAAGGACTATTAAATCACTACGCCCAGGTCTTTTTTCACTATCAAAATATAAATTTATAATAATTAAAAATCCAGTAAGGAATATAAATACATTGTTTATATATATATATATATATATAATATTAAGTATATAATATTGTAGTACATTTTTAAAATATTAAAATTTTAACAAACCTAGGTTTATCTCCAAATTGTTCTTTAAACTGTTCTAATGTTTGATCCAATTCATCTTGTGTGACTAAATAACCTCTGTCATGGCAAAGCTATTATAAAACACAATTATTATTTAATAAATTAATGGCGCTTTTCGATTATTGTACTTCAGCAAACAAAGAAAAATATAGATTCTGTAATCATATTCCCATTAATATTAAATTTATGGATGTGTCATTGTATAAAAAACTTAAATCAACACAACATACTAAACACATTTTTTCTCTTTTGTTTTAATGTAAGCCTAAAACTGCTAAAGTTATATGTTTAATAAAGATATGATTGCCAATCCATATGTTTAATAGTTAATATCAATGTGTCTCCCATGTTATCTATGTATAGTGAATATTTCGATTTTGTTAACTTATTGACTTCTACAATTTTTTTAAGAATTAAAATTCATTTATACACATAATATATAGGTTTAAAAACCCAATATGCAGATACAAATATAATTTTAAAAGTCTGGGCACATATCTACTCAAAATGTTGAGTGTTTATGGCGATTGCCTAAAGAAAAAAATAAAAGGCAATCGGCAAATCATTGGTCCATGTTAGACTTTTACATATTCGGGTATATACATTTTTTTAATAACAAATATATTCAAGTAATAACTGTGGATTTACTCAAATTATAAAAGACATTGCTAAATTATTGACACTCTCATTAATATTTTATTTCATATCCATATTCATATTGCACATTTATTCATATTTTATTAAAAAGTATTATCGTAATAGTTAAGTTATTTTATGTTTTGAATAATTGTTTCATAAAATTAATAAGATATAATTGTGTAACTTAATAGTTTTTTTAATTTAAAAAAAGCACAAAGTACAATAATGGAATCAATATTTCTCGGTCACCACTGTCAGTCGCTGGATTATGATAACTGAAAAGTACCCAATTTATTTATTAGTATATTCAACAATTTCACCCAAATTATATTATAGGCAATCAGTAATTGGGCCACAGATTAAGTAAAATAATGAAATCAATTAATTTATTAAAATCTTGACTTATAAGTTATATATGGCAAAATTGTTTATTTGCACATTTTCTGGCAAGCAAATAAAAATATTTTTTTTGAATACTAAAATATTGAGTTTTTAGTATTCGGATACATCAGCTTACAGAACACAAATTACACAGTAGTAGCCGTTTAATCCGTTCACTGGACAATTCACACGGTATTGCCATTTAATGGTATTTATCTTACCTGCATAACGGTTTTTCGAATACGCCACAGTTTGTACGACTCACATTCATCATCCATTTTGCAATTTACAAACGTACAATATTGTACAAAAGCCTATTAAATAATGATCTAAATTTTCTAATGGGACGCTTGGTTACGATTTACAAATTACGAATTAAATAATTTCGGAATTTAGAAATTCTTATTAGATAATATTATCTTTAACTTCGTGCATGTCGAGTGATAACATGTTGCTAACTTCATTCCATCGATTTCTCAGAATAGTAAGTTGTTGAACATGTGTATAGGTACTGTACGTTAGTAAACTTGGCTAAAATTTAAATGCCTAAAAAGTAAAAACTAAACCAATTATATATCGACAATTAATTTTTATTCAATTTTAATGCCTTCGGAAAAAATATTTTAAAAATTTCGAGAGTCGTTATTCTATAGTGCAGATGAAATTGAAATTGAATTATTCGAATATTTTTTAAATAAATTACCTACAGTCGTTATTTTTATAATATTCAAATAATTATATTAAATTATTAGTATAGAAACCGAAAATGTATTATTTTTTTTATTTGACACAAATTTGATTTAGACATATAAGTCAGAAAATAGCGTTTTAAAAGAGTAAAAGGAAGCTGTAGGGGATATGGGTGTATCGTATATGTGCGTATAAAATAATAGCGTACTGATTTTCAAAATTATTTAATAATACAAATTGTTACTTTTTTTTATTTTAGACAAAATATGCGAGGAAAAAATCATAAAAATGATAATTATAAAGTTCTGAATTGAATACAGTTTTCTAAAGATTACTTATATTATACTTTATTTACCTCCTGGTCGGTTCGCTTATCAACCCCACTGGACAACCAAGACCTCTATTTTTCATTTACTAAACTTGTGTTAATTTCTTATATATATATATATATATATATATATTTAATTTTGACATATATGACTGGAAACTTCTACAAAGTATAGTTCTGTAGCTGAATAATCATTTTGTTAATAAACTAAATATTGTGAGTTATTTTTTTTTTTTGGTTTAAGAATCAGTTAACAATGTAGTCTCCTACCTTGAGTAATATGCCTCCAGGAGTCCACGTTTTCCTCCTATTTTTTTTTTCATTTATTTTTTGTGTTGATTTTTTTATATATATTCTTTCAACTTTGACCATCTTTCAAGTAATAGATACATGAAGCAATAGACGAAGCAACAGACGAAAACAATAGATACAGAAAAAGATGAAGCAGTGCCTGATTGCATGCGATTTATTGCTTCATTGTTCTATTGTTTGTAAGATAGTAAACGTTGAAAAAATCTATATATATAAAAAAAAAATAATTTCTCAGCGCTGGGACCCTGATAAGAAAAATTACGTACAGTTCAATTTTTTGATACTTGACTTAAGTTCCTATAAAAATGTTCTCACAAGTCACCAGGAACAAGCTGATCACGTAAAGAATTTACAGGACCTTAAAAAAAAACGGAGGGGCTCTGGCCGCAAACGAGGTCCAGTGATCATGGCCAGGCCGACACTGGGCAATAGCATTGCGTGGGTATAGTAAATAATATTATAATACGTTATGGTGAAAAGTTTCATGTCCCTACGAATAATTGTTTATATTAATACAAAAAACTAGAACCTATAATTGTTAAAATATTAAATTTTGTCAAAATTTAAACTTAATATGTGTATAAAAAAAATTTTTCATACCTACTTATATTTTTTTAATATTATTAGATTACTGTAAGAACGACTTTTAAGAGACCTGGTGATAAATCTTTAAGCCTTTTTTCTCCCAAACAATTAAATTAAATCAAATAAAGTTAAAAATAGAAAATTATAAATGTCTATAATTAATACAAAAAAAGTCAAAATATCATGCTTAGAAAATGCTAATCAATACTTCTTTAAATTAACCATCAATTTTTTTAAATGTGTCACTACTGGATTACTTCTTTGATTTTAATATATATCAAATTATCAAGTCAAAATAATATCAACAGGCAACAGCTAGCACATATGTTTATTGTAAAACTTTAATATTTATAGAACGTCTAAGTACTATATATAGTAATATAAAAATAAAAAAAATCACCATTTAAAAACCAAAAGTAGATAATGTCGTATTGATTTCACCAACAAACATAAGGGTAAACAATTAAGGGAAATATAAAATATAAAAATTTGATGTATTTTTAATTTATTAAAAATTAAATTTCGCTGTCATTCTGCTTCATTCCATCATGGTATACATGTAATGGCGCAAAAAATATGCAAAAAAAATTGTTTTTGTCTTCTTGCCAAAGACTGTTTAAGCGTAATTACGTTTTATGCTTGCTATATTTTATAATTTTGATAATTTTGATAATATTTTTAATATTTATTTTGTCATACATTTTTTTCTTTTTAATATTTACATTTTAATATTTAAAAGGAATTAACTAAATCCCAAGGTTTTGTTATCACTCATTAATTAAAAGTAATAGGTATTTACCAGTTACTGTATAATAATTGTGTACATAATATCAATGTACAAATATTATTATAAATATAAATATAAATAAATAAATAAATAAATAAATAAATATATATATATATATAAATTATATTTTTTAAGTTTTATTAAATTTGCATAGTATGCTTTCAAAATATTAATATTAAACTGCAATTCTTTTGAAAAGTTGTTGTATTTGTTATATGTATTTTTAATAAAATATTATTCATATTATGAAATTCTACGCAGCCTATTAAGACTTAAATCTATTAATTATTTTTAATGAGTTAATGATGATGAGACGTGTGGGTCGTTTAAATCTAAATGTGTCAAACGTTTTAACAAAATAGTGTATAGAATTTGAATATTTTATAGACGCGTGTCGGAATTGTTTATTTTTCCTGGAATACACACGACACAAAATGTGGGAGGCGTCATATTTCTCCAATAATACAATTCTGCACATAATATATTATAATATATAATATAAATATTATAATAGCTTTTTGTAAATGAAATTTGTGTTGACAGCGTCAATTTAAGGTTTAATATATAAACCCACACCAATATTCGAAATAGTTTGCAACTGACAAATGACAATGTATGTTACATACAGTGTGTAATACCTACAAATTGTGTATGTGTGTCAAACGTGTAATTTTTTTTACAAAGAATACCATTTGGCTTGTTACAATTTTTCTAGACTGCTGTCTTGTAATTATTGAAAAATAATATTTGGGCCTTTTGTTTATTTAACATTATAATAAATGTAATGTGATAAAAATTTCGTAGGTCAAATGTTTACACTATTTCATAAATAAATAAATAGGTACAAGAATCATTAAAAATCAAGACTATTTGTTAGATGTGAGGAAAAATAGTCGTTATCTGCGAGCAGTACACTAACGTACTACGTTAAATGGAGTAACTTTGATAATTTTCTTATAACACATAGTTTATGAAAGTTATTTTTTGCTGTTATTCAAATTATCATATTTCAAAAAATAAAACAATCAAATATTAACTGACGAAAATAGTGCTTAAAATAATTTAATTTAATTTAAAAAAATATACATTAAAGTTAGGTACCTCAAAAGAGTTATCAAAGTTACACTACGTTAACAAAATTTTGAAAAAAGAAAACATATTTTTTATAGAGTATTTAATTGTCACTGATATCACTATGTTTTTGGGAATACCTTCCTGCTATGTAAAATAATTGTACTTCCAAATTAATTTGTATTAATTTGTGTAGATCTTGTAGTTATTGAAAAAATAATTTAATATATACAAGCACGTGAACATTATGATATTTTATATAGAAAAAACAATTTATCAATAATCCAAATATTGTACTTGACCATTAAAACAAAATAAAGAAAAACGACAATTTTTACACATGATTAACTGATATTATCATTGTAAAGAAGAAAAAACGCGAAATATCAAAATTATCACGTTTTACGATAAGATTGGTGTCTAATGCCTCGATCGTTTTGCGGTCGGGATATAGGTAAATATGTAATACGTTTTTGTGGCTCTCAAAGCTTCTATATAACCAGTAAATGATAATAATATAATGCCATTTTAAACGACGCGTTGATAGTGGTGCATTTCATGTATACGTGCCGCAGACCAAAATATTTTTTCCGTCCCCTTCCAAAAAAAAAAAATGAAATTCTCAGTTAAGGAGTTATGAAACAAATCATAAATCAACTGTTTTGCATTATTGTATTAGGTAAATATAAAATAATATATATATAAATCTCTGTTGCATAACGTTATAATGCATTAAAGGTATATTATAATCTTATTATATTTTGTAGAATACGCATGTATTAAAAATTAATTTGAAATATTATTTCACCTATGTGCGCCATTGTACCGAACACAGATTTTAAACGATGTTGCTCTGTCACCAAATACTATTTTCTTCGCACACTCGTTTAATAGTGCTTACTCGTTTGCGTGTTGCGCGGTGCCGTGCACATATTTATTTGGATTTTGTACTGCAGTCGCTTCAGTAACGGACAACAGTGTGTCGATTGAAAAATATTTCACAATTTCTGGAACCCGGTAAGTACATGTTGACTGTGCACAAATATAATATATTAATTATATATTTAAATTGTTGAAAACAAATGATAAAAAGGTCGGCAAGTGGGTACCGGTCTGCTGTATAATATGTGTTGAGCGGAACACTCATGTGTTAAATTTGAATTCAATGAAAGAAATCATTTTATACAAAAAACGATTCTGAGCGAAGACGGCCTGCCAGCCTACATAACTAAGTGTATTCTATGATATTACTATTAAAATAATTCATAATATTATTAATGATACAGTAAGCTGAATTCATTTTGCAGAAAACATTGCATCAGAAAATTTAATTGAGTGTATAAAATATTATAATATACTTTAAAAGTTTTAAGCACCCACGAAAAATATTTTTAAATAACTAACATCGTTAATCTTTATTTAAACATTTAATTTCATTAAAATTTTAACTTAAAATGTCTATAAAAATTATTTATTTAATATATTTTATTGATTTTTTGGTTACACTATAATTTATTTACCGAAAATCTTGTTTTAAATTTTCAATCCTTAGTTATAAAAATTGAACATTTTATACATTTTTAACTACAAAATAATTTGAAAATGTTCGGTAGTTTGATGTCCAAATTTTAATTTAAAATGTCTATAAAAAATTATTTTTTTAATGTATTATTTAAATTTTTTTAGTTACATTATTAAATAATTACGAAAAATATCGTATTAAATATTCGATCGCTAGCTATAAAAATAGATCGTTTTATACATTTTCAACTACTAAATAATTTGCAAATTTTCGATGACGAATTTCGGTCAAAATTTGAAGTTTAAATACTTATAAATAAAATTTAAGCTTATATATTTTTATTATTTTTGATTTGCTATTTAAAAAAATTATGAGGAATCTTGTATTAACTTTCAAGAAATTTGATTCAACGAAATTTTTTTTTATCGATATTTAAAGAAAAAAAATTTGAAAAAACCAAAAATTTCTTAAGCCTACAATTTGTTTAAAAATTGTCATAATATTTTTAAATTTTTTTGGTGTATAGAAAATGGTAATCTTAACATTTGGCGGATTTTTCAAATGTCTACGATTGTTCTTTTTTGAATTACATCAAAATAAGAAAATCGTTCCCGGAGAAAACGGGTGAATATCCAATGTCTAATTTCAAACGCTTATCAAAAATTAGTTTGACTTTCCGATATTGAAAGGTAGAAAAACTTATAGAAAATCTTGTGTTGAGTTTTAAAATCTTAGATTTAAATAGAAAAGTTTTTATGAAATTTCTAATAAAAAAAAAATTGCAAAATTTCGTGATTTTTACACATTTCCTCGAAATTTTAACTTTAGATGTTTATAAAAAACTATTGGAGATTTACGCTCAATTATTTTTTTTAATTTTTACTTACAAGTTACAAAGAATATTGTATTACATTTTCAAGTTTTTTGACCTACTGGAAAATTTTTCATCAGTAATTATAAAAAAAAATAAAAAAAAAATCCAAAAATTTATTATGCTTATAAATAGCACCAAAAAATTCAAAATATTTTAAAAATTTTATGGTGTATAGAAAATGTTTATATAAACATTCGGTAAAAATTTCATGTATTTACGACCATTAATTATTTTGTTACATCAAAAATAAAAATAAATTTTATGAAAAATTTGCTTTGTGAAAAATTTTTGTTTTTTCTTATTTTTGTTTTTGTTTTTCCTGGTGCGTTTAAAAACTATTCGGAATTTTTTACTTTTCACCCCCCCCCCCTCAAAGTACAAACTAGATTTACTTTTATATCAGAAAAGATGTCGATGAAGAAAATTGGAACACTTTTATTGCTCTAAAACGTGATGACAGACACACACACATACACAAAAAAATAAACACAACATTGTAAAATAAATACATTCATCGCTCCGTTTAGAATCTAAAACTTTTTGAATTTAATCAATGATATAATATATGGTTATAATAATATAAAATATAAATACAACATAATATAATGGCGATATAACTTTTGTTGACATGTATTATTTTGGAGGCTAATTTTCAATTTAGGTGCTAAATGGTTAAGCCACATATCCTATTTGGCATTCTCACCGATGATGTATTTATACCCAGAGCACAGGTCTCATCTAAATAAGTACTTCGTGTCAAAAGAATTGGTATATGATATTATTAGTTTGTATTAAAGTAAATGCATAGAAAATAAATTATTTTTAGTACTATCAAATACGTATAAATTTAAGTTATCTTTTTTTATTACTAATTGTAGTTTATTATTTTTTTCAATTCATATAGCTCATAGTTTATCTATGGTGTTTTTAATGTTTAATTTACGATCGGATTTTAATGGAGTCAGATAAATTAAATTTGGTCGTAATGGGTACGGATTGAATTAATTTGCCAAGGGGAAATTGTCATGTGTGTGGTTAGGAAAATGGACTCTACAGTCAATAAGACAGCAAATGGTAACAATTAATTTAATTAAAAAACGCGAGCCCTTGTAAAAACGATTTTGCAAAGCCATGTATTTGTTCTGAAAACAAAAACTTTTAACACTATTATTTGTATTGGAAATTCATAAACTATAATTTTTATAAATTTAAATCCTCTTGTCGTAAGTAACTACTGTGGTCATAGGCATGCTCAGACTTTGGTGGCTATGGGTATAATAAATTTTTAAATTGTGTGACCTATTTTTTTTTTTAAACATCCATTTTTTATGTTAAAAAACTCGTAATAATATGAACGTTTTTCAATTATAACTGAAAAGTATAACCATCAGCGTGTCAAAACAACAAAAATATATTTAAAACTAAAATAAAAATACATTATACATAATCTATTACCTAAATAAGAAATTTTTGATATAAATTAAGTATTCATAAATCCATTCTTCTCTCATAATATGGTTTTAATACTTTAAAATACTCGATATCATCAAAGTTTATATTTCTTGTCAATTCTTGCTCAATACTGATGGTTAATAAACCATCTAGGCGATCTTGATTTATAGTTAAAAACATATTTTGGTTATCACAATGACCACATAAAAAATCTTAACTACTAAGTAAAGCTTTAACTTTCTATTAACTAGGCAGGCATTAAATTTTTTTTTTTAATTTTCCTTATAACACCAACAATTTTTAATTTTGATAAACTTTTTTTAAGTATTCTGATAGGTTAGATTATTGTTATTATTATTTTATTATTTATTATTTATTGTTATTATTTTTTAGAATATTATTATTACAAATAATCGAAATCTGTAGTAATCGGCCATCTCGTAATCTTAGAAATATTTGGTAAATGCGTTATTAATTTTAAAAATTGCATTTAACACCATGAGTAAATTTTGAAAAAACTAAAAAAAAAATGATTTTAACCAATAATTCGATGTTTAGTGTCCCTACACAAATTATCGACTTCAAGTTTATAAACAAAATGGCGTAATAAAAAAAAAAAAATTGAAAAAACGCCATTTATGAGTTTTTGCTTTTAGCCGATGATATGAAATATTAGCGTTTTAACCAGTGGAGAACACCAAGAAAATGTCGGTGGAAAGGAGAGGGGGGGTTGAAAAAAATGTAATATGTAAATAGGTATTGTAAGCCAGGCCATTTATTTTTAAAATTGTTCCTGATATTCCGTTTGCCACTGGTTTTAACGCATTTAAAGAAAAATTATTAGGTACTTTTTATTTTTGATCAAATTCGCTATACATTTTTTTTTTTTTTTTAATGCCATAATATATAATAATTACATTATTTTTGAGCATTGGTTACAGTAGTTTTTAATATTATAATACTGATTGAAAACGATGTATTGTTAATTTGTTGTATCCTATATAGGCGACATCGCGCAATAGTATGTATACGCAAATGTCAAATAGTAATAATATTACGATGACGCCCGAAAGTTCACGACACTGGGATCGGCGTCACCGGTTTTTACCGCGTTTTATTTTCTGTTCCGGACATTCCGGTACCCGGCAGTCGCGTGTTAGGGTCCGTCCGTTATGTGTTTTCGGCATTCGCGCTACCATTAGTTAAAAAAAATCGCTATTTTCGTAAGTACGATTATTTGAACATATTATACTTTGTTTAATTTTTTTAATTATTTGTATATTATACTGGCTTATATCTTTCACTAAGTTATAGAACGTGGGTGATGAAATATTTAGATTCGACATTATGTCGAAAATATCTAGAATAATTTTGTTCACCTACTTCTATTTTTATTCTGACTTCTGATGCTTTAAAATATTACTTCTGGAATTACGCTTTTAACGCGGGTATTATGTTATTTATAGAGTTTTTTATGATTTAATTTTAAAAGTGTAAGATATCTTTAGTCAACACATTAAAATAAATGTTTTGCAAATAAAAAAAAGCCATTTGGGGGAAAAAAATATTGACTTAAAATTTGTAAAGTATTTTAACATAGACATTGCAAAATTGTGCATCATAGTTTTAGTGTATTGGGCATATAACATTTTCATTATGCAGGTATATATTTTATTTACAAAAATATAAACACTTAATAGTTACATATTCGTTTTCAATAGTAGTCAAATATTAAAGCAAGTAAGTACCTACTTACTAATAATTCAAATTTATGGTTTTCCTCTTTCATCGCGTAAACCTACATTATACAATATATTTTATTAATTTATATTTAATAATATGCATATCTATTATGAAGGGAATCAAATGCATTGATAATATTATTTCAAGTGAAGTTAAAACTTACTATAAAGCATTCCATTAGTCTAATATAGGTCAATTGATGGCTTATGAATACACTTAATTTATCTAAAGTGTGATAGGTATTAAGGATTTTTTTATTTATCCATGAATAGTGTATAGACATTTAATTAAGGAATAATATTATATTTTAAAATATTCTTAGCTTATTTCAATAATGTTAAATTAAAGTTTTATTGAAAGTGATGCTGTTTAAAAATAAGTATTATCCTGTAGTATTTTTCATTTCAAATACATAACTTAGAGTTTATTGTGCTGCAATGAAATTCTTTGCTATAAAACGACATAACGTAGTTACCTCCTTTTAAAATGAAAAATAAATAATAATGATTAAAAAAAATAATAAAATGAAAAATCTACACGTGCATAATTTAATTTGTCTTTTATAATAATGGTCAGAGGTGGTCAAATGATGTTCTCGCGAGTGGATGGGCGATGCTGATTTTTATTTATATAATTTTTTTATACGTATATAGGTAAATAAGTAATATAATATAAATATATATTATTGAATATTTAAAAAAAGCCCTTAGGAGATACATTCCCTCATCCCATCTCTGTTTTATCACCCTGTTGTGTAATATTATAAATAATATGATTTTTATAAACTTAAATTACAGCGTTGCGAATAAATAAAATATATGAGGTATTGTTTTGAGGATAATAATTGAGAATGTTATTAGTTTTAAATTGACTCCGAATTTATCAATACTATACTAGTTAACTTTATACAAATATGTATTTTTATTTTTTAGTTGCTCACAAACATTTTTATTTTATGAAAATATTATAAATATCAGTGTGGCAACGGATTAGGTATTTTACTGAGATTTTTTTTTATGGTCATTTACACACAGAAGTGATAATTTTGTTAGACTTTTCACTTGGTATATTATTATCTGATAGTATTGATATAGCAGTCACTGCTACTGAGATAATTTATAGCTCAATATAATAAAAGTTTATTTTACTGGAGTTGTATATTATTGTGCGAGGAATATACATGTATCATAATTTGTCTCGGTTTAATGCTATTTTTTGTATAGGTACCTATTTAACTTTTATTTGTGATCTTATATGTCCAATTTAATTTTATATTCTGAGTTTTCACTTATAATTGTTATATTTTATTATCCTTGATTGTCACCAGTCATAATTAATATCTTATTTGTATGTTAGGTTCGGGTAAATCTGAACAAACAGACATCCATAACATATTTTTAAATATTACCTACTATGTATCTTAAACGATTTTAATAGATCCAAGTTTGTGGATAGAAAATAATATTTTGTTAATATTAAAACAGTTCAAAGTGTAGTTTAATGTTCTAAAAATATTGTAATATTTCAAAAAAAAGCTAGCTGAATGTTGACAAAGGAATTCAGGATATCACGGATCATTGATAAAAATATAAATAAATAAATAAAAATTTTCAGACTTTTTAAATTTTTTTTTCTATTAATATCAATTAAAAAATTTTCATTGGGTCAAAATGCTTGAAAATGTAATACAAGGTTCCTCATAAGTTGTTATAATAGCAGATCAAAAATATTTAAAATTTTGACAAAAATTCATCATCGAACATTTGTAAATTGTCTTGTATTTAAAAATGTATAAAATTCTCAGTTTTTATTGATAAGGAATGAAAGTTTATAACAAGGTTTTTCGTAAGGTTTTAATAGTGTGAATCAAAATAATCAAAATATTAAACATTTTAAAATTATTTTTTGGTTTAAAATTATAAAATGTTCAGTTATTAGAACTCAGGATTGTAAATTTTAAACAAAGTATCTTGTAAATAGTTAATCGTGTAACCAAAAACTCAAAAAAAAATATATTAACATGGTTGTTTTTTATAGACATTTTAAGTTCAAATTTAGACGAAAGTAGATATTTAAATGAAGAATAATGATGATAGGTATTTCGTTGTAATTTTAAAATATTTTTTGTGGGTGCTTGAAACGTTTTAAGTATATATTATTATATTTTATAGACATAATGGCATTTTTAAATGCAATTTTTGGCAAAAATTAATTCAGTCTACTTTATAAATAATAGTAAAATTAATTATTTTGATATCAATAATTTTATAAAATATACTCGGTAATGTCTGCTAATAGATCGTTTCGCTCAAGATCCTTTTTCGTATATAATGAATTTTTATCATTGAATTAAAATCTAACACATCTATGAAAGTGACCCACTGGATACCTACTGTACCAGCAAAGCGGTACCCACTTGTCGACCTTTTATATTTTTAACATATATTTTAATAATTGTGAATTATGATGACAGTTGACACTTTTTATAAGAATAAATTACTGCGTATGAACGAATAGTTTATTCTACTATTATTCAACAAGTTATGAATATTAAATTAATAAGTACTACCTAAGTAAGTATACTGTGGAGTGTAGTGTAGTATCACATGCAGTATTTAGTTAACCAAAAAAGAGTTTATATTGTTAAGATTATTAGCATTAGTATTATATATATTTATATGATTTATGTATACCGTAAAAATAAATTAAAGAATAAACTAAAAAAATTAAATAAATTTAGAATACTTACTCATCTAACCAGTTGTTTCATGTTTTTGTTATTTTATTTCATATTCTTTGTATATAGTAATTTATAAATCATAAAAATATATTTCCCGTTTGAAAATTCAACTGCACAAAAACGTATCACCACTATAACAATATATACTTTTATTATTTATTTATGTATTTATATGAGCATTCTGTTATTGGTATTTTTATTTCCATATAATACATTTAATTGATATATAATTAAAAAAAAAAAAAAAAATTATAATGGTGAAGAATGTGAAAAATCGATTATTCAATTCTTACACAACTATAAAAATATGTTTCCCAACGCTGGTAATAAACAATATTGAACTATCATATTATATTTTATTAGATGAATAATAGATAAAATGTTGAGCTTCGTATCAATAAATGCAGGACATAGCCATAAAACATAGCTAATAAATTGTAGTATTCCGAACTCATTTAAGTAGGTAGTGTTGAAAAAATGTTTTTATTGAAACTATTTTTATGACCTGTCAGCAGGGTATATTATACACTCAGGATGAGGTGTAGGATGTACAATTTATTAGTTCCGTTTAATTATCATAAAAATGTATCTCAAAGAGTCTCAGAAGCTATTGGTTTAATAAAATCACCAGCAACAATACTGTAAATGCCATTATAATGAAATATCGAGAAAATATTTTCGTTATAATATTATATTAATTGGCATGTCGAAGAGCAAAATATACGGCAGACGACAAGTACATTTTATGTGTACACCAAACATACTTACCCCTTTTTATATTTTAATAATGCAGTTATTTAAATTCTGATTTTTAAAATGTTTAGTATCAACATTTAAATATTATTAGATTTTTTATGTAATTTTAAGTGTACTTAAAAATATCAAAATCAGAGTTTTAATTAATTGATTAGGTACCTAGGAATGTATTATAGGATAAATTGCAGTAATAATTTATCTATGCGTATACATATTTATACATACAATTTTTATTTTATGTGACGTGATGTTTTTTTAAACAGTATTTGAATATGATTTTTATACTTTATACTAACATATGCTGAGTTCTTTTCGCTTATTATATAAAAATGAATTATAAAACAATACAACTTATAACTTGAAACTTTTTAAAATAATATATCTATTAAAATATAATTTAACACGAGTTATTCCAGTGATTATATTTTCTTATTATTTGTAGTACCCGCGTATTAAAACTACCTATATTAATTAATTATGTAACTTGATAATATTTTATATATTTAAAAAAATCTTAATTTATTTCATTTTTTGTTTTTTAGAATACAGAGTTATATTGATTATTTATGTTAATATTTTTAATTTAAAAATTAAATGTGAATGTAATGTTAAATTACGGATAGATACTTAAAATTAACTATATTTATGATATTTTATATATGTGTCTGCAATAAAATACAAAAAATAAATAAATAAATATTGTAAATACAATATTGACAATGTCTCTACTATAAAAATTGAGTTGACGAGGATTACGATAACTGAGTTGGACACAGGGTTTAAAGTGGCACAAAATAGCAAAAGGTAGATACTGTGATTTCTATTTTATTTTGAGTGTTCCGTGCAATGTTAACCTGTATAAAAAATTATTTGGTTAAAAATAGGTTATTCATTAATTTGCCAAAAAAAAATTTTTTTTTTATTTCACTGGAAAACTAAATTTCTTTCTATAACATTAACAATATTAATATAATAGTAACATTTATTATATATATATATATATATATGTATATATTTAGGACTTTTTAGACTTCATAGGACATAATAGACAATAATTTTCTTAAAATAAAAACATGAAATATTATTTTACGTGGTGTTGTACGTGAATGGCAAGGATCACTGGTCAGTAATTTTTTTATCAAACTAAAAAAAATATTGATATCTATCTACTTATAAATACTAAAACCTAAAATAATAACATTTTAAAAATAAATAATTATCTATTTTAAATGGAGGAGAAATTATTTTGATTCAATTGTATAGAATTAGGGTACCAGCGTACTTTTTGAAGAATTAGTAAAAAGGGAGGTCTTTTAAATGTAGTCAGAAGCAGGGGAGATCGACTTCCCTTACGTCCTCTCATTTAATCTCTTGTTGGACGTTTTTTTAATTGAGGAAATTGTGATCTTCCGGATTTTCTAATTATTACAGGAGTTTCTAAATTTATTTTTCACGACAACATTACTTAGTTATATTATTCAACTACACCTGCAGGCATGAACCACAAACAAAGCGATAACTGTCATTTAGATAGAGAATTTTAAGTGATTTATTATTTCGTAGTTTTGCTGATTCAAAAGTAATGAAAAAAGGAACATAATTTGATAAATGAGTACCTACACTAATATAATTTAAAATTTCAACACAAAATTTCGTTATTTTATTAGTTTTAATTTTCATAGATTCTATAGTTAATTCTAAAAATATGGCGCACCTACATAATTTTGATGTAACAGCATACATAACAACACTCATTTAGATTATGTATTTCTATTATAACGACACTTATAAATAATTAAATTATTTTTTGTTTACTTGTTTACTATAACAACGGCTTATAATCGATTAATCAATATTCGGCAGTCATTATTATTCACTGTCTATACTATCTAATATCTTTAAATCAAAACTCTTTCAAAAATAACAATATACTATCATTGTTGATATGCTACGAATGGATTGAATAAATATTATGAGTAGAAACACTTTTATTTTATCTTTATGTATTTATGATTAATAATGATATTTATTTTAATAATTTATTGATCATTCAAAAAAAAAAAATAGTTTAAATTGATAATGTGTTCATAGTATTTTATTTTTGTTTAATAACTCAATATTAATACTTATATAAAAATAATATTTAGTTTAATAATTGAGTAATTAAAATTTTTTAGTAATGGGAGCATTGTTATTTTTTTCAATTAAGATTAATTGCGCCTTTTTACACTATCTTTGTACCAGAAAAAATATGAATTAGTCATTGTTATTACCTATACTCTGTTCAGCGAGAGAACACGCTGCGGACCGATGAAAAATGGTTTTTCTACTCATCCCTCTTCGGAATCTTGCCACAGAGGAACCTGTTTCAATGGCAGGGTTAATCTGGGGGATGCGCAGAATCGGCGTGTTCTTTTGCTGAACAGAGTATAGTTAAGACATAATATGTATTATAAAATTACCCTAAAATTACTTTAGTCTTATCTTGGAAATTTTTGAAAGGATGTAGTGGTTTTTGAACTTTTCAAACCCTTGAACTTTTAAGTAGTTTAAAATGTTGAAAATACGAAAAAATGTAAGGTCGAAAGAGAATATATCAAACAGATCGAAAAGTTTAAACAAAATCATGTTTGAAATGTTCAAGTTAAAATTTTAAAGTAAAAGGTTTATGTTGATTACAACTTAAAATTATTATTTATTCTTTTACTTCCAATAATTGCAATGAAATTTGTATTATCCATCAATACTTATTATATTGAAAGTTGAAAATAGCAACTTATTTTATGTTATTCATGGTTACGCGTAAACGCATAGTTGATTGTCATTTTATATTAAAATAATCCATTTATTATTAGAACAATATAATAGAGCCTATACTAAACGTATTTTCTTTGCTGCACATTATTATTAGGTAATAATCATAGGCGTGTTCAGGGGCATGCAGGATATGTACTTACATCTCCTGCGATTTCAGGTGGTCGCCGCCACAGGCTCACAACATTTTAGTATATTTAGACGACATAATATGAATACATTCAGTAGCCAGTAGCAATTACCACCTTATTAGGAAGAAATAAGTAGCAGATAAATGTCATATTCGTTGACTGGGTATATACGTATAGGTACCGTATATCTATAATGGTTATTATTTGATAGGCAGTAGCGCCTAAGTGGTTTAAAATTTAAACCATTTAAACTATGCTATTTAAACTTTAAATGCATTAGTCCAAAAACAATAATTGCACTGTACCACATTTTAGGACAAGAAACAAGACGTTCCATCCCTATATAGTCGTGATTGTATTATAGATAAGGATTTATTATCTATGATTATTACTTAAGTTTATTTGCATAGTCTAGGTATATAATCTGAATTGCATGTTATTAATTATTAAGAAAATTTAGTTTTTGTTTTAATCATCAATCAATTGCATGATTTTTGGAATATTTTGGATATTAACCATATATTAGGTTAAAATTATGACAAATTTGAAAATTAAAAAAATCGTCCAAAATGGGGAAGCTTATACCTCCTTGTGTACGCTCTTTGTTGCACTTTTTGCGTGAAATGTCTGAACACACCTATAATTATAATAGTTATGGCATATTTTCGATTAATATTTTGAATTTCTCAATATCAAGTGATTTTAGGTCTAAAAAAAAAAAAATGCCGCAGTCTAAACGAACATATTGAAATATTGAAATACAAATTTATACTTTTTTCTAATACTTCTTTTTTTTCCTAAACAGTTATGTCTCATAATATATTTAAATTTGTATTGAAAATGTTTTAATAAATAAAAAAGCTCAATTTTTTACGACACACCTTATATATTATCATGGCATACACGTTTCTTTTGGGAAATACTGATATCTAAACTTCTATATTATGCTTAACCTAGATTTAGCTGTTTAATTTTAAATAACTCAACACATTAATTACAAACACATAATATCTAAATATTCGCCGACAAGAGTTACATTACAATTTATTTAATTAGCTTTAAGTATTCCAAATATTTATTTTTGAAAAAATATTTGTATTTAAACTAAATATTTGAATAAGTACGTATTCCAAAATCCAAATACATATAAATAATGTTTTAGCATATTGTAGGTATATAATTATTAATATTCAAACAATTTTAATAATTATTAAAACAGTGTTATAAGGCGTTATTTCTAAATTACAGGTAGGTAGAAATATAGAATAGGAAATAGTAAATTATATGGTGTGATCGTTTCATGACTAAATTAAAAAATGCACAGTAATTAATTTAATTTTCGTTCATCAACATTTGTGTGATGCACAATAGTTGTGCAACTAAAAAAAAATATTTAATCGTTTTATTTTATCTACTTCATACTTGAGATATCTTTGGGAAACTATACAAACTTTTGTTTAAAAAAATCGTTTAATTATCGAGTGATTGGTGGAGTGTTATCTTATAATTATTGTATTCCTTCGGTTTTCACGGTACCTAGGTGTTCGATTAATCGTTTAACTGATCATAGTATCGCACTACTGAATATAGGTATATCACATTATCTTATATTCAACTTACTTCATTCACCCTTCAGAGGTTTTACGTGGCCGTCGACAGGCGGAAGTAGCTGAGAATCGTCATCGCGGGACAGGAGAGCAAAATATCCGCTTATTTATGAACTTCACGAGTAAACATCTATACAGACACACACACACGAGCGCGCGTATGTATATATATATATATATATATATCATTACCGGAGACACAATTTCCGCAAACGTAATTCAATTAACAGTCGGTGTCATTTATTTTACCCGCTCATCCGTACTCTAATGGAATTCTTTACCATGTTCTCGTACGATCCTTTCGTACGCATCCATACTGTCTTTAAAACACACCCATCCGTATTTAATTTGACTAAATCTGTTCGATTGTTTTGGCACGTTCAGTGAAAACATTGACATTGGGAAATGGAAATTACGTCTACGACTTACATAGGACGGGTGTTAAATAATATAATAATACAAATTATATTATTGCGTATCTCGTTTGATTCAAAACTAAAACGTACCAGATTTATCAGTACAATAATCATATTATCAATTAATGTTATATATATATATATATATCGATATAATTATCACAATACTGTTTGTGCGTTACTACAGTGGAATCTTTCCATAGAAAATTGTATATGAACTATGAAATAATTACACAAAAAAAAAAAAAAAGAAACATATGGGTTAAACGTTTTCAAAAGTCAGCCGGAATGATAAATACTGGGAATATGGTTTATTGGCAGTATACCCACAGAAATTATTATGATAAAAAAAAAAAATAGATATTATAATAATTTATTATTTTTTTTTAATGTAAAAAGTTAATATTTAATTTTAGTTTTTGGGCGGAGCAATAAATGTATTAGTTTTAAATGATATATGTTTTTTTGGAAAAAGATTCTTCAATTTTCAATTTTGAGGGTGGTTTCTGGAAGAAAATTGGATCTAGTTGATACTTTGAATTAGACAATTTAATGTACTTATTTGATATTCTGGAAAAACTCACAAAAAAAAAAATAATTATGTAAAACCAGTTTTAGACAAAATCTATTTTTATTTTTTAAATTATTTAAGTATTTTTTTAAATTCAAAAGTGAATAACCATATAAACTCAAAAAGTTAAAACGTTCAACAAATATTATTTATATTAGCATTTTCTAAACATGATAAAATTCACAAAATACTTTGGCTTGTTTTGTTCTATTTATGAGCTTGAAATTTTTTTCTATAGCTAATATCGTATTATGAGTTTTATTATTATTAAGTCCATGGCGTTCCGGCTTCTTCGGGTCTCTGCTCGTGGTTAGTAGATCGACAGGCGTCCACATAACTTTCGACACCTTAATGCCCGTTTTGGCGAATTTTCGAACTGTCGCAATATTTATCCGTGAACGATTATTTTTATTATTCAAGAAATATTAATCGTAGAAACTTGAAACATTTAACTATACCTAAATCATTTTCTATATATCTACGATGAAATGTTCAAAATGTTTTGACTAACTATAAGCTATTTATTGTCTATTATTTATAGCTTTTTAAAATTTAAAAACATTTTTTTTTTCTATGCATATATTAAAAAATATTGTTTAAGGTTTTTTATAACTTATTCATTATTACTTAGGTACATCAATTTAAAAACATAAAAATGCAAAGACATAATTTATTTTATAGATATTTTAAGTTCTAATTTTTACGAAATTGGATGAAATTAGAAATTAAGTGATTAGAAAATCGCTTAACTTTTTGCTATTTTGTATTTTAGGATACATTTTCTAGAGATACATAAATACATTTTTAAAACATTTAGAGTAATTTTCAGATATTTTTACCTTATATATTAAGACCTAACCTGCCGAAAAGCAGTACAAATACAGAATAGGTTCGTCTATTCACACAGTTTTTCGGTACACGGCAAACTTGCTTAATATATTATTTCAACATACCACAATTCTTTTAGAAAAACAAATTACTAATAGGTTGACCATTATCTCCGCTCAGAGTCATTTTTCGTATGCAATAAACGTATTCATGAAAATATATACTCCACTACATATGACATTACACATAAGGGGCTTCATTTAAAAGAGAAGAAAAATATAGTAAAATAATACAAAAAAAATATAAAGCGTTTTAACTTATACATACTAAACAAAAACCACTGTAAAAACTATATAAACTACAATTTTTATCATTTTTTTACAAGTATATTTTTAACGTTGAATATGATAAAACAATCAAATAATGGTCATCGTATTATACTTTTACTTATTTATTTACTTGCTACCTCTGGGGGTTTTTCTTTTTGTTTGCACATATTACACAATAAATTATTAAATAAAAAAAAAGTGGCAAGTATGTAACCGATCTGTTGTAAAATAGTTGTGTAGTGTACTTCATCGTTGATTGGTCACTGTAGTAATGGATGTGTTAAATTTGAACTCAATGAAGTACCCTATTATCGTATACGAAAATGGTTTTGAGCGGAGACTGTCTAACTTTTTGGTAACCATGATTTTTCCTGATTATTTTAAAAAGTATTGGAGAATTTCTACTTTTGAACCATAAAGTACAAACTAGATCTAATTTGCTACCATAAACACTCCTTGAAGTAGACGATCTAAACATATTTCCACTAAAAGTTGTATTTAGAATGAGACAGACCGACGACGTGGGATAAGACATGAGATTTTGGTTCACGTTGAGCTCAGACAATCGTTGACGTTTTTGATGTTAGGTCGCTATTAGATGCAAATATCTGTTGTTTGTTTCGCTATGGGAAGGTATCTCGCATTGATCCCGTTCACTTTATATTGTAAATATCAAATACGTATTTTTGGATGTCGTTTTTCTTTATTTGACCAGCATCTCCAGCGAATAGAACGTCAGTGGCAGAGGGGTCCGTATGGAAATTTGCGTATAGAGCGGTTCAATAAAATAAATCATCACTTCGTCTCTTTGGATCCGGAAATATATTAATCTTGGAACCGGAAGCTATGTGCACATGTTATTGTGGATTTAAAATTTCGAGCGAAACGATCTTACCTTGAGTATATACAGGGTGATTTTTTTATCAGCCTCCACTCATTATTTCAAAAATTATTAACGTTTTTGAAAATGGGTTTTTACATAATTTATTGTAAGTAATAAAAAAACAAATTAATTTATTTCTTTAAAATATTTAAAGTTTATTACTATTTTGTACGATAATATTATTATTTGCACCAAAGCAGGATATTATTCGGAGTATTTTGATGTGCAAAAATTAAATTTCAGGAGTTTATGAGTTATAGTCTATTATAGGTATTTAAAGTTTATATGAGTGGAGTGGAGTGGAGTGGCACATGGGTACCACACAAAATGTTGGTCCATTACTCCACTCATCAAACTTTAAATACTCATACTCATAAACTACTTGTCCGAAAATTGATTTTTACATATTGAAATACTCCAAATAATATTTTGATTTGGAATATGAAATTAAAAATGTGAGTTGTACAAAAAAGTACGAAGCTTAAAAAATTATAACTACAAAAAATAAACTAGTATAAAATAAATATAATTTTTTGAGAAAATTTTTGTTTTTTTATTATTTACAATTTTATAAAAGAAATATTATCAAAAACTTTTAAAGTTTTTGAAATAATGAGATGTTCTTGATAAAAGAATTGCCAGGTTGTATTAATAACGACGTGCGATTTTCGTTTTGTTTTTGGGGAACGCTAGAAGTTAAAGAACAAAGAAAAAAAACATATCTTTGAATTATACAATACGGTTTTTTTTATTATGATTAATTTTTTATTTATAAACTCTCTATGAGAAAAATGTGATAAAGTTTTTCATACTTCATACATCTACACTTAAAAAATAAATATAAAATATAAATGTGTTTACAACAAGTGTGTTGCTGAAAAAAATACAACGCATATTTCTTGTCATCATTGAGTTTTGAGTAACTGCAGCAGTGAACATAATTTTAAAATTCAAAAATTTTACAATTATTTATGCTTATATTATTATATTAATTCACCTTTTTTAGTAGGATTTATACATAGAAATTGTTATAGAGCTCCGGTATGGATTTTGATTTCGCATACTTAGTTGATTGTATCTAAAGTAATTTTAAATAAGTTAAAAATATTCTATAAATCTTTATATTATAATTTTTTAAGATGCTCAATAGGTACAATGTATTCATTTTACGATAATATTATTTTCAGATTTATTTTTAAGACCTATTTTGGATAAAATATATTTTTAAAATTCATACAAATTTAATTTATATTTATGGATTTTAATTTTTAAGAATTCAAATTATTATTTATTGAATATAGTAACTATATTATTTAATACATCGTCAAAAATATATATCATCATAAATTTAATTTACAAGCACTTAAATTTAAATAAACGTTCTGTTAATATCATTATCTATGTACAGTAAACCGTTCAAAATCGTTCTTCGAGAGAAATGCGATTTATCATTACTTTAAAATTTGCAATGAAGATAAAATACTCGATTGAACTGGGATGAATAATAATAAATAATAGTTTATGTAAGTAATAGGTACAAATTTGAAATTGTGAAAAAAATGTTCTCTTTTATCTTATATTTTAATAGTAATATCCGATATAGTATAAGTAAATGTATTACCTATAAATATTTGAATGCATTTAACTTATAGAAAATATTATAAAATAAAAATAAAAATCAACATTTCAAGATTAATAAATGTTTTTTGCTCCGTTAAAAAACTAAAATTCATCATTTGGTTTTTGTAAAAGTGTAAAATAATTTGAAGATTTAGCGACATTGTATCATTGAAATGTGAAAAAGTTCAGTTAACTCTTTAAAATAAAAGTTTTTATGTATTTTACTTATATTTTAAAAGTAAAAATAATGTTACCAATAATTTGTTCTTGAAATTACTTTTCTGCTATAATGTAGATTTTGTTCAACATTAGGTTAGGTTAGGACAAACGTGCGCGCGGGCAGACATACACACACCCACACACTATATTATTATGGAAATGAAAATTAGACTCCACGCGCGCGAACTTATAAATATGTTTATCATTACACTCTACAGGAATCTAGAGTACCTACGTTACGGACGTGCTATCAATCTTTGCATTTCGTGGTCTCTGGACCATTATATCAACATGTATATATGTATATGACGTGCTATTTTCTATTTTAAACGAAGTAAACAGGAAGCTTGAATCTCCTACGATAATTCCACACAATTACAAACAGTTTATGCAAACAACTGAAATGTCTATACTAACTTACATCTCATATTGTATAGTTACACCGTACTAACCTGTTTATACTATAAATTATTATATTACTTGCGATCCATCGCCAGAATTGGAAAACAATCGGTCTCAGAAAATAATAGATCAGTAGGCATCTACGAACTATATTTTAATATGAAATGTTATTTAACTTATAATAAGTATAAAAGTACAGTACTTGTTATTCGATCGGTTCGCTTACCAACACGAAAAAAAAATAGTTATGTCAACCATTTATATTTTATACTGTTATCTGAACACTTATATTAGGGTTAGCCTAGCGACAGCTAAGCAATAGGTTCGAATTGGGTACTATTGTAATTTAGTTAGTATTGTACTTTATATATTAAATGAATTACCTAGTTATTGAGTTGTTTGGTTATGTTTGGTATGATTTTCAACGTAGTTAGGTGTGTATACCCAATAGAAGCAGTGGCATATTAGTTGTTGATGTAGATACCTTCCTGAGTTAAGTTGTAATACAATAAAATAAAACTATTCGGAAAGTGATGATATTGTTTATTCACTTTTTGTACGCTTAAAAACTCTGGGTATTAAAAAAGTTGGGAGTCTTCCATAAGTAGGAAACGCACAAACGCAAAATTATGAACTTAATCAGTATTAGGTATCCGAGTAAAAAGTTGCTCACGATGACTTTTGTTTTTCGTAATTTATTATTACAAAATAAAAACTAAGATACTTTTGAATTCTTGTAGGTCTACAGGTTTAAATTTTTTATCGCACCATAACGTGGGTTTGAATTGAACGGATTTAAGTTTTATTTCTTACCGAACGAGTATATGTATACATAATCGTTAAATATTACAAAATGTTATATACTACGCACTTATATATTCTTAAAAGGTTGTAATAAAATATAATTTCATAATATAATAGTTTATACTTGGGGGGAAGAGGTTATATTTATAAGATATTATATACGCGACAATGTATTTGCAATTTCATATTCTATATGATAACGTGGTTAGCGTGTGCAACAATATCGTTTGGGTATCGCGTGGGTGTTTATCACACTGCAATGTAAATCGTTTGTATATAATATACCAACAGGCTTATGTGGTGTGGATGTAGATGTAAACGTACTTGGTCCAGCCATTGTCAAAGTTGCCTTAGCTGCGGTTATCTTTCCCGGGTAAGCCAAGACCCTACTGAAACCGAAGCGTCGTTTGTAGTGTCGGCAATAGAAGACAACAATGCATTGTGCATGAGACAACGTCTTAACCCCACTTAGAATACAAGCAAATAATTTAAATAATACGTTTAATTTATAAATTTGAATGGCATAATAGTATACATTATATATATATTATAAGTAATTTTTGTTATACCATTTTAGTATTCTTCTGGTGAACAGAATAGAATAAAATAGACTATAGTTGCGGGCCACGAATGCGAGTCGGAGGGTAATTACATTAAACATCCAAATACAGTATAAATTCCCTATAAAAATAAATATGAGAGGATGTACCACATTTCCGGGCACGGTGTGTTCCTGGAAATTGGAAAGTGAGTGGGGGGTTATCGTTGCGCCATGAGGCGCGTCTTGCTGTTCATAATTTTGTTTTATTTAATTTTTCAGTAATTGTCGTCGTCGCGTCATCGACCGCCACAAACTCGTTATCGTTGGTTAGGTGGTATTGTGGTCAGAGGTACGATACATTAACACCACCATATGCAAAAATCAAAAAAAAAATTCCACCAACGATTGTTACTTCATTTGTATACATTTGTAATCCTCATTTCAATATTTGTATACCTTCCAAAATGCCCCAAAATAACGGGCGTGAAGTTAGCCCCCCCCCCACCGTATAAAATCTTTTCCAAAATTATTGTAACCTTATTTTTTCAATTTGTAACTATTTGTAATCAACTTTTCAGAATTTGTAACCTCACCATTTTTGAGTACTAATCGATTTACCAATGAGGGTAACTCAATTTAATTGTTTAAAACAGGTAGTAAGTTATAATACTTTTGTTTTACATAGAAGTCGGAAAAAAAGAAATATAATTATAAAAATTTAAAATGACTAAAATATAAATTGTCTATAGCTTGTTTTTAGCACTAGTGAATAACTATTTACGTTATGGACGTTGGAGTTGATATTAAGACAAAAAAACTAAACAATAGGTGTATCCTAAAAACACATACTTGTATAGAATATTATATCTATGATTGGGATAGATAGTAATATAGGTCAACAGACAATTTTCGCTCAGAATCGTTTTTCGTATACAATGATTTTTTTTATCACTGAATTTAAATTTAATTTATCCATAAAATGACTTCCTTGTACATCTACTGTACAGCAGAGCAGTTCTCACTTGCCCACCTTTTATTTATATATTTTTCTATAATAATCCTTTTTAAATTAACCATTTTAATAATACGAATAAATATTTACTTTATTTTCCTTTATAGTTGATTTTTTACTATTTAGTTATAATGAATAGTACGTACTAAATTACAAGTAGAAAAAATTGATTTTATTGCGTATTTATACGTTTATTATATACGTTTACTTGTATAATAGATATCCCGCTCGGCGTTGCCCGTGCCAATTATTTGTTTATTTTATAAATATATTTTTGAAAAAATCTACATATCGTAATAATAATATACCTAATAATATGTAACCAATGACAATCCATTAGCAATCTTGAATTACCCGTCGTTGCCGGGTTTAAGTATAAAAATGTATGTATTTTTGTTATCTAGCAAGATTATATGAAAATTATTTGAAAATAAGTGTACTGTATTATAAGTCGTCGATCGCATATTATTTTATTACACAGCACAAACAATACAATTTATTATAGCTTAGATGCCTCATTTCAAATAAAATGTTATGTGCATATAATGTACAGGTAGATAATCACAGCTTATAAGCGCTTACTCATCGATGCATTAGGTATACAATTTATACCTAAAATGTTGATTTTTGACAATTACAATCATTAGTAAAATTTTGGTGTCGAAAAGTCGATTGTACAAAAAGTGAGGTGCTGATGTAACGTTATATTAGCACCACCGTGGAAAAGGTTTATTTTGGGGCACTTTAGGAGGTGTACAAATATTGAAATTAAGGTTTACAAATGTGTAAAAATGAAATAACAATCGTTGGTAGAATTATTTTTTTGATTTTTGCATATGGTGGTGCTAATGTAACGTACCTCGTGGTCGGCGCTTAATTTACGGTTTGTTTATTTCTCGTACGATTTTATCTAAAATATATAAGTATTAATAATATTGTTATTATACTTGATTTTTTTTTCAACGTCCCCCCGACATAAAAACTCACGCCCCTTCACTGGTCGTCTGCATAATATATATATATATATATATTATGAACGTGTGATTTTCTGCGGCCGTTTGTGCTGAATACAAATCGCGACTACGGTTCTCACGTGCTCCAGTAATACGACCGCCACCGCTTGTATTCCTAGAGGAAAACGAAGAAATAGAAAAAAAAAAAAAGAAAGAAAACGAATCGATTTCCACGCTTTCTGTCGTACAATATGCCGTTATGGCGTTGTATATGTATAATATATTACACAGGCGCGATTCTAATATAATATAATTTATATATATATATATATATCATTCCGGGTCGGAACGCTTTCGCGCTGAAAAACCATTGTATATCTCCATCACGTTGCCCACGTGCACGTGACTTTTGGACGACTACGACGACGACGGCGGCGGCGGCGGCGGTGGCGGTGGCTGTAGGCTCTTCTTCTCGGGATCTACGCCCTTCTCCTTACCGCCGGCAACAAGCCCGTCCGCGCGGTAGCGGTACGACATTTCTTCCGCGGAACCACGAGGGTGTGTGGAAAGCTCGAAGTGTTCAGACTTGCCTCCACACTTGGTCGTCAGACACACACGCGCGAGCACGTTCTCAGGTCTGTCTGGGCGTAATGGCAGATTTCCCATCGCCGATTTACGTTTATTTCCATATTTTTTTTTTTTTTTTTTTTTTTAAATTGCATAACATTATTATTTCAATGAGGTACATTTAAAGGATCACCAAACGATTGGTCGTATACTTTTGTGTGCGCCATACGTCGTTTCTGCAGGAATAAGTAAACAAATTAAATAGACGCATGCGGATTTGGTGTGAGGATGCTTTGTCGGGTATGATCCGAATACAAAATGCATAAATCGTCGGAAGACTTAGTGTGCACAAAAAATCAAACTGAATAAATTCGTGTACGTATAAGATTATTTCTACGTGTTTACGTTAAAATGCTAATATTATAAGTATTATTATATTTTAAATCTTTGTTTGTTTAAAAAGCACCTAAATAGTTGTTTTCTTGACGTTTTGCATCAAATAAAATGTATATTAAATATATCGATCTTAGGACTAAAATAAAAAGGGACTATAGCCTCATCTCTTAAACAGTCAAACGTCCACCTTAGGTAACGAGTAACAATTAAGGACTATAAGCACGTTTTCGCAAACAATTTATAGGACAAAAATCTCAAAATAAAATGTTTATAAAGGAAGGGCAGCTTGCATGATTCCATACCCTGGATTATAAAATATTTCTGGACGGGCCTGGTAGTAAATATATCATAAACTCATAAACAATCAAAAAAATTAGTATTTAATATTTTGGAATTTATACTTGCCAAACATTTACAATATATTTACATATACATACAGAAATTGAAAGGGTTCGGTTTGTTCGTTAGAAATCGTGTTATATAAACGAATTAATCTTTGGATAAATTTGTTACATAACTAATATTAGTAAAATAATTCTGAAGAATCAATGCGCTGGTTTTGTTTTGAATTATAAAATCTATTAAATAAAGAATTCTTTGAAATAAAGAAAAAAAAAGGCTTGTAAAAGTTTCAATATAAGTTATATTTTAATTTTACTTTAATCCTTAAGTTAAGGTTCAAAAACTTTAATTAAAAGAATTATTTAACTATCTTATAAACATACATAGACGTTAAAGTTTGAAAATAGCACAGGGTTGAACTGAGCTATACTCGTACTAAATAATAAAGTAAAATAATAATTAAAATATTTAAAATAATTATTAATAGTTTGAATTTATTATAAACAAAATAATAATTATTTTATTAATTACTAAAAAAAAAAAAAATGAAATATTTTAATAATAAAACTATGGAAAATATTTTGTTCTTCATGAATCATGCGTTGATAATATAATAACTGCCAATTATTTAACTTAAATTTATATAAACTCTGAAAATACTACGTGCTTAATCCAATATAGATATTAAAAATGTTTTTAAGTCTCTAAGTGAAAAAGCAATATAAGTATTTGCTGTACAAGAAGATACAGAAATTATTTACATTTTACATAACTATTAATAAATAAGGCATTTTACAATGGTAAGTCAATATGCGAGCAGCCAAGACTCTGGAGCCCATGTGTACTTAGCAGTTGGTTACTATATGCTTACACATTATTAAGCGAACATTTTTACCAAACATTTTTTATGTTTTTATTGTTTTTGACATGTTTACGCGTGTAATTGGAATAAAATACATTATTAAAATAAAATTATAGCAACTAGCATACAATTTAAGTCATCGCAACAAATTTTATACAAGTTAAAAACTTATATTTCTGTTGATTTTGTAGTCCAGCTAATACTATAAATTATAGTAGAGTACTAAAAAAATACCGTTCGTAGTAATTAAAGTCAAATCAGATGAGCTTTTAAATGTATACATTTTTATCCAGATTGGTTAGATAATTTAATTCTATGAACTTTATACGTGATCTGTTCGTTACTGTTATTATTATAATTATTATTTAATTCTTTTTATAGTATTCAAATAATAGTTAAGATATAATAATATTTGTTAAAATGGCATTAAATAAATTCAATTTTTTTTTAAAATTTAATATAACTCTGATTTTTTTTTACTTTTTATTGAATAATTTTGAACTAATGTACGCATTGAATATTTTATTTAACAACTGTTGCTTTATCACTACCTTAGCAAAAGATTGTTCTCTACTTAACGAATAAATCAATAAATACAAATTTAATCTTAAAAGGTTATTATAATTGAGTTATAAAACTTATAGAATACTCTTTAAGCCTTTATAGGGACATTAATTAACCATCTTATATCATGGTAGTTATAAACTTGCAAAAACAAATTGAGTTATAAAGTGACTTATTAGTTACTACATATAACAGTAATATAGTATTATTTGTGGATAATGATTAATGATTAATATTCCTGTACAAATAAGGTGTTTGGCATTACTGTTAAAATCACAATAGTTTAATAGAAAATATATAGGTAATAATAATAAAATATGTTACCACAATTTATAATTAAGCATTTAGTAATTTATATATTTAAAATACAAATGTACAATCCATGGTTAATTACTGCATAAATTGTAATGTAATAATGGTTTTATAAATAAATTATTAATTTACTTACACATACAGTGACTTCATACTGCAGCGTGAATCGTGAATTGCGAAAAAAAATTCTGTGCGGTGATTGATTGAATATAGTGGTTAGTAATCGATGTACTACAATGTTACCATAGTATATTTCATATACCTACAGAGAGTAGAATCCAATTCTAGTCATGGTATATGTTAAACCAGTTTCCACTTACCGTTTAATTACGTTAATGCCAACACTTAAATTACTCCATCATATTAAAAATTACAGTAAATGAAAAAAAAAATTCCAAAAATTACGGTTTACGCTGTACTGTGAAGTCGTTTTTAGATGTTTAATACTCTATATTATATTCTCAATTAATTTTAATCTTCAAAATCCTATTAAATTTTTTTTTTTTAACAAATATTTACATATATACAGAAGGAAAGGTAGCGTGATAGCCATATTTCTATAACTCATTGCAATCAAAATAATTTGTATGCATTAGGTAGGTACATTAAACATATAGACATAACACACTTAAGAGTTACGAGATACTGGACAAATTTGACCCAATGTTGTTAAAATGCTGCATGAAAAAGGTCAACAATTGAATTATAAATTTTGAACACAATTTATGATATTTAAATTTAAAATGTCTAAAAAGCCAATAGAGGTATATGCACAACAATAAATATTTTGTTTATTTTTTATTTTAGATGTCTACTGATAATTTATCCACTGGGTTCTTAATTGAACAAATGCAAAAATAAACTAAAACGAGTAAGTAATTGATTTATAATTCAAAATATTGTTCTAATATTATATAAGCTTATCTCAGTTACAACCGTAGACTACACTTATATAATTTAATTGCCCGTTTTTCGGCAATTAAAGTTAAATTGATATTTTTACAGGTATTAAATATATATTTTGTAAATTATGAAATATAATATAAATTTTTATTTAATATTTAGGTTAAAAGGAATAGTGTAAGAACAGATGTTGAAATACATTTTAAAATATTAGGTGTACCTAATGTTTTCAAACACTGTTAATACAACAGAATTAACTATTATTATTATCTTCATATAGTTTGGCAGGCAGTATAGCACAATAAATAAATAATTTAAATTTAAACTCAATCAAATCAAAGTTAGATAAGTAAAACGATTAGTTAAATTAATATACAATTATAACATTCTAATGACTAATGAAAATTTTAAACTTTTCTATACTGAATGTCATGTGATCTGATTCAAGTCATTGCTGCACTCGAGACTCTATAAAGTTCCTTCTATATTGGTCCTTAAAAATTCTGGGTCTGACAGGATCTTATAATAATATGGCGTGTTCCATTGTTGAGATGGTCCAGAATCTCTTATACTCCATTTGAACAGTATTTTTCCACATCTTCCATGACCAGTACTAATTCTGTTTAGTTCTCGTCGTTCTAGCGTGAAGCTAGGTCTTTGATCAATTTCTGACTGTCAGTGTATGATGATCTCCATTTCAATTTTCAGTCTTTCAATTCAACGGAGTTGTTTTATTAAATTAATTGACTGTTAGGCAATCAGGCTTTCTTGCTTTAAGTCTCAAAGTATGATTCGTAAGAATGTCTTCATGAATTAGGGAGTTTATTGTCTATACACGTGTATATTTGGTTCATTCTGTTTTGGTGGCTATTGCTCGTGGAACATGATGCAGGGGATGTTACATAGTACTGACAGCTATTAGTTACTAGTTAGGGTTGGTTTTTACTGCACTGGAAATAATACGCATAGGTAGTAAAGTTTAATTGAGTATATTATTTAGAAGAGTGTATACTAATTAAACAGAGAGTAGCAGCATATTCTGCACGAAGTAGACTAGATGATGCAGAAGTCCTAACAATTATGTAGGTATTAAATATTATGATACTACTAATATTGTACGCAGTGCCGATTACAATCAAGTATCTAGTTTACTAATGAGTAATTTTTATTATGTTTAGCTTAGTAAAAACATACATGCACGTACTATCGTGTAGTATAGTAATAATATGCTATGCAATGGTCAAAATACAATTAATATAGTATCATTATTTTTCATTTTATTTAATTTCAAACGTTTATATTAGAAATGTCTAGTCATCTACTAAATAATTTATTTTTGTATATTATAGACTTTATTTAAATAGTTTAGTTTGGTTTAGACATTAATGTTGGTAATATGTTTGACCGTTAAACGTTTTATCATGTTGAGAATACTTTATAATTTACCTAGTTTTTCTAATCAAATATCAAAATATTATCATAAATAAAATAGTTGATGCTTTTATATTTTTAATAATACAAATCATTAGTTTAAAAAAAATATGATAAAAAAAATATAATACAAATTATTAATAAATAATACGTTAATTTTGAACATAAAAGTAATATAAATGTGAATAAGTAATTTTTCGTGTGTTTATATAATATAAATATTGATTCATATTGCATACAAATATATATATAAATATATACATGTTCAATTAAAATACTTAAACTTGTAATTTAGTCATAATAATTAGCCATTAGAAATACTAATGGTTCTAATTTTTGATTAATGGAAATTTAGTAATAAAAATAACGGAAATAAAGAACACAATATTAATAATTAAATTAATTAATTTAAATCCTATTAGAAGCATTTTACTTCAGAAAAAGGTCGACTTCACAGTATGTAATATCATTCTACATTGTCGATGGAGATTTATTTTCATAAGTAATTGTTATTGTGAGATTTATACCTTAAGATAGTTAAAGATAATTCCGTCTTCGATAAAAAAATAGTCTACAAAAGTTTCATAATATTAACTATTATTTGTATAATTTTATACAAATTATTTTAAAATTAGGTTATATTTTAATAATAGAATTAGTGTGCTCAATTTGTTTTATATGTCGTTACAAAATATTAAAGTATAAATAAAAAAAAAATTTTACGTATTAATAATAATATTTTTATTTATATTTTAATTTTTTTTTCTTATAGCAAAACGATATTTAAAGAGAAGGTTTTTAATATAAATTTTCTGTAAAAAAAATGGTTAGTCGTTGAATTTCGTGTTAAGTTTGATTTCATGATGTGTAATTTTTGGACCTAGCCTAAGTTTTCTATTTTGTTATTTTTAAAATTGTATTCTCAATAGACATTATTCTATTGTTACCTTAATTTTGCATAATTTATTAGTATAAATAATTATCTAGTTTTTTTTTTTTTTGGTAAATAAAAATAATAATACAATTTTTTTCTCCATATTTTTATGTGTTTTAATATTAAATTATGGCGAAGTTGGAAGTTTTCACAATAAATTACAATATTATTAATGATTTATTTTGGGTTTTAAGATTTGACGTTTTATAACAAGATTAATTTGATAACAATTTTATATTTATATGTAAAATATTTCCAGAATGTTAACAACAAATGTTTTTTTAGAAATATTTTGAAATCTGCAAATCACGGTTCACTTTAAAATCGTGTTATTGTGATTTCAATGTTATTGATAAATTTGTATATTCTATATACGATATACGGTTTGAAGTTATTGATTGAAATGAAATTTATATTTAATCTTACCTTATTTATATTTGATATATTTTATGAACATAAAATAATAATTAGTTTCCGTGTCTATTTTGTATCTGTACATTTCTTTGTTTGTTTTGACATCTTACAAAAAGATTGTTCAATTTATCGACATCTCTATAAATATTTATTTTAAAAGTATATATTTTTACTGAATTTTAAACTCTAAAACTTTTCTTATAATTTTATTGCGATTTTCTCAACTTTCTTTTTAACACTTTTGAATATATTATAGAAACATAAAATAATGATATTATACTTTTTTATTTTTTATGGTATTTCGTTATCCATATTTTTTCAACAATAGATTGATTTGCTACCTATATTATTATACGCTTATTAAAATATATTTATTTTGTTTTATTAATACCAGTTATAATCAACAAATTTAATTCATAATATTTTGATTGAACATGCCGAAGTGAAAACTCTCGCACGCCCCACTACCCAACTATATTCATCGTAATTCATAATTTAATTTTGTAATAGTACTGTACTACTATATAACAAATTGTTGTTTCTCAAGATAAAAAAATAAAAATATTCAAATTGATTTGAGAATATTTTTAAAATCTATTTATAATAGAAATTAAAAATACAATATAATAATAAACAAAAAAATACAATAAGTAATTGTTATGTTATTTCTTTGAGTTACAAATTTATTTATTTTTATCGTTAATTCTAATTGAAAATGTATTATATTTTTTATATATAAAAGGTATTAAATAAATAGTTTTTATCTGTGAGAAAATTTAGCTGTAATCCGCAATGATTAGAGAACATATAAAATTAATTGAACTCAAATTGTTGATTTGTTAAATGTTATTTTTTTTATTATTTTTCCCATCATTTAAATTAGATTAGATATTTACTTTGAGTATCAAACATTTTTTAATATCATTATAAAAGATAGCGCATATCTGTCATTTTGCTTTAACTTCTGAAAAAATTTAAAACTCATTTTGGGGTTTCAAAATCAAAAACTTATTCGATTAGATGAATAAAGTATAGATAAAATAACAGAGGATCCCTTTAACTAAAATATTATTTTTATTTTATGATATTTTGTTTATTTTTTTCGATTGCATAATCAATACAAACATAAGTAAAGACATATATATAATAGATATAATTTTAGTATATTATGTGATATATAATATCTCAATATAATATTATAATTTCATAAATAAATATAAATTTTAACTCATTTGTTATCTACTGACGAGTTACGTTCCAATTAGAATGCTTAGATGATTGAACTAAATATTAAATCTGTTCAGAAATCTAAAATTAAACTTTTGAAGCACTGAAAACATTTTGTTATTTTGTTTAGAGGACTATTATACTAGTTCCAATTCTTTTCTTCCCCTTGACTGTAAATGATGTATTCGCATATAAAGTACCGATTGACTTATGGTTACACATATTTACCAAGAGAGTGCGGTCTCTTTTAAATTAGCATGCCGTCTCACGACACGTAATCTAAGGGTTCCGCGGTTTTGACACCTTTCACCAACACAAATTTCCACTTCCCCTTGTGATGGTGTGAATGAGTGAGGTAAACGTTTTTGCTCTCTCGCTCACTCTCTCTCTCTCTATCTCTATTTATTTTATTGATATACTTGTATAGGTAAGCTGAGTTTATACACGCATGTTGGCCATGTTGGGAATACTTATCACTTCAGTGAGGTATATAATTATCTGTACGCATTTTTTTTAAGAACGTTGTAATAATTTTATATTGGCTGTAAAATGTTCAAAATGAACCAATAGGTGTATAATATATAATATTAATTTATTATATTTATTCAATTACGTGTTGTGTATATTTTTTTTGTGATGGTGCTTGTTATGTAATATGAAATTAATAAAAATTAATCTAATACACGTATATACACACTCTTGTATCGGGCTGTGTCTTATACTTATTTACTTATCTTTCATCATAATAGAGTCGTATGATGTTGCATAAATATTAGTAATACACAATACAAATATAATAGAAGTTAATCAATTTTAGCACACCTTTAAAATTATGCATGAAACAATTTCCATTACCCAATTTATAATCAATTATATTTATTAATTTAATTCATAAAGGATTACATTGAACACTACAAGCTCGTCAATACATTTAACTATTTAAACTAATGAGTTTAAAAATAATTATTGATTTTCATAAAGATACATCGGTATTTACTCAAATAGTTTTACAAGTTTTTTGATTTAAAAATCGTTTTTACTAAATTTTCACGCATAATACAATATCAACGCCAGAATCGTATTGTATAAAAACGTATCTGTGTTTGTTATTTTACTTTACGGTTTTTCATGATTGATATCAGTGTATGTGGCTCACGTTACAAGAACATATTTACGAAATTTGAACATTGAAACGAGCTTATGAAAATTTAACAAGGCTCCAAT
This sequence comes from Pentalonia nigronervosa, assembly GCA_014851325.1. Taxonomy (NCBI): domain Eukaryota; kingdom Metazoa; phylum Arthropoda; class Insecta; order Hemiptera; family Aphididae; genus Pentalonia; species Pentalonia nigronervosa. The sequence goes on along the minus strand of JACXSJ010000629.1, from coordinate 74,703 downwards.
ATAAATTTAAACTAAATATTATTCAGTGTGAGGTTAAATAATCCAATAACATTGTTATAATATGCTTCAAATTAGTATACAAATTTAACTTTATTTATATGTTATATACCATTACATATTATATTGGATTGTATCTATTTTATTTATATTTAATTTTAATATTAGTTTGTTTGATATTAATTTAATTGATGATGCACAATAATTTATGTTATATAATTAAAGTAACTCGATATTTTTTATTTGGCATTACCATATATTGTCAAGGTTATAGTATTGTGTGACAAGTAACTGTATAATACTATGACTATATAATATAATATTTTCATAATTAATGATAATACGTTTTCAAAATAATCGATATTGAATATTATGTCAATTCTATTTTACGAGTTGAGGTTTTTTCGTTTTCTTATTTTCCAATTTTCAAATAATTTTTTATGTGTAAAACTTATAATCTATCAATCTATCAATCTTTATTCATGATATAAGAATCGCAGATTTTTGGGTATAGGATAAGTAATAAATTATTGCCTATATAAAATGATAGTTTCACATGATATTTGTTTATTTTTTGCTATCTTATATAGAGAAGGTACGAGGGTATAAATAACTAGCCAGTATATGAAATTCCCATTATAATAATATGATGAATCATTAGTAATTATAGTTTAATTTTACTCAATTAATAATTAATAAAGATAAACGTCACAACAAATAAATGCATCTATTCAATACGATGTTCAGTATAAAATGACCGTTAATATAATGTATGTAGGTAATAAATACATATATTATTAAACCATAGAAAGTAAGATTATGTCATTTAAATAGCGAATACACATATCAATAACGATTGAAAGCAAAACTCTGCTGTGAATATTTTCTTTTCTTATAAGTACACAAGTGAGGCCCCACTGCTATAAAATTTAATTAGTGTTCAAATATTACTATAATAGATCAGTACAAATGGTACGTTGGCGTATAGTGCACTCAAATTAGTGGACTATCCGGCTTTTCGTTATCATTTTCACAAGTGTGTTTCAATTAAATCCGAGCTTTCAGTTTACAAGTCTGGGTCCTTTATGTTTATCTACGTTTCTCGTTTAATTATCATACAGTTCCCCGCGTAAAATTATGCAGCACATACACGTCTTCATTAGTTAGTATTTCTTGACTTAATTTTCAGCAGGATTTTCGGCTGGCCCAGGGCCAATATAAAGAGGCTTACAGGTTTGTACAATAAATGGTGAAACTATACCTTCCAATAACCATAATGCTTACGTCCTTGTAAAGGTTAAATTTAAATAAAAATAAATTCATCGACGTATATTATATTCAAAAAGTGAATTTTCATTATGTTAATTAATAAATAATAATATTATACATTTAGGTGTAATTAAATATGTGATTTTAAAAACTAGTTTATCTAATATTGTTTATTTTGGTAAAGTTCTTAATATAGTATGTTTAAGTACAGCATTTTAAAATATATTTTAATTACATATGATATAATAGGATTTTATATTAAAAAATTCAATTAATTATATTAAATCATTAAAAAAAAAAAATGGTTTTTTTATAAACATGCAGTTTTTGAATACTTTTAAAGTAAATTATAAAAATGAAAATAATTTTTGATAAGTTATTTAACTGTTTTTCTATATGTTTAGTTAATTTTAAATAAATTATAGTTTTTTTACCTATTTTAATTTTAATTAGAATTTAGATATAATGAAAATACATTTTGTTTTAGTACTAATTAAGTATTTTATGATTAAACTTAAAATTTTTTTATGTAAGAAAACATTTTTTTTTTTTTATGAGGATTTAAAAAAAAAAATGTAAAGTATTGGAATATGTGATTGCTGACTTAACTGATGTGTTGATTTTATAATATATAAGTGTGTTTGGTTCTCAGCAAATTATCAGTTACAGTTACATCTGTTTTTATACTGAGGTTGAATAAGGTTAAAAACTTGTGTGATTTATTTCCTTTAATCAATGTATTTATTGTTGTATACCGTGGCATTAATAATTTGTTGGTAATAATTTTACCTATATTGGAGCTTTCCTTAGTCAGTTTATGTATAACCTATCCACTGGTGGTCAAATGATATTGTCATGATCCCCTCAATGTGGCTGATTTTTATCATACATTTTTTGGTTATTACATATATAATTTATGATTATTGTTTTATATCTATAATTTATTCAGCGAGAAAGCATGTCACGGATCGACGAAAATCGGTTCTTCTGCGCATCCTCACGTGACATCTCTCCATAGGGAAACCGGGTTTGGTGGCATGGTGACGCGGAGGGGAATGCATAGAATCGGCGTGTCCTCTCGCTGAACAGAGTATAGATATAATTTTATTTTAAATATTGAAAAAAATGTCATGGAAGGATCTATACCGCTCTTATCCACTCACTCACACCACCATTTGACTTCTACTGAATCTAGCTGGGACCTATGTCTGATGCATTTTGATTGTATGCTATACCTAGTAATATTTTTGATTACATTTCGTTGGATTACATCGAATACTTACCAAATAAGTTGTAGTGCCCAACAAAATATCATAATGTAAATCAGTTTAGAATGAATGTACATTAAATTCTTTTTTTAAATATATTTTATTTATTTTATCTTCCAACAGTATCTGTGTATTTGATAGCTATTAACAGGCTACATTGTGCAACTAAATCCTCGTAATAAATAATTCTTATTGTAATTGTAGATTAGAAATTCAGGTTTAATCCATGTGAAATAGATGATAAATATTCATTAAGGTTTACTTAAAGGTCTTTGTTAAATTTAGGTTTCATTAAACTCTCAAATTATATTGAAAAATCATGTTTGTTATTTTATTAATATTTAGTATGTTGTTATTTAGTTAAACATAAGTCAAAAATTTATGATTCGATAATTGATTTGAATTTTAGATTCCAAACGAAGTGATTAACGGATTGATTTTACAATTATGTGTGTGTGTTTTTTTTTAAACTATTTTTTTGTGTCTGTTATTGCTTTTTGGGGTATAAAAATTCATCGATTTTTTACATAAACATCTTTTTTTGTAAGGAAAGTAAATTTAGTTGGTATTTTGGGGAGTCAAAAGGTTATGTTTAAAAATGTCTAATAGTTTCCAAAAGCGTTAAGAAATCCAAAAAAAATTAAAATTGAGGAAAAACTAGGATTTTTACATAAAACTATTTTTCGACAAAACCGATTTAGTTTTGTTGGCGTAACTCAAAACTAATAACCGTAAATACTATATATTTTCACCAAATATTTATATTGAAATTTCTCACACATGAAAAATTTGCTAATATAATTTAAAAAAAACAATTGACGGTTTATTCACAATTATTTTTTTGCAAGCGTCTAAAGTTAGATTTTTGATAACATTTGTCAAAATCACGAAAATTTGCAAATTATTTTGAGTTAGAAATTCATAATAATGTTTCTTTTCATATTTAAAATTAAAAAATTTAATACAAAATTCTTTATAAATTTGTATGCTTTTAACAAAAAAAATGTTTGCCATGAAATTAAATAATCTTTAATGGGCGTTTGAAGTACAATTTTTTTCGACATCGGATTCAGCTGTAAATTAATGACTTCTCACGGATTTCTTATTTGTTGTAATTTAAAAATGAATAATCCTAGATACTTAAATTTTTTAAAGAATGATTATATTAGCATTTTCTATTAATTATAAATTTTTAAAACATTTTGAATCTTTTTGAGGTATTTCTAGGCTAACAATTTTTCAGTTTTTTTCCAAAAACATAAATAAAAAAAAAATGCTGTGTCAAACAGTTTGGAAATTGAATTGGAGATTCCTTATAATCTGGTTATAATATCAACTAAAAATATTTAAGATAAATGCATGCATTTTTTTATAAGCATTTGAACTTAATATTTTGAAAAAAATTATCAAAACATACAAATCATTTTGGATTTAAATATGTATAAAATGTTCTATTTTTATAGCTAAAGATTGAAAATTCAAAACAAGATTTATCGTAAAAAGTTCATACTGTAACAAAAAAATCTAAAAAATATATATAAACACAGTATTTTTATAGATACTTTAAGTTAAAATTGGAAAATTTACAAATATTATTATATTTTCTATGACAAAGTTTTATGAATCCCAATAAAACTGTAACATAATTGTAGTATAGTATTTTCAATTGAAACTTTAAACCAGGGTTCACCAATCAATATTTTTAGAGCGCTACTAAGAATTTTGGGAGTTTTTGGTGGCTATAATAACATTTAATGTGCACGTTTATCCATAGAAAGTAAAGATAAAATAAAATTAAAATTAGTTGGTGATATAAAAAGATTGCTTGCTCGGTGAAAATTGTTATGATGAGTATTATTGAGTAGACAAGACTATTAGTTCAAATGAAAATGAAATTCTTTTAAAATTTTGAATGCTTTAAAAAAATAGTATTTATTGAATAAAAATTTGTTTCAAATTAAAATTTACTTAGAGACTGTAACTGCGGTTAGATCCCACATTATTTTCTAACATTGAGTCAATAAAATATAGTGATATATTAAAAACTATTTGTTAATTGACAAAAGTAGACGGAATCTGACAGACTGTAGGAATTTTTTTAGAGTGAAAATAATTTGCTTCTCTGTGGCCTGGCGTGGCGCGATGGTTGTCCTCAGTCACTAATGTGTTCTGAGGTCAAGCATCAGCTGTATCACTAGTTCCCGGACGGGTGACCACCCATGTTTTTAGTGACAAATCCTTGTCCACATATACATGTGTTCTAATCAACCGTAAACCTCCCACACAGTAACTTACTAAAAGTAAAAACCTACTAAGAATGACCTAACAAGCTAATGACCTCAGATGTTGAAGCCTTAACTCAATAAAAAAAAAAATTTTCTTCTAGATTTTAAATTGTTCTACCAAATTTATCTAATGGTGAAGTTCATAACAACAATTACACACATTTTCCAATTGAATTACTTTATAATAGAGTGATGATGAAAAACCAAAACATACTGATTGTAATAAACGCAGAAATTGTTTTTATTATGTTTTTGTGATAACTCAAAAATTGTCTTTTTGATTAATTTGTGACCTATTCATAGTTTACAAATATTTTGCTTAATTAGTTTATAATATATATATTTTGTTGATATTTAAGATATAAATATATATATATATATATATATATATATATATATATATATTAATATTCAAAAATGTTTACCTTAGTATAATTAGTAAAGGCAGACAAAACAAAAAGGGAGTATTTTTGAGAGTCCTTTAAAGAATTTGTCTTCTTGGATCTTTAGATCCCAGATCGATACTGCATACACAGAAAAATTCTTTAAACATTGTCGAACGTAAAATATATTCAATAAATTAATATATTTAGGAAGATTATTTTACTTTTGAGCGGCCACTGTATTATTAAAACCTATTCGAAACAAAGTGTTTTATATGCTTCCCGGATTTGATAATACCTCAGAACTTTCCCAATACCATATATTTTACGCACGCATATTCCCAGTGACAAATGTATAGAACACAAATTGAACAATTTGTAGTCTGGACGTTTTGAAAATATTAAGCGTATTTTTCTTAATTTTCGTATAAGTGTTTTATGGCGTTCACTAGTCCTAACTTTAAGTAATAAACATTTGATTGAGAACATTGTACTTTTATAACATAATTAAGGTTCACAATGTGGAAGGGTGTTTATTAATGTCGATTTCGTGTTGGAGTTGCGTAGTAATGGAAATGACAGTATGGAAATTACTGAAAGTTAACACTGATGATATACAATTTTCCTATATTAAACCGTACATATATATGCGTTTGTGATATTGTATTATTTATTGATTAAAATATGCGTTGTACCTACTTTACAATTACTTATTTGTTCGTTTCACGAGATTGAATTGAATATATTTTAATCAAATAAACTTATTAAATCATCAAATGAGATGTAGTAATATAATTATGATTTTGAGGGAATGATATAAGGAGGGAGAATATCGGCCTACTACTCTTTGGGATTTGATTGATTTTTTTTTAAATGTGAATTTATTGTAAGTATTAAAAAAATTATAATTGTATAGAATTTGTTAACAGTAAATTATATTATAAATTCTCCCCCCACCTCTTATTTTTTTGTCGTAATCGCTACTGAAGTATTAATGCGATCATGAAATCGGATTGAATATCTTTTTAAACATATGTGATTGACCCTAGGAAATTAAAAGAAGAACGATTCCAACAATGTAAATATTAACAATAATTAAAACACCGATATTTGAACCGATATATAAAAAACTTGATTTCATATGATATGAATATCAACTTTGGCGGACAAACACACTTGCAACTTTTTGAAATTTATTCACCGTCGCATCGCAGCCGTGACGCAGTGCGCGGTGTCGCAGCATCACGGATATTTCGATATTGCGGTAAGCTGCAACTGTGACCCACGACACCACCAAAGACCTATTATATCCGGTCATCGGATACTCGTCGCTGTGAAAAGTATTTTTATCTACTATTATTTTTTTTTTTTTACGTAACGTTAGTGTTGCCTTTATTTTTTTTCCGCACACAGACATATAATACGTTAATGTCCTATTCAAAAATAAATTTGAAATATTTGCGATTTTGTATACCGCTGTGAGCTTATTCACGTTTGTGTACTTGGTATATACAATAAAAGTATGTTTATTAAATGTATCATTTTTTTCGTGTATAATGCAATTTTCAATTCGTTTTTATAATATGTAAACAACTTTGATTGCACGAGATGAAAAAGGGAAAAAATATTTATATTTTTTCATGATTTCATAGAGTTTTTTGTCAATAGTCGATAAACAACTCAGAATATATAACTCTACATTCAAAAACATATCAACTATTCGTCGCAATCACATGATTCTTTAAATATAGTAAGATAAAAGGATCTCATTTTACGGTTCATTTAGTATATTATTTTAGTAGTCTGTTAATAATTATTCTAATAAACAATTATTCGTAAATTTCACCAAATGATTATTTATAAATTATTTTACCTTTGAGGCTATTAAAGAACGGATATTAAAAGATATTTTTTTATCGATTTTTATGATTGTGATATTATTAATATGTATACGGAATGTTTTTTGTAACTGTAGTATAATATAATCACTTGAAAGATCAAGTCATATTTTTAAGGCACAGTTTTATATTAAATATAGTAATATAATAGGTATATAAAATATTATTGAAACAAAATATTTAGTAATATTATATAACCGAGTGTATTATACAAGTTCATTTGATATTTACTGGTTATATACTATAGTAAGTACAATATAATAAAATAATTAATGTAATATTTTATTCAATACGATCTTGAAATATGAATATTATAAGTAGTAGAAAGAGTTATTTTTAATGATTAATTGAGTTAAAGAATCGCTTCAATTATTTATCGAGACTTAAAAATTAAAACGCGAATAAAAGTTGCGAATTGGCGGTACTTGCGGCAACGATTTTAATTACAAATTATGATTTAATTATTATTTTTAGATTCTAAGCGGAGCAATGAATGCATTGATTTTATAATAATATTTGCTTTCTCATTTTTGTGTCTAAACATTGAAGACATCTTTTCTAGTTGAAAAAATACTTTACGAATATAACCTATTGACACCGTTCTACGGAAAGGTGGCACTAATTTAAAAATTATAATTACAATAATGGATGATACAAATATATACAATTATAATAACACAATAAACGCAATGTTTTCAAATTAATTTAGCCTACCATAATACTAATTGTTACATAAATTTCTTTAATAGAAAAATATCAAAAAAAAAAAAAAAAAAAAAAAAATATAAAATACAATTAGTAATATAGACTGACATATCGTCTTCGCTCAGAATCGTTTTTCGTATGCAGTGATTTATCATTGAATTCAACACATACATTACAGTGACTTACTCAATGACGAGGTACACTCCACACGTACTGAACAACAGAGCGGTTATCTATTTTCCCCTTCTTTTTTATGACTTAAGAAAATTATTATTTTTATCTTTGTATTTGTATCTGAATACTAGGTTACTCATAACTTATTCCACATAATATTATAATGGTTCAAATTTTCTTCAAGTTATAACAACAAAAAAGAAAAAAAATGTTTTTAACTAATTGAAATTTTTAAAATCTGGTCAGGCATTTCTGGGGGCTGAGAGACTTGTACAATTGAATTAAAATCAGAGCTCAGCGGGCATAAAACATAACAATTTATCAGGTATCAGGAAGTTATTAAATTCTTTTCAAGAGCACACTAAATAATTTTAATTAAGTTTTATTCACATTGTAGACTCGGCGTTATTCAAAATCATTTTTAAACACAATATTTATATTCAATGAAAATTCACCACTTTCATTAAAGAGATAAACGATTGTTCAATAAGTACCCGGTTTCAGTTTTATGTAATTTATGACATTCTTATAAACATGTTAGTGTAAAAAATATAATATAATAAGATTACAATCTGAGTTAATCATATGTTTATCAATAATTTCTATACAAAATATAGTGAAATTTAAAGACAGCCATATGTGTAATTACTAAACAGTTTAGGTTAGAGAAACTATTGATTGATTTTATTAAATAGTTTCCCTAATTGGGACAGTTTTGTAATAAAACCCTCAAATGTGACAAATTGTCCAAGAGTTAAAACTATTTGCCTGATAAAGCTCTTCCATAGTTCCATATACTCAATATTTTCCACAAAGATACTATCCAAACCAACTTTATAAACACATATTTTAAAAATAAAAACTCTCACGATCTAAAGACTTCGTCTAATGTTATAAGTAAGACAATTATTGTTCTATTATGATTCATTATAATGTTATTTGTTTGATCTAAAAAATTGTTTCATTAAGTTCATTAAAAAAAAAAAAATATATTTACAGGCTTAGATCAGAAATAGTGTTTTTATTACATTTATAATGTTTCATAAGTTAACCTATATAAACAAATTAAAGTTAGGAATAGTGAGTCAATTTAAAAAATATTAAGTTTCAGAAAGGAATGAAACCTGTATAAACGCGAAGTTGCAATAAACCTCATATTTACTGATTAAAATTCCTCCTCCAATCACCTACCACAATTCGGTTTGATGAATGGCAATATACTTGGTACAAGCCACCAAAAAAAAAACAAATAATACTACCTATAGACATAGTAGCCCACTGACTAAAGTGTAATATTTAACAATAAAATATACACCTCGTAGTTTGATTTTATTTTTAAATTTATCGTGTTTTTATGTATTTTAAAGTAACGTTTATTATAATTTCACTAACGGCTACTGAGTGGTAAAATAAGATAACTATTATAAAAGTTTAATATCATAGTTTCGAATTTGAGTTACGCCTACACATTTATTATACAATTTTACTAAAACAATTTTGGTAAATATTTTCTCTTATATATATAAAGTTATTTACATATTATGTTAATTACTGACTATTGTGATAGTGATTTATTTTCTAATTTTGTCTTAATCGGGCGGTACAGGGAATAGTACTTCTCCACCTTGGATCCACCAATTTGACGTGCACTAATAAATGGTTTTTAAAAAATACGAAATTTAAATATGTGCTTACTAGGGGATTTTTTATCAGCGAACAGAAATCGAATATTATTTTGTTTATTTATGTAGTCGCCATTGATTAAAGAAAATAAAATAGTTCTTATGATTGGATATAACTCATTAATGATTTACTGGCAATTTTACAAGATTATCATTTAAAAAAAAGATAAATATTGTAATACATTTTTAATATTTTTTATTTATAATACCATAGTATTATAATCTATCTAGAAGAGGTCGTCTAGGAGGTGGTAATATAAGTCGTCAAATCTATAGCCAAAGATGATACCGCCAATAAAAACGTAATGAGCCAGTTTGAGAAGATACTGAATATTTAAATTTAATAAATGACAAAAAAAAAAAAGTATAACAATTTAATTGACTATTTACCTATTGTTTTGCTTCATTTTTGTTCACAGACACGCTTAGTATAATATATCAATACCATTTTGGCTGTCATGTTATAATAATGTTAGGAAGTAATATCATGTTCTTGTTATAATGTTGTAAAAACTTTCGCAATAGAATATATTGTATATAAACTAATACATTTAGTATAATAAAATAATATTGAAATAACGTTGCAAAAATACAAAAAAAAAACAACTATTAAACAAATGTTTTCAGTTTTAAACATTTAATTTCACATGGAATAGGTATATAATATATACAATATACATATATAATTGAGTCGAAATTTTAAAACCGCATTTTTGAATAAAGCTACAATAAGTATAATGTATCTTTATATCTATGGATTGAAAACCAATTATTGTGAGACGATTGATATTAAGTTCACGTATATCAATTATCAATAATATCTTGTTCTAATTTACAAATTTAAAGTATTTTTAAAAAAATATTATTAGTTTAATTGAAAGAAATATACATTTTGGAATAAGTTGTAGTCAACTAGGTACCTACTGTACCTAATATACCATAGTAACTAGTGGCTACTATTTATTTATTTGAATGGGCGAACCCAGTTACAATTATGACTACTATGGGGTCTATAGGGTATACAATGATATAATATTTTGTTATTATACTTACTGTTAATCTTAGGTAGATATAAGTAATAACAATAAATAATATAATTGGTAAAATGGATAGGTATAAATACAATGTATGTGATGGTAAGAAATTTATAATCAAAATAATTCACAAAAAGAAAGTGATTAAAAATACAATGTAAAATATAAAATAATGAAAAATTAAATTATAAGATATTGACATAGAAAGTAACAATTAGCCAGCCAGAAGACTATTTAGGTAATAATTAAAATTATTTTTATGAGACACAGGAAAACAGATCAACATTTAAATGGTTTATAAATTGCATTAATCTATTTATAGGGGCGTTTTGGCTATAGTTCGAATGTTGAAGTGGCACATAAAAAGTATACAACTGTCTAGTTCTACGATTACGTATACTGAAGTTCAATGAAGGAAGCAATTCACGAAAGTTAATATCGTGGTTAGTTAATTTAAAGATAAAGCATAGATTGAGTCTTTTCCATTAGTTATCAAGGGTTTCTAACTTTAAGTATGATAATAGAGGTTGATATGATGAGCGAGGAGTACGTTCGATACTACATCTGAATTGAACAATTCGTAGAAAACGGTTTTGAATTGTATCAATAGCTTTTATAGCACCTATTGACTGTGGGGACCACACTGGAGATCCATAATCGAGTAATGATCTGATAAAGGAACAGTATAGTGATTTCAACGCTAAAGGATTGTTGAAGTCTTTACAGCTACGATTTATGAAGCCTAACATTGAGGAGGCTTTATTTTAGATATGACTATGATGGTAATTGAATGCAAGAGATGAATCAAAATAAATTCCCAAGTCCTTGTATAGAAAAACACGATTCAATTTTATGCTATTGATACAATAATTATGTAAGATTGGATTACAAATTCTGGAGAAAGTCATAATTTTACATTTATTTATATTTAATAATAGATTATTTTGATTACACAAAGTACTAAGTCGATTTAGGTCTTCCCGAAGCAGCAAATTATCATCTAGAGATGTAATAACTTGGTGGTAAATTTTCATATCATTGGTATAAAGTAACATATTAGAGTATAAATTTAATATCATTAATAAATAAATTAAACAGTAATGGAGCTAAATGTGATCCTTGGGGAACATCAGTGTTAATTTTAAATAATGAAGATATATATTATGCTATTATTATAACTATACTTACTCAAAGTTAAATGTCTTTTTTTATAAATCGCTAAATTCGAATGAGGTATTAAATGCAAGATCATGCGCAATAACACACTCAGTATACATTTTTGTGTAACTCTAATATGCACGAACACAATTTTTAACAATAGCTCATTGAAAACCAATTGAGTATTCATCTCACTAGGAATTTAAATGCATACCTATTTTATTAAAATCAAGTTAATTTAATCACAATTTGCTTTTGTGGCAAAATTATTATATACAAACTAACTGTTGAACATCCAGTTACGTATCTTGATCTATATTGTTTTGTATAGATAATATTATTTTAGTATTTTAATATTGTAAAACAGTATTATTATACAAAGTATTATTAATATGATACATTTTTCGTTATATTATTACTTTTTTATATACAACATTTGATAAAATAAAAATAATAAGCTTTTGCGATTGACTAACGTTTATCAATTTAGACTAGGTCGGTTTCTTCTTTCTATATAGTAGATAGTTTGAAAGCCGTCTTTCAAAATCTGGGTCATTTGTTCTCTGTTCATCTAAAACAAAAAATATGTGTACAATAATTAGATTATTTATATTTTATTTTGCTACTTTTCGAAATGTCTAAATATTACCGAGGTATAAATGTTTTTAAACACTATGGTATATATTAAATTATCTCGGATTAAATGTTTATATTTAGTACTAGATAGTACAACGATATATACCTAATATAAACTTTCATAATATGTAATAGTAAAAGTACTCACCTGAAAGAGTCATTTAAAAGTTTTCATATAAACTAAAGTGGTTGTTCAGCTTTTGGAAAGTATAAAAGTCGACACCTATAAGCCACTGAAGCTGTTAAATTATATGAATTGAAACTAAGATACTAGCAATATTCAGAAATAATACTTAAATAGAAAATTCTGTGAATATTTTGAACGTTAAGTGAAATTTAGTTTTGACTTAACAAAGATAAGTATAATAATAAAATTATACTCATCTTCATAAAGCAATGTTATTATATACGAAGTTGTAACGAATTATCACACACGAAAAACCATAAAAGTGTGATATTAATTGTTGAAATTTATACTTTTCAGTATTTTTATAAGCCTATTTTAGTCTAATAAATAAAAATCTAAAATTTTTTATAAAATATTTATTTTTACACAATTTTGAACGATTGAAATTACAGATCCATCTACATAACGATATATCAAAATTGCCTATATATATATATATATTGCTGGCAAATGAATTTATATAACACATACCGACCCTGGAATGATTTGCTATTGCTATATAGATTTCACTTTATAGTATACATAAATATAGACTAAAAGAACGCCATTGAGAGTTTGAAGTCAATTATTGTATTTGGTTAAAATTAGATATTTACATATACATTATTATTATTATTTATTGTACCCTGCGCTCGTTACTACGCCTGTATCTGAAATTTAATTTATAAGAAACTTTATAAAACAATATTTAATTTGTATTTGATCATTTGCATGTGTCTTTGATAATTTTGTGTCATACTCACAGTACATTGACGAATGACTGAAAGACGTAAACCGCCTCCGGAAATACAATAATACATATATGGATATGTTAGGTTATATTGCAAGGCAATTATAAACTCATATAAATCTTATTTTATATCCATCCCAAACTATTGGTTAAGTGCAGTACTTTTAGCTGTCGGATAGAGAATATCAATAGCTTTAAAAATTTTCTCTAGGAAACCTATCCATTTTTTTGCATACAATTGCACATAATTCAGTCCAGTAGTTTTTAAATCTATAGCGTGCTAAGAAGGAAACATTCTTTTTTATATGCACAGATTAAATATTAATGTTATTAAAAATCGGGGAAATTGATATGCTGAAAAGTAGGTTTGAGGTGTACATTGTTATCGAGTAATTAACTGCAACGTATGTGTCGAGTATAAATATAATTATACGAAAAACGATTCTGAACGAAGGACACTAATGAATCGATACCTTTTTTTTGGGGGGAAAAGTTCATGTTATATTATTATTATTAGTATTTTTTTAATTCGGGTTGGTTAAATTTAATTTATCGAGTCAATATTGACATACCATAAAATGGTATAAATAGGTTCGTCATATAAATAGTTTAAAATAAGTCTGTACCTATATACACTAATAACATACTACCTAATACCAAAAAGTATTAAGTATCTACAATTAATATTTTAATTAAAACAAAGTACCTAACTAAAACAATTAGTGAAAAAATCAACATTTGAACTTCAAGCTCTTATAAAAATTAAATAAAACTAATAATATGTATTTATGCCATTCTTGAAATGCTGTAAGAACAACTTGTGAAAGTTTTTGTAGATATTAAATTTACAAACCTTTTTTTTTTTTTACAAAGGTACAGTAATGTTATCAATATAAATCAAAGAAAAAAAGGTGGTTCAGTGAGTACCATTCAGTTTTACAGTAAATGTCTATTATGGGATCACTGTGATGTAAATTGTGCTAAATTTGAATTAAATTATAAATAATTGCATATAGAAAATGATTCTGAGCAAAGATCGTCTGTCAGTGTATATTAATAAGTATATATTATAATATAGTTGATAATAAAGTAATTTATTTTATTGTTAGTAATAAAATAAGTTGAAATAATTTTTGCCGTAAACATTGCAATTGAAAATGTCATTGTGTGTATAAAATATATTAACATACTTTATAAGTTTCAAGTATCCACGAAAAATATTTTTAAATTTATTTCAAAAAAAATAACTAACATTTTTATTCATTGTTTAAATATCTAAATCTCTTTCAATTTTGAACTTAAAATATCTATAAAAAATTTTATTTTTACCCCTCAAAAGTACCAACTAGATCCAATTCGCCATCAGAAACTACCCTAAAAGTTGATAATTTAAAGCATTATTTTGACTATTTATCATGTTTACACACACAAAAAAAAAAAGTTCATCATTGTAAAATTAATACATTCATAGCTCTACTCAGAATCTGAAAGTAAAATATTTTAAACATCTATAAACTATAAGTAAGTTCAAAAAGAATCATTATTTTTTAAAAATTAAATTATTTTTATAACTTTTTGAATGACAACAAAAAAAAAAATTAAATTGTTGGGGTTGCGTTTCCCGTTTTCTAGCTAAAGTTAATTAATATTAATAATAATATCGTTTATTACGGTCAAAAAACTCCAATTTATATTAAATATACAGTATAATTATTATAAATATTTGAAATAAATAGGTCAAGGTGGAAAGGTCCTATTTAATATATATATGTTTGTCTGTTATTCCCAATTAGTTAAGAATGTATTGTGAATTAACTAATTTGTCCTTTTAAAATATAACTAGGAAATTTTTTAAAACTAGAAATCATCTTCAATGTTAATAATTGAAACAAATGTTTGGTCCAAAATGTTATTAAAGATACTTTAATAAAAATATTTCAGTACCTAAAATTACCGAGAATAGCACGTTTTATTATTATTTTTTTTTTTATACGGAAAATCTTACAGTTGTACCTACACCTAAACCATAGTTAAAATTCTGTTAAATATCGTAAAAACCTTAGTATACTACTAGAACAAATATAATTTTGTGTTTTAAAGCTTGAAACGTAATTTATAACAATGATGTTTATATTTATATTTAATATCAAAAAAATCTATATTAGAATATTATATTTGTTTTTAAGATAGGTATTCTTGAATTTATAAGTAAAAATAAAAAACAATCGCCTAATTTATTTTGTTTTGAATTTAACTAAAGGGTACTGCGTATTCATCTCGTATTATTGAATAATTTATATAGGCAATCGTACACTAACGAACCGAATCGTTTCTACTATAACTACATTTCATCAAGGAGATTTATATATGTATATTGTTTATTTTCACCACTAGACTAATGATCCAGAAAGAACTCTTTACTATACAAGAAATTCACTATAATATAATGAGTACATTTTGCCAAAAAAAAAAAAAATCAGTTAACCAATAATAAATTATGTTTAGATATTTTCTTATATTATTTTTACTACTTAAATTTCTGTTTTTATATTAATTACTATCAACAAATTTTCGCAAAATACGTGAAGTGTTTAAAAAATGTTTAATGATGTATAAGTATATTCATAAGTTTAAACGATTCAATATCACGATTTTAAATTTCAAAATATACACATAAACACATTTTTTAAAATTTTGATAAGTTTAACTTTTTAATTGTATGGATACTAGCTATTCTTGTAGGTTTATTTCTTAAATGGCTGTACTGTATACTTTTACTTAATAAAATAAAAATTACATAAAAGTAAATAAAAATAGATTTATTTAAAAAATGTATGGTCACAATTATTTATTCTTCAATGTTTATTGAGATTTTAGTTCTTTATAAGATGATTATACATATTATGTATATTTATTGGTTTAAATGAGAAAATTAATTTTGTATTAGTCATGTTTAATTTATGAAATATGAATCTTATGCAATTCAAACCATTTTGAAAGTTAACATAGAAATTAAATAAATATATGTGTAAATTGAAGTGGTTTAGTGTCTATGTAAATGTATTTATTAATCTGTACACTTTTATGAATTATTATAATATCTTATAGTTATACAATATAAGATTTTTATAAAATTATTTTACTTATTTTGATATGTTTTATTTAATTAATATATATATATATATCTGTTTGTATTACTTTGCAATCAATTTTTAGTAAGTATGCTTCAAACTTCAATTTTATGTAAGAAAATTAGATCTAGTTGATATTTCTTAGAGAGCGCGAGTCAAAAATATAATTACTTTCAACACTTCAAAATTATCAAAAAAATATATATATATGTATGCATATAAATATTCATGAAATATGATACTCAAATGTAGTATAATAATTTTGTCGTCATTCAAAAAATATTGATTGCGGGAACTTAGGACATTTTACTATTATAAAAATTATCATTTCTTATAATAATGAATGTTTAAAAATGTTTAGATTAATTTCAAACTATTTTAAGTTTTAGAATTTTTTTTAGTTTTTTTTTTTATAAATGTTGGCAAATATTTTAAATTTATTCAAAAAGATTGAAAATGCATTCCACAGTTTTTTAAAAATTATTCTTTTAGCATTTTAAAAATATCAAAATACCTACATAATTGTATTTTTTTTTTATAGACATTTATGTTCTCATTTTGACAAAATTGGATATTTAGACGAAACATAATAATTTTTTCTATAAGGTTATAACAACTATTTAAGTTACTAATTTAAAAATATAAACTGTTGGATTTTAAACTTTTTTGAATTATGTATATTATTATTTTTTATTTACGATGATATTTTCAAAATATTTGGACTAATTTTTAGGTGTTACTATGAACATTTAGAATACCGTTGTATAGTATGCGGTATTGCTATTAAAAGTTAATAATAAAAATAATATATGATGTACCTAATATTTTAATAATTATTGTATTATATACTCGATATTGTTGATAAAAATTTATTTAACCTACAGAATTACAAATAGAAAAAAAAATATCTTTGGTAATACAAACAAATCATAAAATATTCTTGAAAATAGAAGCTGATACACTGTTGACTGTCTTTGCTTAATATAGTTTTTGAAATGCAACGATTTATCATTAAATTCAAATTTAACATTTAAACATATCTACCCATAACAGTGATTTACTCAATGACAATATGTATATACAAATATAGTTTCGCCTTCCATACGGTAGTGCAATTTCTCCTATTTTTTTATCTTTTAATCATATTAAATTATTGATTTTTTTTTATTATTTTGCATAAATATGATCTTTAAAAATTTAAAGCGATGATAAAGACAAGTTATGTCTACATTAGTATATTGTGTTGAATTATTATTAATACCTTATCATAAACTAAACGTAATTTATGAAATCAAAGTATTCATATAAGAAAATATTTTAAATATTTGAAGTTTTATTGTAGATATTTATACAAATTAGTTTGAATAGTACAATATAAAAACAACAATAGAGTTAAATTCTTTGTTAAATAATATAATTTCATTGATGATAGTAATCCATTTTAAAAGTGATTATATTGGAATTGTAAGAGCTGATTACCTTTATACTTTTGTGTACATAACAAACGCACAGTTGAACCAAATAATTATAATGTTGTAACAATTATAGCTTTAAAATGTGATGAAATAAGAACAATAAAGTTTAGAAAATGTCAAAAACTTGAAATAATGCAATTGTATTTAAGTTAAGTGCTATCATTGTAAATACAATTCACAAATTCCTCGTAAATGCAAATGAATCTAATCATCACGAGTGGAAGATGAAAAAAATGTATACAAATGGCATATAAACCTTAAATCTTAACAATAACAGCATAATATATTTAGGATTCCAATCATAATAAATTATCTTTTTTTAATATAGATTTAGTTTTTGTATACTTATTTATTATTTTATATGAAAAAATGTCAATTAAAAACATGTATTTGTGTAGACTTTGATTATAATATAATACAACATTAAATGTAAACAACAGATATTTTATTATTTAACAAAAAACAACAACTGCATCAACAAAACCGTAAAAGTTGCTCTGTTGTATTATAGTAGGTGTCGAGTGAACGTGAAGTGCTTAAATTGTAAATGCCTCATAGTACTATGGACGGTGGAGGGAGGTAAAATATAGGGGAGTATACAAGGAAGTTATATAATTGTAACAATTTTGAGCGGAGACGGTTTTTCATTTATGAATTACAACAATAAAACAAAATCGATTTTGTCAAAAACTGGTTTTTCGTAAATTTTCCTATTTTTTTCATAGTTTTGTTTTTGTTTTTCCTAATTATTTTGTAAAGTATTGGAAATTTTATTTTTCAACCTCCCAAAGTACTAACTAGATTTAATTTCTTCCAGAAACCATCGTCGAAGCTAAAGATCAAATAATTGTTTGTATTATGCAAAGTGTCTGCGGGCACAATAAAAATATAATAAACACACATTATTATAAAATTAATACATTTCATTGCTTCACTCAGAATCTAAAAATTAAACATTTATAATAAATTTTAATTACATTTTAGTCCAATTGTTTATTTTAAGAAAGATTTTCAAATTGTTTTTGAAAAAGTAGTGATATTCGGAGCAGGACTTTCAAATAGCTGAGCTGCGGCATAAAAGTATACCATGAAATTCTTTAGGTGGTCGTGTAAAGTTATTAAATACAATGTACATTTAAATATGTAAGTCTATTTATCTCAATTTTTAATTATTTATGTTTATTGGAATTGTCCAGATAAATGTAACCTTAAAAATATTCATATCTAATAAACATGATATATTATATTATATTCATATTGTATTGTATTTATATATGCGTGCCGTGAAAATGTATAAAAGGATTAAATGCGCCAAGTAAAAAAGGTTGGTCATTTCTAATTTAAAGAAAGTTTCCTCGATTCTATTAAAATCAGAGAATTGAGTATACGTTGTATAGGCACATGCTCATATACAAAAACGTGTTTTTGTGAGGGTTCTTAAACCAAATTGTGTAATATAAAAGTTGTATTAAAAAAAAACGAAATTCCACTACAAACGTGTTCAAAGACTCCCAGATTAGGGCTGTGGTAACTTCGTTAGATATTGTTACTTTATTTTACTTAAAGAGGAAATGAAAATAATAAATAATGATGTTTTATTGTTACACACTTGTATTTGCAATCAAATAATTAACTAACTGCCATCGCACTATATTATTTGTGTACCTATACCAATTTATTATTTATCACCCTTGTTGTTCATATAATCATGATATACTAATCTATAAATGAGTATATACCAGTATATCATAATTGTTTTATGCTATAAAAGTATAATTAAATTTAAAAGTATCTATGGACTATAAGTATATTAAACTATAATTTATATTCGTAGCAAAGACTTTAGATATATGTCAGTATGACGTGTTAAAGAAATTTAAGTCTTGTGTCACAGTGCCACTACTGTTTCTGTGTTAGTTATATACTTAAGATTTCAAATACTTTAAGTAAGTACTAAAAAAATGTCTAGATTTCAAAAAAAAAAAAATATTATTTATACTATTGAAGTGTTAAATTTTGTAAATTTTATAATATAATAAATCTAGTTAATCGCTTTTAAACTAACACAGGTATTAGTATTAGTTTAATTTTTAATGAACACATTGTTTTTAATATGATGTTTATTTATTTTCTAACACAAAATAATCCTTCCAACAAATTAACATATATACATATACTACTGATACTACTATACGTATACTACTAATATAAATATATTAGTCATTTTTAAATTTAATTTTTATTAGTAATTTAATACTAATAAAAACTAATATATTAACTATTATAACCTAAAGTATAGGTTTACATAATTTATTAATAATTTCTATTTAAGTTTTGAAAAGTATTATAACATTGAATAATATTAGAAAACTGAAAAGCTTTTGGCTGCTGTAACGAGTACCTATCAAAATTAACAAAACCTATTTACAAATCACAACAATACATATGTATTAAAATTCAATATTTTTATTTTAGCAGGTAATATGTATCGACGGCACGAGTCGCTCATCAGTCAGGTGACCAAAACGGCAGACGACGTGCCTGTGATCGTGACTAGATTGGCGAGTACCGAAAAGAACGACATTGATTACTATCCTTTTTCACAAGTACTGCGAATACGTGTCCTACAGGTAATATTCAAGGATTTAGCCACATATCAAAAAGGGATGGTTTATATGGGGGTTAATATAAAATCCTTTCTTTGATAATATATTATATGGAAACAAATGCAATTTATACGCTCAGATGATGTGTGTATATCGAAGATTATCATGAGTGGTGCCGCGTATTTCAATATAAAAGGGGTTTAAATGTGGAAATCGAATCATTGGAATACAATTAATTTATGGCAAAAACAAATTCAGATTTAAAATATTAGTAGTTTTTAGTAGGTATAACAAATAATATTGAATATTTACTATTAAATATATTTTTTTATGCACGTATTACGAGGTATGTTTTATAATATTCTATAAATATTCTGTAACGCGAAGAAATTTATTTACAATAAATAAATAAATGACGAAAACTGATTTGAATAATACACTATTTTTGTATAAGAAAACTGTTATAGAGTGTGCCTTAAAAGTCTCATATTACCCTAAGTGGATTAGTTTCTTTGTGAAACCGTGGAACATTAATTTATTTAAACGTATATTTTTTAACAATTAACTAGGTATAAGAAAATTTCAATTTAATGGCATACATTTTCTTATAAATTACTGTTGAGAAAACAACATTTAAATATATTAATTTTCCATGAAAATATTTAGAGCGATATGGGACTTCTGATACATAATACTAATAATGATAAAAAAAAATAATAATAATATAATGATGATAATATAATAATGTTTATATTGAAATGTTACGTAATTCTAACCACTATTGTGTCAATGTCTTTTTGTGTAAATAAATGAAAAAACAAAGTAAAAATGGTACGAAAAATGTTCATCTTGGTTGTTTTTGATAAAATTGTCCAAATATTTAATGAAACTTTCATTTAACCAAAGAAAAATGTTAGCTGTTTGGATTTTATTGTGTGAATGTTATTATTGGTACCTTCTTTATTGTTTTGGTTATATGTTTGAAATTCGTTTCTTTATTATTTTTCTCTCGTATGTTGTGCTGCCATTTTAAACCACCTATTTTTCTTTTCCTTTTTAAACAATAGCAAATTTTATTATTATTGGTGTTTTTTTTTAATATAAAAATTATTTTCACAAAATCCAATAAAAAAAACCTAGACAGAATACACTTATCAGGCTAGGTGTTCATCACTATTGTTTATCCTCGGTATGTTAGAGAAGAAATGATGACAATGTAGTTTTATATTAATATCATACATTTAAGAGCTTTGTTAAATTATCGCACCCTAAGCGAAATCCGGATAAACATTTTATTAAAAAATTGAACGATAGTTTTCTGTAAAACTAAAATAATAATATCATTACCATATTACCTATATATGTACACTTGATTTTTATTTTTAAAAATTTTTTGTTTATTAAGAATTCTTTTACCCAAAAACTATTTCATAGGAGAAGATATAAATATTCACTATAGTAAAACTAATAATTTATTTAGTTCACTAAAAAAAAAAAAAAAATATAACAAAATATATAAGTATGTTCAACTATAAATTTATTATGAAATTACAATTTTTCATTAGGAAATAAATACATATTTTTAATAACTTTATTTAAATATTTTTTTGAATCGGAAAAATAATTAGTACATAGGTGTGCAAATTGCAAAATAAGTAAATAGAGTGTTTGTTTTGTATATTGTACATTACTCTTATTGAACGCGATTTTGTAAATGAGGATTTTTTGACAACGTAAAGTAAGTACATATTAAATATAAAAATTAAACAGGTTTATTAACCATATTATACGAATGGTTAAAAAAAACTAATCGCGACTTAACTTTTTTGAGCATGTATACTCAAATATAAATAATTACCATAGTAGGCATTTCTGTTGTTGGCACTCGTCTGTACAAATGTATGTACAAAAATATTCAGTCTAATAAATTAATATCCTTGTATGTATTTATTAATTAGAAATTATATGAACATTGTATTAGTAATGACTAATGAACATTGTGTCTTTATAAAGTAAGCAACGAATATTCAAGAATTTGGAAATATATATTTTTGCTCAAATATCATCAATATCTCAAAAACACGAATTTCAACTAAAAATAATGTAAGATAAGGAATTATATTTATTGGAAGGA
Source organism: Pentalonia nigronervosa (assembly GCA_014851325.1). Lineage (NCBI taxonomy): Eukaryota > Metazoa > Arthropoda > Insecta > Hemiptera > Aphididae > Pentalonia > Pentalonia nigronervosa. The sequence goes on along the minus strand of JACXSJ010000629.1, from coordinate 51,951 downwards.
GGAGGGCGAAGCATATCCCGTAGTTTGATGCAATTTGTTATTGCTATCTCTTTTGAAACTATTGAACCAATTTTCATGAAATTTCAATTATAATACATTCATTAATATCTGAAGAGTATATAGGCTAAATTTAGCATTTATTGATGCTGCCATTAAGTAATTATGATTAATTACTCTTCTACACAATAAAAATAAGATGTCCCGACTGACTAATCAATATATACATTCAAAAAGCATGATAATTAGAGGTTTTACGTGTTTATAGTTTAAATATTTAATTATTTGCATTTTTTCAAAATATTGAAAATATACAAAATAAAATAACAATAATTTGCTTAAAAATAAGGTAGTCTGTAGATATTACAAACAAAAACAGTAATCAAAAATTTCAAAAAACCATGCTAATGCATAAAAATTCTAGCCCTAATAATAATAATAATAATAATAAAAAAATCAAATTTACTTTTATATGTCAAAATTGGAACAATTTTTACTGCATATAGTATCAGGTAAATCACTTGAGCTTTTGAGTAGGTATGTAAACACGAATTGCTATGTTAAATTTAAAAGCGATTGTTGTAGCAATCTAATATAGATTATATTTAAGTCGTTTTGATAGTTTTTCTTTTTTTACTCTGTAATTGTTTTAGACATTAAGGGAAGTATATTTCCAATCTATTGGTTTTAAATGATATTCTTTTGTATAAGAAAAAACGATTTTCAGAGTAGTACGCAATTGTTCTTAAAGTTTTATGTAGCATATTGTTCAATAGGAAAGTGAGTTTTAGTTTTAGTTCATTTTATTTAGAAATTCAAATGCATCCAAATTACAATTAGTTTTTAAAAATATCTTAACAAAATGATAAAACTGGCTTCTAAGAGTATCGTTTTCCAATTCGATTACAAATTATAGTTGACATACATCATAAAAATTAATTATTCAGTGGTCTAATATATAGTTGAATCGCTTGAAGCAAACAGGGTATCAATAGACTTGCTAGCTAGAGCCTTATAATAATTGATTTTATCCACGTTTATCCAAAAAGCAATGACAATCAACACCCGTATAGAGTCTATATTATAGACAATAGCATTTCCTGCTTTTTAATTATATTTAAACTTTATTAAAATAATTTATATTTATTAAAAATCTCAGATGACATTGATGCGCCTACATTGAAACTACATGATAAAAAAAAATTGTAAGGTTTAATAATAATTAATTTGAACACAAACTGGGTGAATAAAATATATTTTTTATTTATACTAATGAAATAGTTTAAAAGATATAGAACTTTTTATGACACAGAATCATTCATACTTTCGATTCACTCATCTCAGTTGTAGAGATATGATGTATTAACTATCATTATTATTAAACATTTAAAAAAAAATTTCCGTATTTAATATGATTTTTAAGTTAATCTTGTATAGGTATTATTAATAATTTTACTATAAGCATTAAACTGGTAACTAGACAAGTATGTGCTTGTTGTAAATTATATGGTTTATCCATAAGCTTTTGTGTAATATGTTTCTACGTTATATAATGTAAGGGGCATTTCCAAAATTGTTCTCGATTCACGAATTTGGGCATAAGAACTTAATCACGTTCATATTATCAACTAAGAAACTTGCTTTGAACTTTGGCAATACATTCTGTGCTACTACCAAGTTTGGAACGTGTTTGTATTTCATTGATCGAGTAATCATTTTAGTGGTTAAGTATACTTAGATCTTGGTGCCATGTTCATAGCTCGTTTATTATTATAAAATGAGAAAAAAAAATTATAAATACTCCATTAACAAAAAACTAAATAATCATTTGAAAATAACGTATTTTTATAATATATAAATATATAGAACACAGTTAGAAACAATAAGTTGTGAACCATTCAGTACATAAATTTTTTCTGTGTACACATTAAAACTGTACTAAACACAGTTTTTAAAAAATTACATTTTAAAAAAGATTATAATGTATTAATATATTTTTTTTATGATGTGTAAACATCTATACGCGCTCCATTCTAGAAAATACATCGCTGTAATTTCGAGCAATCGAATGAATCCGTGCTACTTTAACAAAAACAATTTTCTAACAGCTAATCTCAGAAACCACATAATGTTATACCCATAGATTCTATGAGACTAGAATAGTGTTTTTAGTTTTTTTACAACCCTTAGGTATATGCTGTTATAGGGTTCATCACGCATGGATTTCGTTATTGATGACGAAAATCGATTTTTTTGTTTATACATACATGGTTGTAATTAATTACTGATCATATAACTACTTATTAAAACTATTAGAAATATGTTAATTTTTTCAATTTGTTTTTTACAATATATAACGCTTATTGCCAAAAAAGCGTTTAGATGTTTACACATAAAAAAATTATATTGTGAGTAGGTACTGACTGGTCATAAGCTTTATTTTTTTTTATTAAAGATTATATTATGTTTATTAGTGCGGGGTAGACAATTATTTAAATACTCTAAAAAATATAACAATATAATTTGATACGTTTTTCTTTATATCTCGTTAAATTGTTTTCTAAACAATTTAAGAGTTTTAATACAAAATTGTAATGAAAAAACCGTTTTGAATCCTAAAAGAATCATTAGTTTAATAAATAATGCGAGAGAATACGACAAGATCTCGTGGAAACGAAAATAAAGAGATCGTTCTCCAAATAATGATGTCAACTGCAACTTCAATATTATATAAGAATATTTAAGTGCATCTCTATATTACTCTGAAGGTACCATGACAATTTCAAGTCTCTAGCTATAAGAGTTTTGACTGTATGTGTTAATTAATCAGTCAGGACTCGGAACATCTTAGTTTTTATTGTGTGGATGGGTAATTAATCATAAATACTTAATGACAGCATAAAGAAATGCTAAACTTAATCTATGCACTTTTCAGATATTTATGAATATATTTTTCAAGTTTCATAAAGATCGGTCTTGTAGTTTTGGAGGAGATAGTAATTACAAAGTGTGTCGAATTGGAGGTTGAAGAGCTATACTTCGTTCCTTCCAGTTAAAATTGAATAAACAATAAAACAAATGTCATTGATAAACAAATTAAGTAGAACGAAGAAGAAAATTCGTTAAATACTTTGATTATTTAAATATGTGTTTTAGACGAATAATTAAATTATTTTTTTATAATATTTCATAGTTTATTTATATTAGATACTTTACAGAGTGAGTCACCAATCATGCTCACACCCATTTTCTTCTTCATCAAACTTTTCAAAAAACCATCTGCTTACTGCTTAAAAATTGACTGTAAAAAGGGTTGGTTTTTATTTGAAAGAAGATTTTGGTAACATCAGTTGACACTAATTAAATGGTACAAAATAATCGAAGTGTATTTGTAAAAATCAGAATTTGAATAAATGCATTATTAAAGGAAAAAATATGAGTGAGCATGCTTTGGAATCATTTAGTATATAATTAATTGTTTTTAAATACCACCAGTGGTATTATCCAGAATTTTTTTTTGTACGTGAGAGGGAGAGGGGTTAAAAAAATTAACAAATTAAATTATTTTAAATCGCGTGTGGTTTTTATTGTAATTATATATTTTATTACATTTTTACAACACTAATTATATAAGTTAAAATAGGTATGAACATTTTATTTGAGGTTTAATTACCTAAATAATAAAACGATAATACTTAGTATAAATCATAACAGTGTTATCACTACAGACAGATTTGATATTTTAACACGGATAATATTATCACGAAAAACTCTTTCAAAGTTTAAAATATCACTACTGTTTACTACAATATTATGATTAATTATAAAAAAAAGTATTTTTGGAGAATGTTGTTCCTACATCATAGACATTTATAGTGGCATAATTTATTGATACAATTAATTTCATTATTTTATTTGCTGGATAGTGTATTTTCATTTAAAACATTCAAAATTTTTGGTTTTTCATACGATTAAAAGAACTATGCTACCGAAATAACATCGACACTTTATTTGTTTCTTTTATAAGTCATATGACGCGTTGAGATCATTTGTAATCAATAGGGGGTCCGAAATCCGACCATTTTTGGACCTCCGTGTCCAAACTCAATGGAGTTATTGCTTTTCAGATAACGTTTTTCTCTTTCCTCTTGCTTGCTGAATAAATATATACATACGAAACCCTTACACTACCAGTTGCAAATATTTGAACACTAGCTCATATTGATTTTTTTTTTTTTTGTTGTTGTCGATTTTAGTCAATTTTAATGTACCGAATTTACCGCTTTTACATCTACTGGGAAGCTCAACAAGAGTATTTTATAACGATATTATATTCCATAGTTAAATTTTATGTTAGTACTATTATTTATCGTTTTTATGATTTGCCCTCAGATCGTGTGTGGCATACTTGCAGTCGTCATGGGCAGCGTGGCTTGCATAGAAGAGAAAGGTTCATTTGCCAACCTCGGGCTGGGCATACCCACCGGACTCAGTACCGTACTCGCTGCAGGTATGTATTATGATAGTAGGTGTTATACACGTCTTAATGAACTAGAATGTGCTATTTTAATCGATTAACGTATTAAAGTGTATAGGTTCTATAATCGAATATCGATATATTTACAAATATGACTAAATATAATCATAATATTATCATGCATGTGGACATTTGGAGTTAAAAAGAAAATTCGTAGTAGGTATAACTGCATAGGTATACACTGTACAATTTGTATTTTTTTATTTCAAAACAATAATTTCCTATGTGAATATTAACAAAATTATTTATTTTTAAACAGTACATAGTTAATTTATTTACAGATTTTATGTCATACATACGTTTATAAACGATCACAAAATATTGGCGAAGACTTTATAAATTATAATAACTGATTTTAAATTTCCATTAATACATACCTTCTAATTTATTATTTTTTGTAAAAATGTAGGAATTATCTTAACTTCTAAGAGCAACAAAAAAAGTTGAATAAAATATAAAGATATATAGATATAAATCATAGGTCGATACATTTTATTAAATGTCAGTGTCTGGAATTTAATATAAAATAAATTAAATATTTTATTATATAAACGAGTTATATAACATATATTTATGGTATTCATTTGTTGAGATAGTTATTTTTTGGAATAGTGGATGATTGGAATATTTTTAGTTACCTACGTGAATGGGTCTATTTTATAATAGGTCATAGGTACGTATCTATAATATATACCTATTATATCGATTTAAAAACATATTTTATTATATTTAATTTATTGTGTTTATTAATGAATGATGTAGAATATAATGGATTTATTGAACTATGTGTCGTTCAATATTAATTTCCATTCTGAAATCACTGTGCGTAAATCTAAAGAAATTCAAAAATGAATTTTTAAAGTTTTGGTATGTCATCGTAAATGATTTCAGTATTAAGTGATATTTTATGTCGAATTGAAAACATTACCTAAGCGTATATGCATTTATGGATTAGCGTTTAATTAATTGAAGGTAATAATGCTCTTTATGAGAGATGAGTATATAATAATTCAGTCATTATTATCAGGTTTAAATTAAACTTGTTATATGGCTCAGGAATTTATAATAATGATAAGTACAGTGTATAATAGTATTAGATTACTTATAGACGATCCGAGGCGATTTAATATTGCTTTGGATTTCATGCGTATAATTGTGTAGTTTCTACAGACATATAAAATATGTATAGTTAAATGTTGTAAAAATCATTGGGACTTTCAATGTGTTCTATGGCGGAATGATAGTAATTCATAAATAAAAATATATAAGTGTAATACAAATGCTTGCTTACAAAAACTACTTAAAATCAAATGTTACGTAAGGTTGTGTTTTAAAATAAATTGTTTAAATCCGAATCAAAAATTAGGTGTGACGTTCTACGCCCCACTGAAATAAACCATGCAAAATGTATATTGCCTTATTAGTGAAAAAAAAAGGAATTTTCATAAGAGATGATGTGATGTACATTAGAAGTGAAATAGATAACTTTAAATATCACACAGTTTAAATCTTTTAACAAATACGTATTTCACATCGTTTTTCTTTGACAATCGTCGGTAAAAATGTTGTTTATTGTTATGTAAACGAAGTTGTACGAAATCGGAAAAGATTAAGTTAAACCTTTTCTTATCAATTTATGCAGAATAAAAGGTTGTGGATTATAATACGTTAGGGACGTGTAATACATATTTTATTATTGTATGCATGCATTTTAACAAACCATGGATGAGGTCAGTAACTAAAACGTTGATGTGTTATGCATAAATAAATATGAAAAAGTACCATATAAATATTGATTGCTTACATAATATAGGAAATTATACGTAATAAAATTAAATGGTCATTATATTTTGCGTAAGTGCGAAACATACATCGAACCAAATGTTTCATACATTCGTTTTGACATTTAATGGAGATCTCCAATCCACGAATTAAACTAACTCACTAAAAGCTGTGTAAATTTCGCTAAAAACTTTTATTACCAATGTAAAATATATTAAGCACATCTTGGCCAAGTGAAAGAGTCGATGGGCAATATACAACATTAGTTTTTGTTTTATTTTATGTCCTCTGGAAAGATTTTTAACTTTTTTCTTTTATTTATACCTATCCTTTAACTATTGACCCTTAAATATTTTATAGCTTTCACATAAAAACCACTTTTGAAACAACTCAAGAATACTAAAACCTTATACTTCATCTAGATGTTTTTGTAATAATATTATTTTCATATAGAAATCGTGTTGGAATTGATTATATATTTTTTGCTATAAGATGTGAAACCTGTGTATATTTGAATTTATTACTTGACGCTTTTGCGTATTTTTTTTCATTTTTCAAAAATAATAAATTTTTTTCAATTTTTAATCTTACACGTGTGTCAACCAGCCGTTACATTTCATACATATTGTTATTCAACAATGTTAACATTTTATAAATATTCTTACAGTTTTTCAACGTTTCTAAAAATTCTATAAGTAATTGAATAACACACACACACACACACACACACACACACACATACGGATTAACACGTTACTACATAAAAGCTAGTAGAAAGTATCGATACATTTTGTTAATAATATTAGCTGGTAGGTCACTGTAGCTTACTCTCCGCCTCCGCCCTTGCCACACTATTGTAAACATTAATAAGTTCATAAATTTTGTTCATTTGATGGAAACTAAATTTTAAAATATTCAGAAAAAATTATAAAAAATGCACAAATAAATCGTTTATAGGTACATTTTACACGTTTATACGTTTTACATTTTTTTATCAAACTTCTTAATTGAATGTTTTTTCTGTAATAAAACATTTTGTTGATATTGAGTATTGTATTTAATAGTGGACACATTTAAGTTTCACTTAAATATCTGCTCTAGAAATTTTACTGTATAGGACCTATCTTTAATTATGAACAAAATTTATAATTTTTTAAAGTTATCCATTTCAGTAATATAAAAAAATAATTTTTGTTTCACGAATTAAAATAAAAATATATTTGAATTTGTAATTTACTCTAACCGTAACCTAAACTAACTCTTTCTTGTGCTATAAAATAAATGGTATTGGTTACTATAAATTCATCTTATTCATCTTAGTATGGTTTATTTCAACAGATATTTATTTAGAATTTGAATTTAATTATACGCGGAATTTAATAACTAATTAATAATAAGTAATTATTATATGTCTAATAAACGTTACAACCACGAGGTAATAATCATTAATAATTACTTTATAATAATTATATGGCTATTATAAAATCTACTCTGCAATACCTATCTAGTTTATTAATTCCAATATAAATAATAATATTGCTGTTTCGTGCTAAACATTTTTTATCCCTACTAATACTTAAAATACAGATTATGTAATATTTAAGCTATGAAATAATAATATTTATTAATATCAATCGACAATTGTATCTACGATTATTTATACGTAGTTTTTTTTTTAGAGTGAAATTTAAGGCAAGCGTGGATATATATAAGAAATATAAGTGGTTATAGAGATTTTTTTCCTCGTTTCTAGACAGTTTTTAGATTCAAATCAATGTAAAAGGTGTATGTATGCAGGGATTTCGTTATTTTTTTTTTTAGGATAATATTTTAAAATGACTGTAATATTTTTCAATTTGGAGATTTTGATACTTCCCTCCATAATTTTGTAGGCTAAGAAGGCATTTGTATATCAAGAGTAGTTTAATGTTTAGGTTAGTGTATTAATTATTAATTACTAATGATTAGTATGCTGTGTATGTATAGCCGGGAATGTAGTTGTAGTCTTTTGATTTTGATATGATGATTAAGTCGATTGTTGAGTTTTGATTCGAGATATATCGTGATCGATAGAATTTGGACATCATAAAAAGTTACATGTAAAAATTGTATTTATTTAAAGAATAATGTAATGTGGTTTGATTTTATTAGGTTGATTTTTAGTCACCACTTTTTATACCAGTCTTTCATTACAAAAATAGTGTTGTAGGTTGGCGGAAGCTATAAAGGGTCCATGTTAGTTGAAAAAATTTAATTGAAACAAATTCTTAATTTTTAATTGTTTTAATCACAGTTTAAATTACCCAATGCCCATAGTAACATAATATAATATGATATTTGAGATAAAAAATTTTGTATGAAACCTGCAATCACAAAATTTATTGTGTGCTGCAATTACCTATAGATACTGATTAATAGGTTGTGGTTAAATTATAACTTTTGATGAATATTTTTTATACAGCATTCAATCAAAGTTCGTTTTAATTTTTCAATTGTTTTTCGCATTAAAATATTCTCTTTAGTTGTATACTTCTACTTTATAAAAGTAAAAGGGTATTCCAATGGAAATTTCCTCGTTGATGACGGAAATCTATTTACAATTTTTTGTACTTTTCATTCGCGTGATCACTTTTTGTTCGAATTCCATTTTAGAGAAGACTTCCATAATAATATATCATCAAAGTCCAAAATATAGATCTGAAATGAAAAATGTCAAAGAAGAATAAAATTAATATGGAAAAAAATGACTAATAAATAATATTAAATATTACCATATGTCTTGCATTTTAGATTTGTTTTTGGATAAAGAATTAAAAATATTTTTTTAAGTTTATAATTTAAATTTATACATTTTAGCAGAAGTGGATTGAACAGCTCCCCTCAGCGGCCCGAAGGAAAATTTATATGACTGACAGAAAATTTAAAATTAGTGTTTGCTACGCTGGTAATACTTATTGCACAAATCACCATCATTTGAATTATTTAAAAAGAAACTATCAAATAGTTGTAGCTCGGGCGGTGTTGCTTGACCGCTGCATGCTGGTCTGTGTGTGTATGATTGCCGACCAGCACCGTAGACGGCGATCTGCGTTTTATAAGACAACACCTCTATAATGGACCAGTACTTTCCTTTATCAAATTAAGTGATTTTGTTGTAATTCAAAAATTTTTAATCGTAGATACTTGAAACATTCACTAAGACTTATATTATTATTTTTTATTCAGGCAATGACACCTTCAAAATATTATGACTAGTTTTAAGTTATTTCTTATGTGTATCGTGGTTCATGAACCGTACGTATCATTGGTATACGTTAATATTTACTTATAACTTATACAATGTTTTCAAAAATGAGTTAGTTAAATTTACCGAATTAGGTAAAAACAAATAATTATATAACACACTATCCAAATATATGCGTCTACTTGTGTATCCTTAGCTTAAATACGTTTTTCGTATTTAATATGACTTTTTAAAATAATAATTAAGTTTAAATTTAACATATCCATTATATAGCAACCTTTCAATGAAGAGTACACCCTAAATCTACTTTACAGCAGACAGTTTCCCCCGGTTTTCTTATTTTAAATATTAAAATAAAATCTTTGAGGTAAACCGCCGCTTTTTATACTGCCGAATCTGTCATTTACATCACTATTGATTTTATAGTTTCAAACTATGTCATAAAATATGTACATTTTGTTCATTACTTTTCGTACTTATTATTAAAATGTTCTCAACTTTCTTAATTTTATTTAAAAAAATCTTTTGTTGAATCTTATATTATATTATAAAGGTACCAAGGTAATAAATGACAGCAATAATTGGTATCCTATAAAATCAATATTTAAGATTATGCACAAATTATATGTTTATTAAAACATATAATTATGTGTAAAAATAACTCAAATACTATGCAAATTGCAACTTTTTTAACTTTTAAAAATGTATACAATAATATATTATTTTTATTAAAATTCCAGTAAAAGATGGTTAAAATGTAGTGTATACATTTTATAAAATTTGTTTTTTGAATAATTACAGGGGAATAAATAATTATTTAAGATTTAATATAGTTGTTGCATATAAATTATAATAGTGTTTAAAATGAGGTAGTTTATAGTTTATCAAACTATTAATGTAATATTACATTACTATTATTTAATATCCACAATAATGCTGTTTTTTAAAAATAAAATATTTCTACTTTCTATACACAGTATATACAAATCTAAGACTTTCTATTTTTGTTTTGATTTTAATTTTTAAAGACAGGTTTATACTTATTTTTTAATTGAAGTTTTATATTGTTGCAAGGGTTTTATATTTTGTTTTCTTTCTCGTAATTTTGAATTTTGGTTTAAACAGTGATTTTTGTAGATATTGCCTATAGCTTATATGTTTGTTTTTTTCGTATCTATCATTGTATTGTATTTAAGTTTAAGAGTATCAAATATTGCTGTGTTTTAGGCGTATTAGTCGGCTAAATCTTTTCTTTGTATTTTGCAGTATTCCGGGAAAAATAAATTGAAAATTTTTATTTTGTACGTTTACATTTTTAAATACATAATTTTAGTAACGTAGTAGTCTATAAAAATTTGGGTGTAATAAGAGGAGTATTAAAAAAAATAAGAGGGCGAGTGAGTACCACTCGGCTGTACATTAGGTGTGGGTGTATTGGATATGTTAAATTTGAATTCAATGATATAAAATCATTGTATACAATTCAGAGTGAAGACAGTTTGTCAGTCTATATAACTAAGTTTATATAGGTAGAAAAACTTGTAAGGAATTTTATATTTAAGTTTCAAATTGTATATGTAAAAGGCAATTTTATGAATTTCCAACTCGAAATATTTTGCAAATTTTTGTTAATATGACGAATTTTATTAAATTCCTAACTTCGGGCGCTCATAAAAAAATATTGTTAATTTCTCTCAAATTTTTTTTTAATTATACTTGTTACAACTCATGGGGGACTTTGTATTAAGTTTTCAGTTTTTTGACTAAGTAAAAAATTATTTATTGACAATAGTTTAAAAAAATATTAAAAAATACTAAAATAAAATAAAATTGATAATATCTCTTACAAATAGCTTAAAAAGAGTTAAAATATTTTCCAGATTTTATGTGTAGAAAATAGTTGTATAAATATTTGTTGAAAATTTAAAATATTTACAGTTTTTTGTTTTTGAGTTACACCAGTAAAACACAATCAATTTTGTTAAAAACTGGTTTTGCATAAAAAATACCCGTTTTTTCTTAATTATTTTTATTTTTGTTTTTTTCTACCTCTTTGAAAATTACTGAGAATTATTTACTTCGGACCCCTCAAATTTGATTCACTTTCAGTAAAGATGCTAAAAAAGAAAATCCAAGCATTTTTACTGCTCCAAAAGATGATGACAGATACAAAAGAATAACAAATTAAAAACACACATCATTGTAAAATCAATACATTCATCGCTCCACTCAAAATCTAAAATACTTGTTGATATTTTTAATAAAAATTAAATATTTATTACTCATAAGTTATCTAAATACAATAATTCAAACCCAACATTTATATTATAATTTATATAATCAATGTTTATTTTATTGTTAGTACAATAATACTATAATGTCTGTATTTAAATGTTACTACAACAAAAATTTAATGGTTTATTTCTGTGGTAATTGAATTACTCGACCCAAGTTGGTGGTTAATGAATGTATATATTTAATAAAATCAACTGTTAATATTGTTGTGTCAAGCTTTAACTCTGGTTAAAAATAAAATAATGAATTTTATAAAAAATTTTATTTTATTTATTAAGTAATTATTAAATAATCCTTTGAACAATTTGTTTACAAACTCAATTATTTAATTTACATTTTTAAAACAGGAAAACATTTTTTTATTAATATTGTTATTTTCAAAGGTTATATAAAAAACTCATTTTTTAACGGCAAAGGTTTTGATGTACTTATAAAAAAAAAAAAAACAAATGTAATAGTTTGGTACATATTTTTTAAGTATATTATATGTAGATGACAATAAAATGAATCGTAAATATATTAAAGCCTTATGACTGTTTTGAAAATCATCAAATTGATCCCAATTTTTACACACATTTCAAGTTCAAATGTTTACCGAGGTTGATTTTTAAACAAAAAATAACAATGTTAGTTATTTTGTTGCAATCCAAAAAAAACTTTACGTAAGGACTTTCCATTTCGTATATTATTATTTACTAATTGCAATAATATTTTTAAAATATTTAAACCAATTTCAGACTAATTACATATTTACTCCTGGAACTTTTTTAGACCGTGCAGTAACTAGGTGTTTATCGGTGGAGATGCAAGCAAATTGTATGTGGACCAATTAAAATACAATTTTTAAAAAATATGTTTTTGGTATAAGTATACCATCAAAAATATAGTTCAATCATGAACAAATATGTCCATAGATTAAATCCTAATAATAGAATATAAATATTTTATTTAAAATCAAACCGATCGGACCGGTACGACTGAATGACCATAACTGAGGATAATTATTGGCACCACCATCGGTAATTGCTGTATTGTTTCAGACTATCGTCTAAAATAAATACTATTGTTTTGGCGAAAATTAATTCAACCTAGTACCTACCCTATTGTTTATAGAAAATTAAATTGCTAATAGCAATATAAATAGATAATATACATCCTTAGAAATATAAGCTGACCGTATCTACTCAAAATCATTTTTCGTATGCAATGATTTGTTGTTGGGTTTAAACTGAATATACATCCCATCCTTTACAGACCTTATTCACTAATACAAGATAAAGTGTATTTTTAACTATATTAATTATTATTAAAAATAATTAAGTCTTCATTCCATAAGCGGTGCTGTTTTTGCTTTTTTGGTACATTGTTTAATTTGTTTGATGGTCTATTTTACTATTTTCCTTTAAATCGTTGAAAAATTATTAGGATTTAATTACTACTTGATGTTTTTTTGTTAAATATAATAATTGTTTGTATTATGTTGCTACATCTCTATTGTTATTTTACGGGGAGTATAATTTATAAAGTGGGAGTTAAACCTATGTAATTACTACAAATGTACTGATGCACATATTTGATAAATTCATACATCGTAATTCGTATTATGTTTTCTAACGGAAACATCTCTACTTGAAATGTTTAAACAATTTTCTCTAAACTCGAAATTGTATGAAGTAAACGAAGACAATTTAAGTTTTATAGTATTCGGACCACAAAAGTCGGATGTTATTATATTAATTATTATGTGTGTAATATGAGCTCCGTTATAAATAGTATACATAGTTTATTATTCGAAAAAAATCGAAAAATAATATCTGTATTATATAACCAATGTGTTTCTAAGAAACATTTCTCGTTATATATTGACTGCTGCAAATAATGATAGAAATAAACAATAATTTAATCTATCAATATTTGTCTTGTCCAATTATACTGCATTTACATTATTGATATTGTATTTATTAAAATACTTGCTATTGATTAGTCATAATGACTGATAATTAACTACTTGATATAAATACAAGTGAAGTAATTTATTATTTAAATCAATACCAAATTGGTATCCAATAAAATATTATTGTTCATAAATCTCAATATTCGACGTTGATATATGAATACAAATAATGTCCCTACCGTGTTTTCTCAATGGTGTAAAAACACTTCTAAATGAGATTGCTGTTTGCAATAATTTCATTCTTATTATAATAAGGTTATAATACTGTGGTTCTATAGAATATCCTCTTTTCTAAATCTCTTATAGTTAATTGGAAATTGTCTTATTCGAATCGGCTGTGATTTAATAAATTACTGTCCATGCTGAAATTTATCTATAATAATAAACTGTATTACAAAAGTGTTTCATATCCACTGGTTTTTGTAGTAAGTGACAAGTTTCATTAAATTTAAGTTTTTAATTTTTTTTTTTTTTTTTTATCTAACTTAATTCCTGATTAAAAAAGTAACTTTGGTTGAAATTGATTACAATTGACTTTGGAAATTTGCATGCATTTTATAATTTAAATTTATTTCTGGTGAATAAAAGTTATTCTTTGTTATAAACATCAATTTAAATTAGACTTCTTAAAGACTTATTATTTGAGCATTTATTTTTTTAATTTAATTTATTTACATTTATACAATAATTTTCGTATGTATTTTAGATTCTAAGAGGAGTGATGAATATTATAATATTACAATGATGTGTTTGTTAATTTTTGTGTCTGATGACACTTTTTATACCAGAATAAATGCTTGGATATTTAGTATTGAGGATAAATTCAGGTTTAAAATTGGATGTAGTTTGTTTGGGGAGAGAGGGAAGTAAAAAATCATAGAGAAAAACAACAAAAAAATTTACAGAAAAATACATGATACATGATATTTTAACCTAATATTAATTATATTATCGTATTATAATAAAATTGACAATAGAATTTTAAAAATACATTAGCTCTTATCAAGTTATTTATAGATACTTGAAATTTTTGACTTTTTTTCGATTTATGTATAATACATTTCCTGTTTTCCTGTAAAAAATATTGAAAATATATTTCAAAGTTCCTCGTAAGTTTTTCTTACAGCAAACCAAAAATATCTAAAATCACAATTTATTTATAAGCATATAAAGATAAAATTTATACGAAGTTCTTGAATACCACGACAATTTGCAAATAATTTTATTTATTTATTATCTTGTGTTTTAAAATTTGATACAATATATATAATAAGTTAATTAGGCAACTGTAAATTAAAAAAAAAAAGTTTAGTGTAAATTCAGAATAAATCTTTATGAGCGATTTAAGTTCAAATTTTGATGACATTGAAAACATTATTTGTAGGAACTTGAAAAATTTCATTTTTGTTTAAATCATCATTTTCTATATTCATTGAAGTTTTAAAGAAGTTCAAATAAATTTTAAACTATAGATAATTGAAAATGAGATTAGCTTTTTTTTTTTAATTGTAAATAAAAATATTAAGCTCAATCAAAAAGCTTGACAATTTAATATAAGATCCCAAGATCCCAGATAAGTTGTGCTTTTTGAAATTAAAAAATATTCAAAATACTTAGACATTATTTTTTTTATTTTTTTAACAGCGTTTTCAAATTAAAATGTTAATAAAATTTATTAAAAACTTGAAATTTTGTAAATTATTTTGTAGTTAAATATATATCAAATGTTCAATCGACAATTTAATTCAAGGTTTCTTATAAGTAATTTTTACTGATACTCAAAAATTTAAAAAATTTAAAACTAAAATTTTCTTTATAGACATTTAATGTTCAAATGTTGATAAAATTAGATATTTAAAAGAAGAATAACGATTTTAGTTAGTTTGCTGTTCTTCAAAAATATTTTTCGTGGGGCGTGAAATTTAAAAGTATTTTATTCAATTTTAATATACTCAATGACATTTTAAAATATATAAATTAATTTTAAGATATTTTTTATTTATGCTATGGATTTACTCATACCGTTCTACGGTAATTTGGTAGGTATTGACTAAAAAGTTTAAAGTATTTATTTGTTATAAATACCTATATAATATTATTGTTTTATTATAATTGATGTGTTTGGAAAAGTTAAATTCAAATTATCGTATTATTAATTTAACAATAAATTATAAATAGTAATCTAAATAAACTATAAAATATCATTATAGAATAAATTATTATTGGAGACTGACATAATCCTCAATCACAAATCGTTTTTCATAATATGCAATGATTTATCATTCAATTTAAATTTAACTTATCCATTATTGTGCCTTTCTCAATTCTGACGACATATCATCTTAACCTACTATACAACAGAACGAACAAATTATCTGGTTTTTTAAGATGCTAATAACCTAATCAATTTTTTTTCATCCAAAATTATATTTATTGATTTTCTTTTTATATAGAAATACAATATTCCATATACTGTTTTTGGTTAAAATGTAATATTATAAAATTGTTTTTGGAAACCATTCAATTTATATGACTTATTTTGTTAGGTTTGTGGCTTTAAACACGGAGTAAAATTAATAAAATAATTTATTAATTCATATTTACACTGTGTTTATACACTGAATAAAACATTTACTTCAAAATCATATTATGCAGGTATGTATTTTTACCTATAGTATATATTTAATAAATTATATATTTTTAATCTTATTTATTTTTATCTCTAATAAATTAAAAATGCCCCTTTTTAGTTTTTATCAACATTTAAGTTTATTTTTTAGGATAATAGTACCTATAGCTACATTTATCTGTATAAGTACACTGCACTATACAGCATACTTTTTGGACGCAGACCAAAGAAAATTACTTCCGTGTCTAATGTTGCAGCACAACAATGTAATGCCTAAATTATTTACTATCAGAAGTCTTATCTTTTTTGAACAGACTACTTATGAGACCTTTTAGTAAAAAAACAAATTACAATTGAAGACTAAATTAATTAGCTAAACTAGTTTTTATGGATTTTGTATAAATACTATTTATAATGTTTTTTATTTATTAAAAATATGATCATAAAAATGTATTATATTGAAAAATAAAAACCCATAATGTATTACAATATTTACCACACTAGTTAAAATTCAAATTATGTAACTAATAATATAAAGTAACTAATGGAACTATAAAAAAACTTATAATTTAAATGTTGTATTCATAAAATTATTGGGTTGAAATATAAAGATTGTAGACATGAGTGAATATTCAATTTGAGCATCACAATATTATTGATATTTTAAAAATATAATACTAGTTTCGAATAGTTTGTACCTACATGTGCATGCATAGTGTACACATCACATGTAATTTAAAACTAGCAATGCAAAAGTTATTTTTCGTTGCATAATTATGTTTACTTAAAAAAAAAATTAAAGAAATTTACCATGAAATAGTATTTTGATTTTGAAAACATATTCAGAAACTTAAATATATAATTACATTGCAGAACATATTCAAACTATTCTCTGATTTTTAGATTTAAGCTATTCTTGGCAACATAATATTTAGTTATTTTATTTAACTTTCTACTTTTTGGTATTTATTGGCAGCAAAAAGAAAAATAGTTAAATATTTTTGTTATGGGAAAAAAATGGAAATAAGGAAATATTGGAAAAATAAGAAATATTGAATATTTAAAATATTTATAATATTTCCATTTTCAGTATTTGTAATTTGCGTCACCTGTAAATAGAATGCAGAGTACATGATATCATATGTATTTTGTAAAAATTACACTACTATCAAAAATTGTGATATTAATTGTCTATTAGATGGCGTAATAAAGTTGTCAAACACATACATTATTGTATCAGATTGTAAAATTCAATAATTTATTAAGTTGTTATTGTTATCAAATTTTAATATTTATAAAATGGATTAAAAAAAAATAAAATTTGTATTAAAAATTTCTACAAAAATCAGTAATATTTCACTCAATTTAAATTAGTTAATATGTAATCATTCCTATTGTTAATTTATAAATTAAAAAAAATAGAGTAATGTTGTCAACAAATTTAGAATACTTAATAAAATTATATATACAAAATAAATTTTATTTTGATATAAAAAATTTTTACTTTTAATTTTTCAGTCGGTTTCAATAAACTTTATATGTCTAAAATAAATTAAAAGTAATTTAAGTAAATTAAATTAAAAATAAATTAAAGAAAAAAATAACAATTTATTGATTTTGGTTACATTAAAATTAAGTATGGCATAAATTACATAGTACATACTAGTATATAATTAGTTATTACTCGTGACGAAAATTACCTACATTGAATTTTGGATGTTATACATATTTAATAATATACCTTTTATACATTAATTCGTTAACTTTCTAAAAGTAAATAATAACCTAACGTAAAAAATTATCATTTAAAAGATAAGATTAATATTTTAAAAGATAACTATAACATTAATTTTTTTTTATGAAATTACGAATATACTTGTAATTTGTGTATGTTATTTGCCCGGAGACGGACAAAAAATAATATAATAATACAAAAGCTTAATAGGAAACGGAGGTGAAATTATTCCATAAAGTAGATGTAATATAATATCGTAGGTAGGTATACTAGTGGTATATTATATTGTGCATTTTAGTCCATGTGCGAGTGAACATTAAATTTAAGGAACTACCCAGTGTAGAAAGACAAAAGAGTTTGGAATGAAATTCAGTGTACAATAAGGATTAGTGAAGTAGGTAAACAAATACACTGTTTTCAAGGTAATGGGTATTTAGAAATTTCACGTATCTTTACAATTATGTAATATATTAATATACTACTAATAAAGAGTTTGTATTGGAATAAACTATAATCATTTTATGATACAGCCATACAGGTTATAGATAGTTATTCGTTTGAGACATACCATGGAACCTAAGAGGTTGAAACTTATTTATATAGGCAGCCAGGTACTTGCTTTTATTCTATTTTTTAAATGTAAATAAACAAACTATATTGTAGATTATATTCAAAATTTGATGACCATTCGTAAAATATGATTTATGTCTAAGGCACTAATTAGGGCTCGGAAGTTGTTTAATTTGTTTGTTTTTGCGGGCTAGTTAGAAATTAGTTTCAAGACAATACGAAATAAATATTAAAAGTTTACAGTGCATATTTTATGATTTTTTTAGTTTTAAAGGCATATTTTTTATTTTTACATTTTTTAAAGCATATTTGATGATTAATGATGATATAATTAAAAAAATATGTATTATATATGTTACTTTTGAGAGATCTCAGTTTTCACTATAATATATTGTACCGTGTTTTCTAAAAACCTATTTGATATCAAAAAACAACATTTATGTTTTATTTATTATAACCTTTATATTATGATTTTTTCATCTTCATTTTGTAACTATATAGATATAATTATATGTGTGCATAATTATAATAATAAGTAGAATTTTATCCAAGAACAATTTGTAACGTTATTTATTTATTATTAAAGTTATTTAAGAAACTATGCTTTAAAATTTTATAAATATTGGTATTTATATTATTATTAATCATATAATTTTAATAAAATAAATCAAAGGGAAATCAAATAAATTAAATTTTACAAAAAATATAAACTCTGAAAATAACTGTTTATAGCTGTATTAAATATTTCTACTTAAGAATATATTTAAGTAAAAAAAAAAATAAGTGCACATTTGTACATTTTTAAGCGCATGCATACAAATTTATTACGTTTTAACTATATTAAGTCCCTAGCCCTTGACTAATAATAACATCGAATCTATCATTGATTTAAATAAAAAAATATTCCCTTTAAGTTATAAATTAAATTTAAATTGATTATATTTTCCACAACAAAAACAGCAAACTGTAAAAAGTTAAAAACTATTATTTGACATTTTCACGTTTATTTGGCACACCACTAATACCACCTAATGTCCCCCCCCTCTCAGAAATAAATGAAATAATAAATTATTTGGAAATCGAGATAAACCAAAGGTATTTTTGTTGAGTAAGTCGAGTTTTAAATCGATTCGGGTTACCTGTGTATGTTAAACGGAAAAGGAATGATGACAAATAAAAATAATTGCGCATCATTCTTTTATATTTTTATACTAGATATATGTGGTCACTGATTTTGAACGAAGAACACTAAAAAATCTATGGCTACTGGATATTTCGGTCTGTTGTACACGATTGACCGTCCGGGTAATTATGGCCTGAGGAAGCCATTAATATCATCACCTGTGGCTCATTGTGGTTGTGATGTTTGTTCTGCGTATGGAATTCGCGTGTGGAAAATGACAATAATTATTACAAGGTTTCTGCGACGTCAAATTATTAGTATTGTTGTAAACATCAGTGTTTTAGTTCAATATCAGTATCTATAATATTCACTATCTACAATATCACAATAATAGTATCGTGAATATGATGTAAGAATAGTAATCAATGTTCGATTACAGCATCACTATCTTTTTGGCGTTTTTTCAATCAAAATAATAATTTAGTGTCAGTCTGAATGAGGTATTTCCAATGGGTTCATTTTTCTCCACGCCACGAGACATCATAATGACTTATTGAAACACATTATTGTACAGATTATTTTTTTTTTCATTTTCAATAAAAAAAAAAAAAAAAAAATTAAAAAGGTGTGTCAGACAAAAAAAAATCCAATTTAACATTATACAAATATTTGACTCTATATTTTATACGAGAAGTTTGAACTTTTTCTCTCATTTGACGTCAAATAAACCATTGTTATTAGCATTTTTTATAGAAATTAAATATATTTTTAAAGATGAAACAATTATTTTTCAACTCTCTAAATGTTATTTGAAATTATAAAATCAAAATCATTTTTCAAATTACATACTACACTACAATATTAAATAATTTTAACCGTCAATGTTTTAATGTTATATAACGTTTGTTTGAAATTGTCAAACTTTTTTTTATATAATTAAAATTCTCATTTTGATAGCAATACCTACATGTTGTAGTAGGAGATAAAAATGAATCTATGATAGTAGCTTAATTTGTGGTTCGGACACATGTGTCATCGTAGATATCTATAGATATTTGAGATTACAATAATTTATTGTAAATATCTGTTCACTACTGCAATAGGTAAAGAACAAGCGTAATATATTAGGGATGGGATATATATTCACTATGAAAAAAAAAAAAATCAGGAAGGTATAACACATAGAAAAGATAATAAAGTAATATCAAATATTAAAAAAAAAAAAAATGAAAGATAGAAAATTCCTTATTATACCTGTTGATAACAATTTAAATGAACATTTTAATAAAAATTGTTTCGGACATTAGTTTGCGCGATTCTTCAGTAAAAAAAAAAAAGAAAATAGCAGAGGAGCTTTGTCTTGCTGCGAGTTCTTCTAATTCGAGTACTACTAGTGAGTCATACCAAAGAATGTTATGCACCATTCCCGGTTGCTATTTTTCTGATCTATAAAAGAACGCCACACCCGCATGTGCTGTATCTGTCCTAAACGTACGACATGGAAAATCTGCGTTTAGTATAACCAATTTTGTGTTGTTAACATAAGAGTGAATTAACTTATAATAAAACTTAAAAGTAAGTACATTATATGTGTTGTCTTGTTGGTTTTTTACGATTATATAATTTTGATGCGAATTATGACCGTTTAATATTTTAATAATACATAAATCGTTTAAAAACTAATATGTCGTAAAAAACCAATTAGGAAACACAGATAAAGTTCTTAGTTTCAAGTCTGAAATTAAGTCAATTCATTATAATATATAAGCTAATAACACAAAATTGGTTTTATTTAACTCAAATTTAATAGGTTTTACGTTTGTGAGACGGATACAACACTCATGTGGGTGTGGCGTCCTCTTAAACAATTATTATTAATTACCACTGGCGCCAAATAACTAAGAAGAGAAACGTCCCGCCCTCAAGAGTCCAAGATTGATTTACACTTTTTTTTTAACAACAGTACAAGTTTTCTAGTATAGTTTTTTGAATGACTTTGGATTTCTAGGAAAAAATAATTTTTACAGTAGTAATTTGTGGGTACGATTTTTTTTTATTACACTGTCGTAGACCGTATAATTACGCGATTACAACCACAACGATGTAGGTACCTCGTACCTACGTGTATTAGAGATTGAAGGGTCGCCTCCAAGAAAACATTCACTGATCCTCTTAAATATTTCAGTGTCGTCGTCGGGTGTACGTGCAAAATACGGGAATGTGCGTGTGACCGGACGATAATAATTTTCTGAACAACGGTAACGGTGGTGCATTTCAGAGTACATGTATCTACCTATAATACTATATTATAGTGCGGCGCACCGGCATTAATGCGTATAACTATAATAATACACCAAGGTCGACGGTCTTACGGGTTGAGGCAGTAGGTATTAAAATATATTATTATTATTATTATTATTACCATATATTTTAATACGGGATATGGTCTTATACCGGTTTAACAATAATTACCGCGTTCAGCCTCGTCGTGTTGCGAGACACGCGACCCCGCCGAATCGATGTTTTTCGTCGTCTCACCGCCGGTTGCCGAATAATTCCGCGAGCGCATTATAATCTACGTTCCATCGAAATAACCACACACCTCCATCCGAACCGTCCCCCTTTTTACACGATTTATCGTTTTATTATACATCAGGCACGTATTTAAACTCATGTACGACCGTTGAGGCGTTTGCCTGTTCAATTAGTTTTGGCTTGATATTGAATTTTAATTTTCATCTCAAGAGCCGCCATCGAACCATCGTGATTCTTATTTTTTGCCGATCGATTTGCCCACAAATTGATACTATCCCTTGAAATGTTTCGAGTCAATTCTACTTTTCACTGGCAACAATTATAACAATTATTCATAGGTTACATTTATGATTAAACATTTTTTTTTTTTTTGATCACTTATTCCGAAAAAAAAGAACTATAATAATAGTATAGTTTTAATTCTGTTAGGTTTTGAAAAGAACGCATAATGTAATTATGTTTCTTAAATTTATTATTTTGCAAAATATAAATTATATCATCGGTGTTTGTGTGAAAGACATAAATTGAATTTATATTCTACGAAACTCTAAAACATTCTGAATTTCTGAAACAAAGGGATGAAAATAACAACGGCATAATACATTTTCATGAACTCCATTAATATAACTGTTTTGTAATCTTTTTGATACCCGATCAATATTAAATTTTTTTTTATTTTAAAATATTTATAAACGCATTATTTAAAAATAAATAATAGCTTCCTATTTGAGTCATTAAAATATGTCAGAAAAAATGTCTTATAAACTTTGAATAAAATTATAATATTTCTTAAAATATATTTACCTAATATTGTTAGATGTAAAAGTTTGATGCACAATTCATGCAAATTATTTCAAAACTTTTTTTTAATACCATTTTATAACAACATAAGAATTTACTCGATTTTTGTTTCAAACTTTACCTTATTAATTTGTATACTTTAGTACTCTGCATGATCCGGATCTAACATATAAAAATAGTAGACGAGTCGGTGTAGTCTGGTTCAATAATATTTGGGAGTAATTCGGTACAGTTCCGGTTCCATGTTTTTGTTTCGGTTTGGTTTGGTTTTCGCAAAAAAATATTATCAGTTCGGATCGGTCCGGACGAATATTATCATATATCATTAGACATATACTTTATTTATACGATAGGTTTAAAAAAACCGAAGAAACCCAAAATATCTTAAGTTAGAACTCCTAAACCAGTATATGGAAGTATTACGATAAACTTATAATTTAATGAAAATCAATAAATTAGTTTTTAATTGTACATACAGAACTATATTAGATAACTCGTTTATTACATATTATGCAATATAATATTATTATTTTGAAATCATAATATAACAATTTATACAGGTATTCGAAAAAGTAAATACCTAATATTCCTACTGAATGACTAAATATTAAATTGATGAATTGATTTAATGGAATTATTGATATAATTAGTTTGTAATAGATATATTAATATTATAGGTAAGATATTAAATTACTTTGCTGTAATATATCAGACATTTTGAAAGGAAAAAAAAATAATAAATGAAAATGAAATAGGTTATAATAAAATCCATACAATTCAATAAAGCAAAATCTTTTTAAATCTTTTATTTTGAATATTATACTGTTCTATTGTACCTAGTGATTCTTATTTTCAGTTTGTATATAATATTATATTAGTATATTACAGTACGAAGGCAAATTTCGAAGAATATTGTACTATATTAGTTATGTCATTGATTCTAACAAAATACAAACATACAATTGTACATGCAGTTTGATCACGTCGCTTTTGATTTTTAACATCTTTAAACGTCTACGACTGAATCTAATCCGATCTATTGCTAAGATTGATATTGTAACGAAAATGGTTTAAGTCGCTTAGTCATTAGGTAATTTAGGTAATTAACTATTCTTCAAGGTTTTGTCCAAGTCACTATAAGATAGTAGTGTTAGTACTTAGTTAAAATTCGTGAGTTATTTACAGTATTTTAGACTGTTATTTTATGAACACATGTGGTCCGGTGTTCTAACGTTTAACAGTATTAGGGTCATTATATCGAATGTAGTTACTACAAAATTACTACTTATTCAAGCTGTTTACAATATAAGCCTACTTATTAAACTGGGATCGTTATTATTATCAGTAAATTATTTCATAGAGGCGTAGACAGTAAATGATTATTATTTCGTTCTAAATAAAATTATTTTATTAAATGATAATTGAAATTAAAATATAAGTTATACTTAAAATTATTAACTTTATTTAATAAAAATACAATATGATAAATTTTATTTTTATAGTGAGGTAAAAATCAAACAATCAAACATTATATTTCGATGTTAAGGAATATAAACTAAAAAATTCAATTATCTGAAATGGATGAGATGTCTTCTATTTCACTAAGGACTCCATTTTGAGATCAACGCTTACGTTGTCATTACGGTTACTGGGAATAATATCGTCATTATTCTTACAGTAACTTTTTTAGCCTTCAATTTACATTTTATACTTGAAAAACATATAAATAGTGAAACGAACGTGTTTATATGATAACTTAAAGTCGAATTAATTTGATGCTATAACGATGGGACATTTATAAAACTGTAAATTATCATATATATAACAGGGGCGAGGGATTTAAACTTAAAAATAGTTAGCTTTTATTCAATTAAAGCTAAAATGAATTTATTAATTTTTTACTGTTAGGTTATTTATTTATTTAGATAACTTTAGTTGACTTAAAATAAATAATTTTATTTCCTAAATATTTGTTAATATTATATTATAAGTTAGGAATATACCTAATAAGGTAATAATTCTTTTGCTGTCAGAGAAAAAACACAATATTATATGCAAGTAGTTATTTCTAATGTTTATTTAATTATCAATCAAATACCTATGTAATTTACAAACGTTTATTAAAATTTAATATTTATATTCAATATTTTACGGTAAAAAAGAAAAAAAAATCATTTTAAAATAAACGTTATTATTAATTCGATAGAAACATTGAATGTATTAAGATTTATAGCTGTGACGTTATGTTAAAAACAAACATTTTTTCAGCACTAAATGTAAAAAAACTAATAAACTTAAAATAAAAAATGTAAAGCATCAGAAGACGCAGTAATACAATTGGATCTTAAGCTTAGAGATACCGTTGGTTAATTTATGCCCCGGAGTTAATAATAGGTAAAGTTATATTACACATAGAACTTTTTAAATAATTAACATCCAGGTAATTTTTCTTAAAAAGCTTAGAACTTTGTCACAATGGGATGTATATGAATATTGTTTTTTTAATGTTTTCATAAAATTCTTCAATTTTCATGTTGTGAACTTTAACATTAGTGTGGTGATTGTTTAGTCTAATAATAGTTTCTTTAATAGTTTCAAGAACCAAGAAGTATATAATATTATATTATAAATGAAAAATGTATATTTACAGTTTTATGTGTCCAATAATTATTAATGTAACTACCAATCTAATAAATTAAAAAAAAAAAACTATAATACATATCATATATTCGAACAATTTAAAAAAATATATCACTTTGGTTTATAGATGAATTATCATAAAATACATTTTGGAAAAAAAAATGTATGATGTTTAAATGTGACTTGTTTAAGGAGATAGTAAAAATATAACTATATATGTGATATTTAATTGAAAAAAAGTATATATATATTGCCATTTTCTTTTACTCCTATAAACATAAACGTGAAACGACCTACCGGTTAGTTATACCACCGAACCGTGAAACAATATTTCAATGACGCTGTGCTCACTGGCTAGAACACCTCTTGGAAGGAAAATCTTTCACTATGCGTAGTCAAATGCCTACTACTATTTGGCTGTCTATAAGAAGGACCTATCTCATAGATATGTATAAAATAATTTTCCTACCTTTCGTCACGTCGGTTTAAACATAGATGCTCCATTATATGCTATTCTCGTATATTAATTATAGTACAATATAAATATAAATAAGTAAAAATAAATATTAATATATACTTCAATGTATTTTTGAATACAATTATATATTTGTTTCTTATATCAACTCAAAATACAATGCAGATTTAAAACCAAACCTATAAATATATTATAATTTAAAATAAGTACTAAAATAAATATTTAAAATATTCTAATATGTGTACAAGTACAACTCGATGGACATTGGTAAAACAATTGAATTTGAGTATAAAAAAATATAATTATGTAACATAATGTATTAAATATATATATATCACTATTACTCAACATTATTGTTATTAATAAGCAATACGCATATAGGTATTTATATTAAACGTGTATATGAATATTGTTATGAATAGAATAAAAATAAGCAACTTCACTGAGAACAGTATGGTAGAAGATTAATTATCTGATGAATTCTAAAGCACTTATAAGAGTGTGTGGACATTGTGAATAGAAAATAGATAAATAATACACAGATTATATGACCATTTATATTAACTATAAAATAAAATAAAAAAATAATTATAAAACCACCAAACACCCATTCCTCATACAATAAATTGTCATAAAAATTAAAAAAAAGAGTATTTTTTTTAAATAAATGGATTTATCAAAAATAATTTTACTTGACTAGGAATGTGTGATATCAAGTAATAACTATTACTTAACCCTTGTCTATGAGATATTTACACCATAATTATATAGGGCAATAAACTGCAACAAAATATTTTTGAACTAAGTAGTTAAATTTGAATCAATTGTTCACAACGTGTTGTATAATTTATATAGGAGTGTTAAGCTATAATGTTTACGTACAATGATTTCATAAGTTAATTGCTTTCCTACTGTTTAAATAAAATATAGATAATTAAATATAATTACTTTGTTTTACAATGTTATTTATTATAGATATATGATAATATTATTAAATTATTTTACTTTTGTAATCGCAACAACATTTTTCTTTGATATTCGCAAGTTCCTTGCGTATATTTACGTCTTTTAAAAAATATATAAATACCATAAAATAAACCTACCTACATAAAATATTATGTTCAGGCATGTGACGTATTAATTTATTTAACGCATAATGTCATTATTTTTGGTTGGTAGACCAAAATAAGGTGTGACAATTATATAATTACAATAATGTAAGACTTGAATCAATACACAAATATAAATTTAAGATTCAATTTACAATACTCCCAGTCACCACATAAAAATATGACTATTTAGGAAAGTATATTTTTAGTTGAAAAAAATTTGAAATAATATAATATTATAATATTAATATATGTTACAACTTATTTGTATTGGTCATTTTTTTTAATTAACACGATATTACAATTTTAGTTAAATTATTATATGAGCCAATTACATATGTTTTTACTATTTATCTACATTGAACTATACTTAATATATGTATGTTTTATTAAATATAATAATGATCATTATTGAAAACAGTAGGTAAGTACCTAATAGAAAGTAGCTACCATTATTTTATTATCTTGTATAAGTTGCTCCCGAAGATGAAAAAAAGAATAAAAAATGAATAATTTATCGTTTTAAATTTACAACACATTTGTATTACATATTGTAATTCTTTTTTTTATTCGTGATATACTAATAATAATAATAAGATCTTTTAATACTTTAAAATTAACACAACAACTATAGCTAAAATTAAACTATACATTTCAGGATTTGGCGCAATTAATGCGATCACTCGGTATGCAAATACGACTTAATTGATTACTTTGATATTTTGATGATAATTAGTGACAATCACAAACTTGTTAAACAACGTAGTGTTACGTCAACGTCTACAAAATTTTAACATGTTGACTAGTGTAGTAGGCACCGCAGTTGAATTTACTAGCAGGCACCTTAGAAATTGTCTGAAAAATTTGTTTTAGTACTATATATACAATTATTACTTAAAGAAGCCGTTGGTTAGTTGCTGAATGGACCGTTATATTATAATGGTTAACAAAATGAAAGATGCAAATAACAGGCAGAATACATCAAATATAACTTTATCGTCTATATTTAAGTTATGTTGACCTAAACGGTATTAAGTATTTCAAAATATAGATTACCAAATACATACCTTCAATACAGTAAAGTTTTAAAAACGAACGATGATAAAAAAAAATATGTTAGATGTTAAATAGACACCAAACTTTTACAATAAATATAGAACGCGTGAAATACTTATCAGTTGGTTAGGACGAACAAAACATACATCATACATTATTATTGTATCAAGACATCAAAAAAATCTCATGTAAAACGAAACATGTGCTCAAATTATTAATCTAATCTGTAGCTACGTAATATTATTGACATGATAAAAATTAAAACAATAATGAAATGCCGCGAGGGTATAACATTATAATTGGTTTTGTATTACACAATTGGTAACCAATTTGAATACCAATCAGAATGGAATTAACTTCTTGCCATAATTACACAGGTTAATGATAATGGTCCACGTAATCGTATATTTTTACGACGACCGCGGTAGGTAATTACAAAAAAATGTCCATTTTTCGCCAGTCATTTGTTGCAGTTTTATCATTATAAATTACCAAGTCGCAACAATCACATTCTAAAATTATTTTTATCTTGTGTTTTTATCAGAGCAATTGTCTGTTAGCTAGCACAGACCAAGAAAGACATTTAAACTTAATACAAAAATGATTGTAGGTATACGTATAAAAGCTGTATAAATCAATCAATCGTTTAATACACTATAGTTCAGAGGTTCTCAAATTGTGCTCCACGGAACCCTAGGGTTCCGCGAGAGTAGTCTGGTGGCTTCGTGGACACATCTGTATTAATTAAATTCTAATTATCATTATATTTCTTAGTTACATTTTTATATTTATAAATGATATTGAATATAAATGCCACAATGTATTCTTTGAAATGTTTATAACTATTTATAAATTCGCATATTTTGTGCCTCAGTCGAAAATGAGATTAGATAAAACTATGGTTTTTCGTTAATTTTATGTGTACAATAATTAAGTTTACTTATTTACAATCTACAATGTTTAAATAATTTCTTCGGTCATTACTCGTTACTTATATGCTGAGCTTTAGAAGAAAAATTAAATTTTGGGATGTGTGTTTTTTCAACATAAAATTGATAGTTTTGCCTTGCTAAACGATTTAGTATGGATTGGTGGTAATATTGAAGAATTTAACGAAATTGAACAACATTTAAATGAAATATTATCGTCATTAGAAAAATATTTTCTAAAGAGTAAAGATATAGAATTTGTCCAACGAAACAATTGGATTAAGAATCCATTTTTAATTAATGATAAGTTTAAAGACTTATCTATAACGGAATATAAAGAATTTGTTGAAATGACCACCGATTCATCTTTAAAAGCTTTATTTGATAAAATATCATTAACAGATTTTTGGTACAGTTGCAGTATTATAACGAATATCAATCTCTAGCTAAAAAGCTGTACAAACACTTCTTTTTTTTGCAACAATATATCTGTGTGAAACCGAATTTTTATCCCATGCATCAACGAAAACAAAATATCGAAATAAATTACGTAAAATTGCGAAAAGCATATTTTGTTATACTTAGTAGTATAGAAATCTGGACTTGAAACCAATATAGTTAAGACATGAAAACCCTAACCACGTTCTTAAACAGTTACATTATTTTAGTGAAATAATAATAGTTATTATTATTATTATAGCTTTGGGTTTAACCACTACTGATTAGTGACTTCCGTTAGTAACTGTTAATTATTACAAAATATGTTATATAGTGATTTTTAGAAATTAGAAATGGGTATTCGCGTTCACAATATCATTTCGACGGCGAGCCCATAACTCATCAAGAGATTAAATGAAGCACCGAGACAAGTGTAATAACCACAATAAGTTTACACAAGGACATATTAAGAACCATTTTTTAGTGATATATAATCATATAATTAATAGTGCAATAACAGGCTATTATAATTTCGTGACATAAACTATTTGTACGTATATGTTTGCCTATGCAACTTTGGATAAAACTCTTTCATGTCAAAACAAGAGTAATATAATAAATGTTTGGATTCCATACATGCATCTTAAATTATCCTTAAAATTTGTTCACTGTAATTAAAATAGTAAAATTGTGTGTAAATAATAGCGTCTTATTTGGGAATCTGCATGAATCTGAATCTTTAATTATTACAATATCTGACCATCATTTTATCGGACCCTTTTATAAAAATATGATGTTAAATATTATTGAATAAATACGGCCCCAATACAATTATTCATATACCTTTATAATTTCAATAAAATATTTATTCATCTCTTAGATTTAACATTTGTACTCTCTTATATGCTATATGTGTGCTTTTAAAACGTGAAATTAATTCGTTTGATCATAAACATCAAATAATATTAATAAATTTTATATTGGATCCTTTAAATATTTCTCTTTTGACAAAAAATAAACTTCAATATTGTATGTACCTTAAGTATTGATTAGTGACAGAATGTTTTTATACTCTATGAAAATTTCGAATCAATTAAAATAAATAAAATCATAATTTTCAAACATATTTTATTTATTGTCAAAAATATGTAAGCAAAGACATCTAAGAAAATATATTATTTTTGTTCATTATAATTATTTCAAAAATATAAAGTGATTTATTAAGCATAAGATTTATATGTATATTATATATTTAAAAATAATAAATAATACATTTAATTTAATTATTTATTAGGTTATCAATGATGCAATTAAGTTGAGACAACAAAACGAAAATAATGTATTTTTTAGTATTAATTCTTCGATATTGTAGTAATGTCAATTTGATATTTTATATATAAAAATTTGATCAACGATTCAAATAAGCTGAAATAGCAGAATATGAAAAAAAAAACAAGAAAACCGTGGGAAGAGAGAGTGCCTCGGCAGTTGCAATGTGCGACTGTTGACGCACGATTTTTACGAATTTAATAAAAGTGTTATTTGTATATATTTGGGGATAAGCAAAATTCTTAATGGTATATTACTTTTGGTAAAATCAATCATATGAGGAAAAAATGCATGTATAATAACAAACGAAATATATTAGAAAAAAGTTCTAATATATTATATACCAAATAAGCTTTTGGAAATATTGATTTTTAGAACAATATAAAAAAAAAAATGTTTAATTGTTTAACAATTTTGACATATTGAACTTTTTATTTTATTCAACGATATTTACTAATACATTTTAGAAATAAAATGTTAAATTTGAACTGAAAATATATGAACGAAATTATATGCATTTGAGTTTACAAAATAATGTTTTATAAGAGTATCTTTAAAGATAAATTTTTATTAATATTTATAATCAAATTGAATTTAATATGTTATATGATAAAGTGTAACTATTCATTTTTATAAGCAAAAAAAAAAAAAAATAATATTTTCATTTTGTTTTGTTGATAGGTACAATTGGTGACGTTAAATATATTATCTGCAATGCGACTAGGTTTTCTGGCAAATAAAATATGTTCTAGAAAATATGAAATAACTTATTTCAGAAAATAATAAAGTATTGTTTTAAAGAAAACTATCTAGGATTCAAGGAAGTAACAAAACTATTAAAAATTAGTAATATAAGATTATAAAATAACAAGTACGTTTAATAGCAGTCTTGAATATTTTAATTGTTAATCTTTAAAATAATATACCTTTGGACAAAACATTTTTAACTTAATATACATTTCAAATATATAATTTAATGATTTAAATATTATTTAACACGACTTCAGTACATTGTTGAGTGAACTGGAAAAGCCCATACTCTTATACTAAAATATTAAAATATAACAGTAATTGTGCTCTCTGAAAATTAATTAAACATTTTAAATAGTAATTGATATCGAATTAATTTTGTTTATTTTTAAAACCAACTAGTGTTCATTCATCTGAGCTCATTATAATTAAAAAAATACAATTCTTAAAACGTTGCGGGTGCGATGTTATTTAAATATTAGTTGCTTAATTTTTTAAAACATAAAAAACTCAAGTTTCAATTCAAAAACTATAAGCATATACTCTTATTCATAGAATGGTGGTTTACCACAATTTTAACATTGTTATGTATACAAGGCAATATTTTATTTCTATTCAAGTAAATCTTAATATTAAAAAAGAATTACAACTACTAGTTTTTAAAATTGTAACTTTTATAGTTTAACTGTAGTGTTTTAAAATTAAAACTTTCTATAAGTCAAAAGTTTTTATTAAGTTAGGCATTAAAAAAATAAAAGTATAACGTTATCTCAATCTACAGAATTTTGAGTGTATATTTTATAGATTAAAAGTTTTCTTCTACAGTATTTTATTCAATAATACGAACAATCGAACCAATAGAACATAATCATTGGGTAATACCTAACTGTTTTGAAAAATCGTATATATTTTATCCTCAAAAGAAAAATACATTTAACAACATAATTTTAAAAGTTCATAAAAAAAAAAAATAATCTTAGATTTACGGATTAGAAATATTGTTTTGAAAGTTTTTAATGGTATACTTTGTAGTCGTATAATTCCTTCCTTTTCATCATCTTTGTACAACATAAGTATTATTATAGGACTACGAAAAACTCGGCGAAATATATCAATGCTGGTTATGTTAAACATTCTATGTTTGTTTTGTATAATTCCAAATAAAAACAACAGCGTCTTGTTTAATACTGAAATACAAATGCTACAGTATATAGAGAGTCTGACAAAAATATATTTAAACAGTAGATACCGGGTCGGTAAGACTAACACATATCGATAATTCGTTTTTGCGCTGAAAGTCGGCACATGATAATTCACAAAAAGTCTATTTATATTTATATTTTTGTCATTTTCAATGTCCCTCTGTTCAGAAATATTATAATTCCAAGAGCAATAAGAAAGTCAATTATAAAAACTAATAAAAATATATTAGGACTATAAGTAAAAATGTGTGTGCACTTCATATTCATATACGCATAATATTTTATTTAAAATAAAATATTTTAAATATTTCAAAAATATATTTCGTTTGAATTCGACTTTAAAGTATTATTATTATTTTGGACGGAAATAACAGCAATAAATAAATTTAATAATCCAAAAATAAGTATATTATTTATCAAGTATATTTGTAAAATAATTTATTTGTTTTTGGACATATAGAATTGATAAATCTAACATTGTTATTTTAAAATGTTTTAAAAACTTTGTTCTTATTTTACCCAAACGATTGAATAATATAAATTATTGAAAATATATTTCCA
The DNA here is from genome assembly GCA_014851325.1 of Pentalonia nigronervosa. Lineage (NCBI taxonomy): Eukaryota > Metazoa > Arthropoda > Insecta > Hemiptera > Aphididae > Pentalonia > Pentalonia nigronervosa. Next base: position 18,260 of record JACXSJ010000629.1, on the reverse strand, counting down.
ATATAAAACTAAACAATTATTTTGTATTGAATTTCATTAGATTTAGTTTGCTGTTATTTAGCATTTGGTAGTCAGTGTGCTCAAAAGATTTTAAAAAAAGCGTTTAAAATTGAAGTATAGACAAAGATGAACGAGGGATAAACTGTTCATATAACAGTCAAAACCATCAAAAATATATGTTTGCCATGTATAAAAAAATATAGCTTACACATTTGTGTGGCGTGGTTTTGTGGTTGCACGCAAAAAAACATTGGATGATAAATCGTTCTAGGTAGGTCTGAAAAATGAATTCTACATAGAAGACTTTTTATTTTTTATCTCAAAACGTAAAGGTCGTTGAAATATTCATCATCTCTTAACTGAACGCGGGTATTAAATTTTACTCTAAATACCTACTGACGTTTTAAACTATAACAGTCTGCATTGTAGGTAGAAGATTATTTTATGTAAAAATGTTTTCTTTCCATTCAACGAGAAAAATTATTATATTTACAAGGTGTAAATGTATATTATACCTAGAAATAATGCATGTGGAGTATAGTTGTATTTTGTATTGCCTTACGACAACTTACCCATATTTAACGTATGCTGACATTGCATATTTTTATAATTTATATTTGAAAATGTTTTTTCAATAAATCAGCTATATGGTGTGTACATAAAAATAATTAAAAATATTTGATTAAAGCTTTTATGATATTAAGAAGTTTTGTTTAATATTTTTATTAATTACTCAAATGTAAAAAAAAATATATATTGCACAATTTATTATAATTATTAGTATAGGACGTTTAAAAATTATATTTAATTTTCATAAGATTAACTAAAATTGTATAAATGTTATAGGTATAAACTGCAAAAACATAAATATAATTTAAGTTTTTTGTCTTAACGTGATTTTCATTGCCACTCCATCCAGTCCAATAAACCGATCGGTTACAACATAGCCAATAGACAATCACAATGAACTGAAAACTATTTGAGTACATACCTGTTTTAAGAAAATGGACGTATTGTTGAGAACAAAAATAATAGATTCGCAATCAACTTAAATACACTGTGTTTGAGTATAATGCATAACAAACAGTTACAAAATAATTGAATTTGATTATTTATAAAAAACATATAATAATATCTAAAGAGCGAAGGTGATATGACGTGTTAAAATGTTAAATATACATTTTAGTGTTTAAATTCACATAAACAATAATATTAATATAATATTATTTTTGATATAACATACTTGTATGGACAAACTAATAAATAAACTAAATTTATTATATAGGTACTATTGTACTGTATAAGAGACAAATGAGAATGTTAACTAATGTGAAACATTAAAAAACATGAAAAGCACAATAGACAAAAATTATTTTTGTAAAACAATTACTTCATGTTAAAAAGTTAAAAATTAAAAAAAAAAATTAAAGTAACAACTATTATGTTAGTCATTAAAATTCTACTCGTTTGTACTAGTTATTTTGTGTGTAAAATCTCAAAAGTAATAATACAACTTATAATTAAATACAAAAAAAACTTTTATATAACTTAATTGTTTACATTTTTTTTCAGTATCAATAATTACATATTATACATACGGTAATAAAATATACTAATTTGATACAATTATACAATATAGTATAATATAGAAAATACATTTAGAATTCTAAACTGAATAATGAAATCGAAGATTATCTTCAACGCTTTTATTGAGGGTGAGAAAAATTGTACACATGCACATTGCATAATAATATGTCGAAGTAATGCTGTATTATTATTATTATCTTTATTATTCACCTTTGGTATTTACAATATTATATTATTTAACCATAATTACAACGAAGAAATAATAATTCACCGGCGCATTGTGTAGGCAAAAGCGGTACATGGATTTATTATTATTTAGCATCTTTATTATAAAAAAACTCCTCAAAACGTACAAGTTCTAAAATATTCATTAGCGATCGGAAATACTGAAGTGTGATTAACTATCGATTACATTAAATATATAATATTAATATTGGTGGTTATTTTTTGATCAATTGTATTGAAATATTCGATTTATACTTGCTAAGATGCTGCAGTAGTATACAATTATTTACATACATTATGCTTCATAATATACGTATTAGAGAGCTTCGTGACATTCATATTATTTGAAAATAAAAACATGTGGGTAGGCAGATATGTTACTTTACAATTAATTGCTTTACATGGTTTTATATTGAATATTTAGCCTTCTAATAGGCAATAATATGTTTTATTATTTAACAATTATCAACAATTTATTAATTTTTAAAACTTACAAGTGCATTGTTACTATTGTCTTTGTTTTGATCATTTATAAATTAAATCTATTATCCATATAAAAATTAATTTTTGTTAAAAAAAAATTTGATTTTAAATTAATGTGAAATGAATTTAAGTTTAAATTTTAAATAGGTTCCATAAATTAAATACGATATATCTCTTACCAAAACAACATTAATTGCAGTGTTATTTTCAATATAATTTAATAAAGAAAAACAAATTCAGAAAGACATTTTTTATTAAAACATAATAATTTTATATATTATGTTATATACACCAGCATATTATGCTTTGTGTAAAGTGATTTCAATCACCACGAGTTGCGGCCGTGTAGTATTTCCAATTTTTTTTTTTTTTTATCATAGTTCAATAACATTAGTAAATTATATTTTATATTTAATCTGGGAAGAGCTCTGGTCTGGTGTACATTTTTTTCAAATATACGTGATCATGACTCTGCAGTTAACACTCTTTCAACAATATTCCCTTGTGGATATCGTATTGCTATTAATGTACTCGTGTGTCGCAACTATATTAAACAACTTCTTCCATGTCACTGACGCGGAGGCTATCCCATTATCGGTTAACACTGTTCCAAGAGCAACCATCTCATTGATAAATCGTTAAATTGCTTCCACTATATTGACAGGTGTTGGGAGTTTCTAGTAATAGGAAACAAATGCAATAGTGTTATGCCAAATTCAATATACATCTCATATTATGCCATTAATTATTTTTAAAACCGTTAGAAATGAACCTTGGTCGACTATGGATACCTGATACCAATTACATTTTATGCTAAGTATTGTATCTTTGAGTTTTTGGAATTATTTATAAAATAAGGACTTAACGTTAAATTGCACGAAAAAGATAATAAAATTATTAAACTGAGCATAAAATAAACAAACTAAAATTTAGATACTCTAATGGGTGTTTTAAATTATTTTTCTCTTTGGTTTTATAAGTAATTTTGCTTAGTTTAGTGTAATTTGTACAATTTTCAAGCAAAATATAAACCAGTAATATTTTGATTGAATAAACACACGAAAATATAATTTTTTTTAAGAAAAAAAATCTTACATTACATATTGCGTATCTTAATTTTACTTATTTATTAATACAACACATACGTATTATAATATACATTATACATACTCTTTTACAAGCCAGATATTTTCAACGATTTAATTAAATATTATATCATTGTCAAAGTCATGATTAATAAAACTTAATATCATCAGTATATTTTATAATAAATATGTTATGTTAAAACGTAATATATACATACATGACATATTCTACCTTCAAATAAATTTAATAAAACGGCATGTATTGCATTTTTATAAGCTCCTAGATTCACGGTCACAATTGATGAGATTACACACAGACACATTGGTACTTAAAATAATAAAAATAAATATATAAGCTATTTCCATGATGATTTTACCCCTCTGTATCTTTTTTTAATCAAGGCTTTGCACCCAAAATGATGTATTCATGTATTGGTTTTAGGTTTTCCAAAATAATATTTAAAACCAATAATGATTCCTCGTTTATTATTTCGGGTATCGACCTACCTAATTTGAAATTCGGGAAGTTATTGTATGTTTTGAAATCATGTGGCTGGGATATTATTTTATATTAAAACTGTTGAACAATTTAACAGTTTGTCTGTTTTTGCTGTTTTCTGTATCCTGAATTTTTTTTTTTTTTTTTTGATGGAGGGCACTGAAGTTTTTTAAGGTATTAGTTATGTAGAATATGCCCACTTATTACCAATTATTTATGACACTCGCATATTAAGAGATAGCGCCAAGCAAAACTTGATAACTGTAATCCAATATTCATAATTGTCTTATTTAGGTACATCAAATAGCAATACGATAAAACTGTAATAGGATCTTAGACAATAATAAAAATAGGATATTGTACGGTCATTAAATTGCTATGAACTGAAAAGTGGTGATACACAAAAATATAAAACTTTTATGAATATACAAAATTTGCCATACAAATTAAAAATTATTTATCATAAATTCACATTAAGTGTTTAATGTTAATAATATTAGGTACCTATTGGTACCTTTTTCTGGGTACTATATGTTTATACTGTAGTCCGTAAAAATAAAATACACTAAAATGATTTCAAGGGGATTGAACACGTGATCTTCGTGACCCTCTTTGATTTGGCACTGATATAATATTTTTTTATCTTTTAAATTCTATTTTCTGTTTATTTTATGTTATTAGATTTTAAGTAGATTTGTGTGTTTAATAACCACGATAAATTTTAATGTTTTATTTTGTTTATTCGAGATGTGATTTTAGCTATATAATGTGCGAATGTGATTAATACGGGTTTGAAAGTAATTTTTGAAAAAATACGGAGCTTATATGATTTATTTTAATATAATTTGAGTGATATTTGAAATTTAATTTAATTATTATTGAAATTACTTATATATTTAATGCTAAATTATAAATGTGTATAAACGGGCTGGACAGTCATAAAATTATGTTTCCTTACTTTAAGCACAAAGTTATATTATAACTGAAGTTAATTGTATAGAGTTTATCTATTAAAATGTGTTCAGTCTTTAGTGTGACTTTTCGAGTTATCAACTTGAATTTAATTTCAGTCTAAGAAACGAAACAATAGTCCAGTGATTAACTACCCCCAACACAGAATTCGGTCGTAAGAGTAATCTAGTAGTTAGTGTATCATAAGTTATTATATTCTTCACTTTTTTCAAATTAAATAATTTCATAATATGAAACCATAAAATATTTTCTTTTTACATTAAAGAACACGCAAACTATTTATGCATCCACGACACATATTTCATTACATTCCTAAAAGTTTGGATCATATGTCCTGTTTAAGAATTATCATACAGAATTCAACTATTGTTCACCTAAAATACATCAGAATTGCTACCCATTTTGGTGCGAACGGGTTTGAGAAGATAATGAAAAAAATTGACACCAGTATAATTTATATTAGCGATATTTTCTGATAACCTGTAAGATCAGAGTATTATATCTGATATATCATACACATAAGTACATATTTTTTCCTGTTTTAATTAATGTTACAAATAGGTATGTATCCAAGATTGAAATTAAAAAATATTTAATCACAGAATAAATTTTGACATTCGAAACAATGGAATGTACGTGTTTCAATATAAACAATAAGGATTAATTTCGATTATTGAATCTGTGGATTTGAACAGCAAAACAAAAAAAATCACGTGATGAATATGTAATTTAAAATTGTAACGATTAATTTTATTTTTTAAAGACACGATTTATACATAATACAATTATATTTACATTTATTTCACTTATTTTTTATTCTAGCTAAAATCATTATACAAATGATTTATTTTTCATGTTGAAAATAATTTGTGAATATTCCACACATAATAGATTCATATCAAGTTAATGAAAAAATATTGACCGAAACTTTCAATTGTTATATTCTTTGTATCGTAATAAATTGCAAGTATTTGATATTATGGTGTAATATACAACAACTCACGCGAAATATCAAATATCATAAATTAATTTAATAGTGTATTAAGAAAATATAATTTATGTGTTAACATATTCAACCATAAAAATAACAAAATTAATTTTTCGTTATTTTATTTTTGTTATCTGACCAGGTTTTAAAATAAAATCATCTGAAGACTTAATATTAAAAGCGCAATACATAAATACAAATATAAAATATCAACAGTAATTATTATTCGCATTCATTATATAATCCCTAATCGGACGTGGCAGAAACCTACGGGTGCCCAATTAAAAATTTTGCCAAATAGGCGTCCAAACTAGGCCATACAGACATACTAAAAAAAAAATTACATAATCAACGTAGTTCGTCGATTTTTTTTTTTGTGAATATTTAACTTACCGTTTTTATAAATTTATAAGCCAAGTTTTAAAATTCGTTCAACACTTCTTCTTTTACAAAATCAAAAATACATAAAAAAAAAAATATACATGGACAGGGCCAGCAACAAGTTTTGTTAGCAACCTTGATAATACAAAATTACATTTTTAAATTTTTTTATAAATATTTATTGCGGTGTCGCATGCATAATATGCAAATCAAGTTACATTTTAATTTTCAAATTATGTAAGTATAACAACTGATAAGTAAAAATATCGGACAAGTAGGTGACCGCTCTACTGTGCAGTAGATTTTGAATGTACTTCATGATTGAGTACCTAAGTCACTGAAATATATGTGTTAAATTTGAATTCAATTAAATTTTTACTTTTCACCTTCTTAATCTCACTAGTTCCAATTTACTAACAGAAACCACTCCAAAAGTTGAAAATCGAATTCTTACTTTCCCGATGTCAGATGGAAAAACGCATATCATTATTAAATCAATACATTCATTACTCCGTTCAGAATCTAACATTGTCACCACTCTGAAACAAATAATAACTAATAGATTTAAGCTTAATATATTTTTATTTATTTTTGTGGGGCTGCTATTCAATTTTATTTTGTTCTACTTGATTATACAATTTCGATCTTTAGACTGTAATAACTGCTGCCTCTTATAATCAAATATTCACACCGCACTTGCTAATTGGTCTTGTTTTATTTTTGTTATATGTTTTAAAAATACAACCTTATTTCACATATCGAATGACGTTGGTTAACATTTATTTAGTGTTGGATAGACAATAGATTTGCGGTTGTTATTTACTAGGTTTCCACTTCCAGTTATTGAGGTCTTAATATGTTTCCAACTCTTTGATTTAATTTTAAAAACTGACAACATTTATAAACAGTAATTTGGAATATAATTTCTGCTTGTAAGATATGTATAACTAAGAATAAAAAAAAAAATAAACTATAAAATAAAAATATAATAAATGTAAATTGTAATTATTATTGTAGGAATCAAAATGTTGTTTTTACTGTATTAAACCATGCTTTGAAGTTAAAATTAAAAATAACGGACACGATAATTTTTATATCAATTTAAGTAGATATTATGTCAGAGTACGTACATAACAATAAAACAATAACCATTTATTGCCATTTAACAATACAGTGGAATTTATCCCGGTCCGTAGTTTTTAAATCCAAAACATTTAACGCCATTTTTATTTTGAAATTAAAGGTAAAATATTTACAAAGAGAAAAAAGGAATTAAAAGCTATCGAATTCCTGGGTGACATTTATCATTTACTGACATCAAAAAAAAAAAAAAAAAATGATATATATTCGTTTCTATTACTTCTGTTTGTTCGTTTAATGAATTCATTTTTGAGTTGAACTGTCTTCATTTTAGCTACAACAGTAGTTTAGACCCGCAGATATTTGAAATTATCAAGTTATCAATTACATAATGCAAGCTTTCATTGGAAAATTTCATCTTTTAAAATGTCTCACGATGCACACTCGGCGTCTGTCTTGTACGCTGAAGTACTAAGCAGCTATATGGCTAGTATATCTCTGGAGTTATGCAAACCGTTTGCCAAAGTGTAATCTGAAATGGCGATCGCTATTTAGTTTACGAAAACGGCGTGTGTATGGATCGAGCAACTAGGTTAGGCGTAATGTACAAAGACGTCTATTACTCTATTCCGTAGCGGAGGGACTGTCGATATCCGTACGGCTCGTTAGACCCGCCCGTATACGGTTATCTGAGTTCTCGAACCAAGTGCAACTCGGACGTACAGACGTATTTCCTCTTCATCCACCTCCCCTCAACCCCACAACCATCAGCCCGTCCAAAAAACGACAGTACATTTGCGATGAAATGCCGATCGTAGAATGTAAACCAAATAATAACAACCACGGGTGTTGACAAAATGGCAAGTTTTGCACGCATATAACGAGATAAAAAAAAAAACATCGCAACTACCATCCCCGAGGGTTTTATTTTTATTTTATTTTATTGACGATGCATTTTGTTTTTCTTTTTTTTTCACATTCAACTAAACGCTCTGCAAAAAAAAAAAAAAAAAAAATGTAGAAACAACACCACGCCGAGAAAAAATGTATTCGTTGCTGTTTACGGTTTTAAATATTCAAATAAATACTTGTCAGTTGTAAGTAAATGTAGTGACAACTTAGCTCAAATGTAAAAGAACCGTAAATTTTTTTCTTCTTTATATAACTCAACGTAAGTGTTACACATATTTAGTTTTTGTCAAAATAATTTTATTTAAAAAATTAACAAAATAATCATAGGTATACTATAATAATATTAGTATTATGCTTTTTATGAAAAATGAAAAATTTTAATTTTAGGTGAAGTTTATAATAATTTACAATTACTGGCAACCAGAAATAAAAACCTGCATTATTAACGTATAGTAATAAAATCCATGACATTTTACGAGTCCACGATTTGTAATTTTATGACTTTTAAAATAATTGAATTAGGTGCCTCCCCCCCCCAATGCATGTACCTGGCGATACATATCCTGTTTTACTTTGAGTGAACCATTAGAACAGGGGGGAATCGCATATTCTTGGACACGATCCACAATACACATATATCTCGAGCATCAGGAACAGAAGACGGCCTCGAACGACCAGCGATTCTGAGAAAAGTACCCAATTATCCTAGGACTATTAAACTGAATTATTGCAATATTATATTACATTAAGTTGTGTTATGTGATATGATATTATATTATTTTATGCGCGGTATAGTCACTCTTATGGAATAATAATATAAAATAATAGGAATTGTGGTAGTGTATGGGTTGACCGCGTCCGTTTAATTACATGTGCACGACAAATGCGTGGGAGCTGGCGACTCTTGCCGAAGAGACATATCAAAATAGGAGTAGTCCACATGCAAGTGAGTCTGAAACACCTCTAATTTAGACGTGATATTCTCGGACTACAGCGAGCACCTATACGCCAGTTTAATTTGCTTCTGACATTTTGTACCTTAATTGCAAAAAATCGAGCAGTCGGTTTACTGATATCACTGGTAATTTATGTGTATCAATTTTCCATTGCTGCAGTGTAATTGGTTTCAACTTCGTAGTTATCAGATATAGAATTAACGATCCTCATAATCTTGGATTTTCGCCAAGCATTTAGAGTGCTTTAAAATGTCTCGATAACGAGTCACATGGATTCTTCAATCACTTTAGTGACTCGTCTTTGATCGGTTTTAGATTAAATATTGACTTCGCATGTGTCTTTATTAATATTCTTTTATTGCTATACCGATCGATTAAACTTTTCCAAGCTTTTTGATAATTTTCGGACGTAGTTTACATACACTGCACACTTCTCGCCATTGAACGAGGAACGTAAATAAAATAATTTTTGGATATCATTCAGCGAGTTGTTGTTGTGTACTAGTGCTTTAAATATATCATGATAAGACGACTGACCACTTGACATAATTGCCAAAAAAAAAAAAAAAAAATAGGAATTTCGAGCGTCGCTAATTTTATTGCTGGAGTGACAATTTGAGTACTGTTGCAGTGTGGAGGTTTATCCTGGATCTCTTTTTAGTGGCTGTCATTAAGGTTGCTGGATAAACTTTTTATAATTTTCTCACAATTCGACACGCTTTTGAAGTATAATTCTTCAAACTTCGACCTGATTGCTTTGTTTTCTCCCGACACTCTATTCTCTTCCCCAATTTGCGTTTGATCGAATCTTCCCATACGTTGTTTACCTTTTCTTTTCGAATAATTAGATTTTCTAACTCAGCGTCCTTTAACTCTTTGACATAGATACTAAAACGGGTAAGTTAACCTTTTAATTGACCAGGACAAGTAACTAATGCGGTTATACCTACTATTATTTATTATTATACGTACTACAAGCCCGTGTACAATATAAGTTTAACCAAGTGCTGTGACTTGTATCGTGTACTTTAAGCTATATACTATTTATACTATACTATATACGCGAGAAACCACCACCGCAGGAAAGGAATAAATAAGGAAAACTTACTGACGAGTTCCAATCCAAATGGTGAAGTTTTTGGTGCCGATTATGACGTAAATATCACTATATAATAACTTGTTCAACCATGCCTCGAAGGACTATATGTTGCGTATGTTAAAAAACGAAGTAAGTAACATACACCGAATATAAAATGTATAGCTCTTTATTTTTATGCATAACCGATATTCGAGACGGCCGTGACGCCTAACAAGACTCGCGATCGGCACGCGCAAATCATCGATTGATTGTTTGCAGGTAATGACTATAAGGTTACAATATGCCGTTTGCTCGTTATCGAAAATATAATATTGATAACGAACTTCAATTACGTGCTCGACATGTATAATCGTGAAAAATGTAAATATATTCTTAGGTAAAAGTAAATTCACTTATATATGTGAACCGTGGAGGTATGCACATCCACCAACAGCGTCATATTTACACAAGATTTATTTATTATTTATAATATATAACTGCATTTTAAAACTTATTTTTACAATGTTGTCATAAATAACGCAATCAAAATATTTTTCGATTCAGTAATTTTCAGAAAAATTATTTATCCTATAATAATATTTTTTTTCTATAGGATTACCGAATATATGTTGCAGTTTTGAATTTAAATTTTATATTTATCAACCACTTTAGTAGCCTGAAGCAGATTGGATCGATGATTCCGCACCTGGAAATTTCCGGTCGGCCGATTATTATGTTATAGCCTTGTGTCGATATGTGCAATGTTAACTTTTTGTTAATTTGGCTTGAATTAAAATTTTTTTTTTGCTTTTCGTAGTTTTATTATAAATAATTTTTGTTCAAATCAAAATATTTCTATAATAATTGTCAAGTTTCTGACTATACATGTATGTCTCGAAAATCCCGTATCACTCAAGTATCTCTTTGAAACCGTGACACATATTTAAATATGATTTTTTCAACAGTAGTCTATAAGAAAATTCCTATTTAATACCATATATTTTCTTGTAGATTATTGTTGAAAAAAACACTTAAAGATATATTGATTTTCCATGGTGATAATTAGAGTTGTACGGAACGTTCGGGATATACTGTACAACCATGGACTATTTTTGTATGAACAAAATGTATAAAAAAGTAAAAAAAAAACGTCAGTTTAAAAAAATATATATTTTTTAAATAAAATTTAAACATAACAATATGTAAATTTAAACTCATTTAACTAATTGATCTAACTTCGCTTCGATGACTATGGCCATTAGTGCTACCTACATAAATTTACATTATTGTAATTGCATAAATACATTGTTAACATGGTTTTTTATATTTTAACTCTTTGTGCAGATAAATGTACATTATAAATTATAATAACAAGTTGAAACATTACTATACTTTTTTTTTTAAAAAACAAACTAATGGTTAAAATTTTTTTTAATTATACCAAATTAAGTGTCAAGCAGCACTATAGTAAGGCTACATACGTTTTTTTAATATTAGCATTTTTATATTATTATATTTTTATTAGATTATCTTTTTAAGATTATCAAAAATACATTTATACTACTTTCTAGATAAAATATTAAATTAACTATTTACGAATCTCGAAAGTTATATAGATATTATTATACTCCATAATCAGTATTACTTTGAGCAAATTTACAATTATGATTAATGATGGAATAAAATATTATTGATAGAATGATGGGTAAGTGTTATTGTGCCGGATGAAATTCATTCGTTGTTTCTCTTAAAACAATGTTAGATTTTTGAGCTGACAAATTTAATTTGATAAAGCTATTATGAAAATTGTATAATTATTTATTTCACAACGTCTATTTATTATACAATTGTGTCGTATTTAAGGGACTCCTTTGTTATTAAAAAAAATATATGCCCAAAAAAGTTCCGTAAAGATAAATCGCACTTAATCGGGTTTTACACTTCTACTCATATAATATGTTTTAACTTTAGGAACTTCATTTAAATAAAACCAAAAAGGTCATTTTGAATAAATATATGTTATTTGCATAAAAACATGCGCGGAAATCATATTTTAAAACGAAATTGAGACAAAAAATAAAAATAGTAAAATTACACTTACAACTTAAGAACAACTTATTATATGTATATGCATAATTTTCTTTCTTTAGCTTTGTTGTCTTTTTAATTTGTAAAAAAAAAACCCTAATAAATATAAAAGTATAAAGACAATTCTTGTAAAAAAACCGTGTTTTATTTTTATTTTATAACTCATTAACATCATAAAATATAAATACATTTTATCTTCTAAGATCGAGTTTATACTGTATATAAACTATCAATTCAGTTTAAACGTTCTAAACTTTTTTTCATCAGTTATACTAGATTTATATGAAATTCAAGAATATTTAATATGGTAAGTAAAACTGTATGTAAATTGTATTCGAGCAATACCAAGTATGATCATTAACCTTTTTTCGTCGTGTTATATGTTGCATGTAAATATAATTAATTAATATTAAAGTTTAAATTATTGTTATAAAAATTATTTTTAGTGGTTAAACATTAAAAAAAAAAAATATTCTCTTCATTATTTCCGTGTAATATTAATGAAAAATGTTTAATTTATACTCCAGGGATTACCCTACACAACGTTGACGATAATAATGTTTTTGCTTGAGTTACCACAATAAAATGCTTCACGTTGTTCATTATTTATTATAAACTTTAAACAAACATAAATAGCCTATTAATGTATAGTTTATTAGAACATATAATAACATAATTGTATTTTAATAAAGGCAATATAAAAAAAATATAATTTACAAAAAATTTAAGATAATATCATAAAATGTTTTATTTATTTCAATACTAGTTTTTTAACATAATTTTTTTTTTTGAAATAAAGAAAATATTTATTTATATATGTAGAATGACTAAAAAGATTAATAAAAATTATTAAAAAAAAAACTTAAAAACTGATTAAAGTTTTATCGTTAAATAGTAGGTTAGCTTGGTGGGCGACCCATTGTGAGTTTTAAAATAACGAGATTTCACTACTATTATAGTATTGTATTATATGCTATGAAAATAAGCATACCCATACATAATCCGGTATATTTAAATATTATAACCTTAAAAATGAAAACAAAATAATATTCAAATTTCACATTTAATACAAGTGAAAAAAGTTTATATCTCCATGGACAAGAACATTTAATATGAATATTTTCTAAACTTCCTACTCAAAAAAAATACACTACACTATTATAGATTATAAAACAGATGTTTTTGTTTTATTAATTATCTAAATATATAAATATTTATTAAAATGTATATATATTATAATAAATCTCGTAAAAATGTTAATGATATAAACATGGATAAGAAAGCTTAAATGAATTAAAGATAAAAAATGAAGTAATCCATAGTAACAATATAATTTTAGTACAACAGAAAAATGATCAATCCTATCACCTGAGTACCCTACAATTTTCTAAACATATATCTATAGGCATAAAAATCAATTGAACAAAATATTTCTTATAAAAAAAAACCTGGAATAATCTCAATCGACTAAGTTAAACAAATTACGTTCAATAATAAAATGGAAAAGAAACCCAAGTATTAATATATCAAATAAAAAAAAAAATGTTATCAGATTATAGAAATATAAAAATTGGACATACAAGACTGACATATTATAGTTTTCTGAAGAAAAGAAAATGGTGACCTTCCTACCCGTTCTGTCCTTCTGAATGTCTTAATCGTGGAACTACCCTGACAATCAAACACATATTTGACGAACGCAGAAAATTTAAAGAACACATATTGGGATTCAAAATAAGCAATCACATAACAGAAATGGGAAAGTCTAAGTTGGAGATAAATTATAACAGAATCCTGTAGTTATATTATAAAAGGCAAAAAAAGAAAATAATATACTATATTAGACAATTAGACTAATTATTAGCGTATAATAAATATTAACAATACATAATTATATATATATATCTACGATATTATGATTTTAATATTGTAGTAATCGTATTACTATAACTTACAACTATCTTGATTACTATTAATTATTACTTAAATAATAATTATTATTAATTTATACTTTATCAATGATATAAGTAAATATTATTGTTACGATGTTATAATTTTCAGTATTATAATTTATCACTATGTGTATGTATGCATATTTGTTTATACGGGTTTCATTTCTATAAACTATAATGCATCGTACATAACCAACTTTATATTCACAATTTTTTTCGGAATATTAAGAATTTTTATTTACCAGTCATATTTATTTTATTTATTAGCATAAACGCCCATGTAGACTCAAGTACAGTAGGTAATATCTCTTATAATAACTATAATACAATATAAAATCATTAATACATAATATAATATACGATTTGCAAATAATAATTAGTAAATTAAATTTAGGTAGAATAAACGAAATATAAATACGAAAAAAAGATTTAGATAATTATAGATATAAATTTCTCATATTAAACAAATCAAAATTTATTAACGTATTACATTCTCTGTATATACGGTCAAGTGAATTATTATAACCATACGATGAAAAGGAATTTCGAACGTGGACCAGTGTCGTGATTGATATCGCGGAATATGAAAGTTAAGTAACTGTAATAATTTAGTTAACCAACAAATATTTTAGTACCCTACTATACCACTGAAGGTAATAAGTTTTAATTTTAGAATTTTTAGGAATAAAAATGTTAATTGCATTCTGAATAACTGTATACAAATTTGATATAATAACTGAAAATTCAAGGGTATCGCATAGTACGAAGTCCCAATCAATATAATTAAAATGAATATTCTTAACATTATAATTAGCACGACGAAAATTAAATTCAGAGAATAAGGTTTTAGATCTTAAAGTTGGAACAATAACGACCATTTATTTGAAGCGGTAGATGGGCTCTGTCAATTGAAACTAACGCCAAGGAGTATTTTGTTACTTCAAAACTATTAGTGCCCGAAATTACTAAATCTAGAATATTGCTTTTATAATTTACAATAAAATTGTGCTGAAAAAAAATGTTCAAAGCCAATAGTCTCAGCTAAAACTATAGTTTTATCAGAGGAGGGACCCGATAATATAGCATGATTTACGTTCGACCATTTAATATCAGGTAAATTAAAATCACCCACTATTATAAACGTGTAGTCAGGAAAAGTTTATCTTACATTCTCAATCTCTATACAGTATTGTTTAAAGGTATTAACTGGACTGTTCAGAGGGATATACATGGTTAATAGAATAATTTTACAATTATCAGTTTCAAATGATACGGCTAGACTTTCAAGTGAAAGGTTAGTTAAAATAATATTATTAGGGCAAAAACGATTATTTATAGCTGTGAGGGACGCCTCCTCCTTTGACGTGAACACTATTTGAATTATTACGATCATTACGAAATACAGTAAAGTTAGACATATCTAATTCGTTAATATTAATATCATTTATCAGCCAGATCTCAATTAAAATAAAATAATCATAATGATTTAAAGAAACAAAATTTAGACAAAAATTAGATAATTTAGATTTTAAACCACGAATATTTTGGTAATAGCCAGATAGAGTATTACAATTTTTATTTAAATTGAAATTATTATTTACAAATGAGAAATTAAAAATATTACTTAATGATTGAATATATGACGTACTTGAGTCACGAATCAGGTTTTTTGAACCAGTTTGGAAGAACCATGAAAATATTTGATAAACCAGTTATCATCATCAGAACCATTTCTTCTGTCGTGTACTTTTTTTAAGGCTGATAAACTGGATCTTAGAAGGAAGGTTAAATTCGTTGTAATTCACAGTCTTCCAATGTGGAATGTCTGACAATTGTTTTTTTTTTTGATTTTAATATCGCAAAGACTGATTGAGAAGAATTAAGTACAATTCTAACAGGTCTATGCTTATTTGATTGTTTACCCAATCTTACAACTGATGAGATGGAAATATCGAGATGTAACGACTCAAT
Organism: Pentalonia nigronervosa; assembly: GCA_014851325.1. Taxonomy (NCBI): domain Eukaryota; kingdom Metazoa; phylum Arthropoda; class Insecta; order Hemiptera; family Aphididae; genus Pentalonia; species Pentalonia nigronervosa. The sequence goes on along the minus strand of JACXSJ010000629.1, from coordinate 2,003 downwards.
GAAATCTGCAGCAAGCTTTATCTCATTATACGATCCATCAATATTAAATAATATTATATTACGAGACTTATTTTCTCTGCCTTGAATTTCTTTAACAAAATCTATACCAGAGATATAATTTCTAACAATTAAAGAACAAAAGGGATCAATAGAACTACTTTTGATAATATGAATTTCTTTTTTTAATTCCTCGTTCTCTTTTTTTTAATGAAGTTATCTCAGTTGAGAGAGAATCTATTCTGGCTAAAATAGCTATTGAAGCATTTTCTTGAGTTAACAATTTGGTATTAATAGATTGAATATCTTTATGCACAATTTTTAGAGTATTCATAATATCAGCAAGTGGTTATTATTTTTTATTCCTATTGAGTTCGTCTTAGGGATAGGAGATTTATTGTTATTCATTTTAATATAATATGCATATAAAATAGATTATCGGAAATTAATACCTTAAATTGTAGTTTGTACTGAAGATTGATCAAATATAATCTATTGAACGTTATATAGGATTATCTAAATTATCTTAATTGGGTACACGTGCCCGTATAAAAGATTAAAAACGATATGGTGAAAATATATAACTTATAACATAGATAAGAAAGCGGAACAAACGACACATGTCTTTATTGTATAAAGCACTGTACTGTACAACATGTAACAAAATTATGAAATTACAATAATGGAAATTATTTATGTAGCGTTAATGGCTAAGTCAACAAAGTGAAATAAAGATCATTAAAAAAACATATTTATCGCTCCAATCAGAGTCTAAAATATAATAATAATATAAACTCGACTCTTTTACAAATATAAAATTCTCGTCAGATGCTATAGTTTAGTTAATTATTTTAATAATTAAACTAAACGAAAAGCTTAGGATATCATTGATCAACTTAATTGCGCTATTAAACAAATATAATGGTTCAATATTCTGAAATTAAGCTCAGCTTAAATACTTTTGAAACTCTTTTGTTATCGTGCAGCTATTGTCAACCAAGTTTTGAAAAAGTATTGAATTAGTTAGGTATTAATATTTAAATAAAAATATTTAAAAGAACGTTAAGTTTAAAAAATATATCAAATTAGAAAATTACATATCAACTTAAACTCAGTCAATTTTAATAATAACGTCAAACTTTTGTGTAATTTATGTGCTATTACTTAATTGTACATTTTAATAAATAATACAAGTTAATCTCAACTAATGGTATTTAGTAGAAATTAACGATATCATTACAGAGTCGAGTAAATCATTTGTTGGCCGTAAACTCAAACTTTAGCCAATTCTCTGTTTTATTAGTATAGGTACTAAATGTAATTTAATCTCTGAGTCCATTAATATTCAATTATTATGCAGACCAATATATGTCTTTAAATAATAATTCTTCAAAAATTATTTTAATTTATGTTTGTCTTTACTTCTTATATTTTTCTTTGTCTATAATTAACAAAAAATATATGAAACTATAATGTAATTTACCACTAACTAAATTAAAAAAAATTTCAAATCCAAAGTAACTTACAAGTCCAAAAAAAAAATCTTATTGATTTTATTTAATCACACGAAATTACTCTAAATTTGGTTTTAGTGAAATGAATGAAATATTTTTAAAGCAGACCTGTCATAGTTAGGGTTGATTGTAACAATGAGACATTTAGTTAAATTTCGTGCTCAGATATGACTCATAAAATTAAAGTTTGATATAAAATTAGTCGATTTCTTGTGCTTACGTGATTTTACTAAACCTATTATGCTTTGTAACCGTTACAGGTATTGTATAAATTTTATATGTAAAAAATTAGTCCAAATAACCAATTCGGATTTCGCAATAGGCATTCAACTATTCATCAAATCCATAGACTTACCGACGAAATATCTACTGCCCTAGAAAATCAACAATACTGTTCAGGACTCTTTTTAGATATAGCCCAAGCCTTCGACAAGGTGTGGCATGAAGGTCTTCTCTATAAATTAAAACTCTATTTTCCCGCTCCATACTATC
>JACXSJ010000628.1:111764-209453 GCA_014851325.1 Pentalonia nigronervosa | reverse complement strand
ACACACAGAAACTCGAGACATTATCGGGGGTGCTACGAATGTTGGGGGGGGGGGGCAACCGTCCTGGGTGTGACTGTTTTTATATTTGCGATCATTATCTGTTGTCTATTTGTAACAAATATTGTAATCTCGTTCAAAAGTTTTGCCATTTATTTCGTTATTACGCACCGACGAATGAAAAATCACTGCATCTGAATGTATGATCGTGTTCCTTGATAATAGATCGTTTTTACTTTTCTTTGCTGGGGTCTGTTTTTCCTATATTTAATCATATAATATCTAACATGTATAATATTAATTTGTTATGTCAACATATTTGCAATCAATTATGGGATAAAATAGCACTCATGGGTTGAAATTTACAGAAGTCAAACACACTCGAGTGTTTTTTTGGTTTAGCTTTTGTATTTTGAAAATTAGACATTTTTATCAATTAATATTTTATTATTAATAGTTATCGGTACATTAATATTACCATGCATAAAGCATCCGCGCAAAATTGAAATAAATATAATATAGTAAACAGTGGAACGAATAAGAACAAGCGTCATCGGGCAAATTGGCCACAGTAGAAGCGAACCGAATTCTAATGTGCAATAGGTATTTTGTCAACATTTTTATTTATCTTGACCTGCAAGATGTGGTATTAGACGATTCTTCTATTACAATTTAATTTAAAAAATATTTTTTATTGAATTTTTATTTCGATGATATTATTATAATAATATCTATTGTATATATTGTTGGAACTTGGTAGGTGGTATAATATATACAAGGTAATTCACCTAGCATTCTCGTCCCCAGTTTTTCATTTAATAATGAATTTATTCAAATTTTGATTTTTGGAATTTTTAAATATACTTTAAGATCATATTTTTAGATTTTTGAGATTTTTTGTACTACCTATTTAAGTAGTGCCCTGTGGTAATACAAACTTTTATTTTTCCAATTAGAACCCTCTTTTTTACTATAAATTATTCAGTGTATATTTTTTTGAAATTTTTAATGTATTTAATTCAAACATTTTTCACTTAATAATTTACAGTTGAAAAGAGGAGGGGGGGTTCTCATTTGAAAAACAGAAGTTTGTATATCCACAGGACACTTTTTATGTAGTACAAAAAAATCTCAAGAACTTGAAAATATAATCTTCGAGTATATTTAAAACTTCGAAAAAATAGAATTTTAAAAAATTTATTATTAAATGAAAAGAATATGAATGATCATGCTCGGCGAATCACCCTTTGGATACTGTAGATTTATGTATATTTATAAAAATATTGTATTGTATAGTTCTTCAATACGTATACTCGTAATATTCAATAAGTAATTTAATAGAAATTTATTGTTGAAAACTATTTATTTTTAAAATACACAATTTAACAAAATATTTTTATATTTTATATAACATTTAAAATTATTGGTGAGTATTATAAAATTCGAGGCCTTGGTACATAAACCTAAGGTAAATTATTTGATGCGAATTGTTTACGATTATGAGATAAGTACTTACGCTGATACATCCGTTTGTATAAACTCATTTGGAAGTTATTATTAACTTATTGCATGTAGGTACCTACATATTATTTCGTACTTGGTAGAGCGTGCTTAGGAGAATGGCGTGTTCAGTAGAAGTATTGGATTTAGTATACACATTTATTTATTTTCACAGAGAACAATTCATAATTAGATACGACAATTATGTTTACAATGATTTGACGAACTTGAGCCACGACATATAAATAATCACAAATATGTAATAATAGAGCATAACAATACCAGAAGTCCAGAAACACTGCAATTTAATGTCAATCGAAAAAATAAAAAGACCCATAAATTAACCAAAACCTATTATTTTTCATTAAAAAAAAACCAAACCTATTAATGTTATATAAAAAAACTAATATAAGAAAATATTACATATTATACTAATGGGCGTTGAAGTTAAAGTATATTACGATCAATAAAAAAAAGAAAAGAAAAACAATTATTGAATGAATACACAATACCGTAGATAAGCGGTTTTTAACCTTTTTTATATCTTCGTACCACCTAAACAGTTTGAACATTTTCACTTACTACTTTTTTCTTTTGCTTATCAAAAATGTATAAGTTTATATTTTTACACAAATGGAATTTTATTTTATTAGGAACTTTGAAATTATGACAATGTAAGCATTTAATACGATTCAATTATTTAATAAAATTACACGACCTCCACACCGTCGATTCACAAAAAATCAGTTAGTATCAAATAAACCAAATAATATTTAATGTTAACAATGATTCATTCCAATTTTTTTTATAAAAAAAGATTTTCTTCACGTACCATACACAATGGTTGAGAGAAACGATGCTGTACATCATAAAATATACATAATATAATATAATATCAAATATTAATTGAAATTATAAATTGCATTTTAAATATAACATAATATTATATAGGTACCTACTTTACATTTTAATGGATTAATAATTTTGATAATTGGATAATAATTTTTTTATTGTACTAATATTATAAATGCAACTCAAATTAATTTAAGCTATTTCTTTACTTATTATTCTTTGTGTTATAATCATATTATAAATAATAGTTGCGTTAAATTTGCTATAACGTGTGCCAATAATGTTTCAATAAAACATCTGTACACTTATTGATTATTCATGCATATAAAATTATTATATAATGTATACATAATGTATATGTATTATACATTATGTATACATTGTATGTATCATACTTCTGGAATATTTCGCTAAAACAGTATATTCGTACAGACATATTTCTTGGTTGTTATAATATTGAAGTATACAATTAGTTGTAAATTAAAATATTTCTAAAATTGCACCACGTTTAATATGTAGATCTGTAATATAGGTAAATTACCTATAAAACATGCCGCTAGTTTAAAAACAAAAGCGAGAAATAGTAAATTATTTTTTAAATTAAATTCTTTCACGATCAACGATTTTATCATAAAGATAGAGTTGTATAGATCGTACGAATAACATAATGCATTTTTGGATTAAAATAATAAAATAACGTAATTGATCGTAACTTATGGTACAAGTGTACAGCATATAAATATACCTAACCTATTATCGTTGCCGGATCTAAATATTAGATTTTCAAGCCCAAAGTACAGTATTAATAGTATTATATAGGTACCTACAGTGCTATTTCATGGCCAATTTATTTCGCGTATATTTCAAAATTAATATTAATTAAGAGTGTCCAATGACAAGTGCATGTAACGCGGAAGAATAAAATCGTGTGACTACACTATATTTAATATTGTGTGCAATAATCATTGAGCAATATAGCAAATCAACTGTATATACGATCCAAAGGAAGGTAATGGTAAATATAAATATATTAAAGATTAAACGTGAGTTATATGGTACTCTAGAATTTACATAAAGGTCGAATAGCAATTTGCACGATAATTTTAAACGACACTCGCATATAATGGCATGTACGTGAGCATTAAAAATGTATAAGATGTAAGTATAACTTTTTCGTATATATGACGGGTGCGGTCGAAATCTGCCCGAATTGCTATAGATAAAGTGGGTTGACTAAGTGCGGTGTACCTGTATACAATTTTCGTGCCTTGTACCTATCTGTGTGAGACTTAAGCGTTTGACAATAAGGATGTACGCAATATGCCGTTTTTCGTCGCGGAAATCCGTTTCCGGTAACCGACCTCCACGCTGAGGTTTATGAGTATGCACTCGAAGACAGTATCTGAACTTGTTTATAGCTATGAGTAAATATATATTATTTACTTCCCATTTTTCGTCAAAATGTACCTTTCTCTTTTCAGCCAGTAAAAGTTTTCTTTAAAATTTACAATAAAAACAATTCAATTGAGGGATTTTTTTTTAAATTTTAAATTTTATTAGTATCCAAAAACGTGATTTCTAACAATCAAAATTATTATATACAGTTGTGAAAGAATTATGTAAATACAATAATTTTAAATAAAATGTTATTACATATTATCTCGGGCAAATAAAAAGATGATTAATATAAAATATGTACGATACTTATAATATTATAGTATTGAGTAGGTATTGAATATCAGGACATCTTTTTTCTGTTGTGTAGATCAAAAATCATTCATAGTTACTTAATGACACCATTTAGAAACACCTAACATAATCTATATGCACCATTCAGATAATAATGAATTTTTACATTTCAAGTTTCATATTATAAATTGGTCCAGTAGTTTTGGAGGAGATGGCAATATTGAATTGCGTTGAACTGTGGTGGGAGGTAAAAAAGCTAGGTTATTTTGGTTAGGTATTTTATTAATTTTTTATTTGACTAAGATAATATTTAATATATACAATTATATAAATAAAATTATTATTTTTTCACAGTCGTATGTTATGATTTGGATACCTACATTTATGTTTAATTAAAAAAAAATTGTTTCGTTCGAGTTGTTTTTTTTTTTTTGTAAATTTAAAAGAAAACTGTAATGGTCAAAAGCGACAGCGGCCGAAAAGGGTGACCTATATCCCACCTCAACAAAATTTCTTTTTTGACCGAAATACATAATATTATGTAATCTACCTAGTACCTATATATATTTAAATTCAAATTTTAACTGTATACGTCGTTATCTATTATTACTATTGTTGGTAATATAATAATCACAACAACAGTGCCGCGTTAACTAAGTTGGCGCCCCTGGGCAATAATATTTTACACCCCTATCCGACATTCAAAAACCTCAAAAATCGCTCACAGTGCTTTGGCGCCCTTAAAATTTGACACCCCAAAACACTTGCCCCGTTTGCCCTCTCTGCCCTAACACGGACTTGCAGAGTAGTACGATATAACTATGACTACCGCAGTTAAGGGTTAGGGATTTCAGAGTGAAATACAAATTTTAAAAGTGCTCACAACCGCAGCGAACAAACAGAATTTTCACAATTGTTCTTATTGGTATCTCTATTATATAATATCTGACCGTATACAATCTATATCATATACCTAATACGTATTGTATATATATATATATATATATATATTTAACTGTTACACAGAGATGCTCGTAGAATCCGTATCTGAAAATAACATGTACAATATGCATTACTACACTTTACACTACATCATCACTCAATTATAGACTGTTTAGGCGTTATGCAGTAATAGGTAGGTAGGTAGGTAACCTAACCTATTGAAAATATAATATACATTTTAATAACTCCACGTCGTATATTATAATGGTAGGTATAACGAGCAACGCGAAGAAAAACCTATAGTCTTGCGACGTGCCTCCTATGGGTATCGTATGCGTATAACCTGGTAATAGGTACATACTACCATATACCTACAATATATATTATAATATATAGTTGATGACGATAATGATAATAATAATAACAACAACAACTACAACAATAATTGCGTTGTGTGTGTGTGTTATCGTGGTGGTTAATCGTTTTGGCCTAGAACCCGAGAGTAAATAAAATGACTGCGCGCTTCTTATGTAGACACCTGTTGCAGTACCTATATATCCTGTAATTCGCGATCTGCGAAACCAACAGGACTTGTGTGATTAATGGACTCTCACAGATATCTCCATGGCGACGACAACCCGCGACTGCGCTAGAGAATAACATATTATAATAATATTGTTATTATTATTATCATCATCGTCGTCGTCGTTGCGTTCGACCGCTGCAAAGACAATACAATAATGATATAGCACCGCGTAATGACGGCGTTATACCTGCGCGAGCATATAATTATACGGATTAAATATTTAAATAACAATAATAATATATATTATATTATTTTAAGACGTGTCTATGCAATATAAAGTGTTATTATAATAATGGTCGCGTGTATATATCGCTCGAGATCTGCGATGCGGACGAACCGCATATTATTTATCGGCTGCTGCTATTCCTATGCCAGTCGCGAGTACCTCCTCCTCACTGCCAACATCAAATTACGCGCTTCCTTTGCGCCGTCCTGAGACGTGCGTTTCATACCGAGGATAACATAATATTGGTAAAACGCGCGTGATTTTCGAGTTAAACTTTTTCAGATTACGATCTCTGCGGTGTTATATACGACGACATGACCCTAAATCGTATTATATACAATATAAAGTACCTATGCTACTCATTGGACACGCTTTGTCCGCAAAAAATAAAAATCGTAATTAAATTACACGCGCAGGTATTTATCGTAATAATTTGGCAGATCGCACGGACTTCCTCTTATATCCGAATAACACTCGTCATAATAATGCGTATAACATTCGCCCTTCATCGAGTCGTCGTTCCAAACGGACCACCGATGCTCCGAAGGATAAAAGTTACCCGTTTCCGTGTATACCTTCCTCTTTTCCGTCGATTCACTTTTCCACCATATGAATAAAACTTATAGGATAGCATTCGAAAAATTATAATTTAGTTAAAAAAAATTTAAAATTATTAAATTAAATAGACAAATTTTTGATTTTATATAAAAATTAAAAAAAAATATTTAAATATAAAATCATATTATTTTTACAAGCGGACCTATATAACTTTTAACTTTAACCAAGTTTGTCAAAATTACATAAATATGTTAATTATTTTTATAGTAATAAAATAATGTACCTAGGAAATAACTAAAAGCCGATATTATAAAAAAAAATTTTATTTTTATTATCATTTATGTACCAATTTATAATTTATAAGTGGTACATATCGTGCATAACTTACTATATTATTCGTCGTAAAATATCGATTTCGTTAAAGAAATATCGCAAAACGAATAGATTCATTAAAATTTGTACTTAAATAATATACTATTAATTTGTCTAGTTAATAATTTTTCGAATTCTAACCTAATAAGTGTTTTTGAAACGACGACAAAGGGATAGGTAAACTTTTGGTATGGAAAAGAGAATCCACTAGCAATTTATGATTTGGCAGAAAAGTGAATAGGTGGAAAAGGGAAAGGTATATGCTTTTGGCGGAAACCGGCCACGAGGACAGACCCTGCACGTCATATATACCTATATACGATACGCGTATAGTGTATTTTTATAAATATTTTATTGTGATGTGCGACTAGTTTGATGTTAGGTATATATTAATGTTATCGTAGATCGATCCGACGATATAATACTATTTATATGCGCTTAAAATATTTAAATAAATGCGTATAATATATTATTATGATAATATTTTTATTGCGATCATGCGCGCCGCGATGTCGGCCGAAATCGTTTTACAAGGACGTACTCCGCCCGTCGCTCGAGAAATCAAAACCAACTCGATAATAATATTATTGTTATTATTATCTATCGGCATAGGTACAAGTAAAAAAATATGTTTTTATCATACATTACACTTATTTCGTAAATCATCGTTGGCCAGGCCCATATGAATCGAACCGACGACGACGAGCGCGAACAATGGGATTACGTTGTGATTTTTTTTTTACATACAACAGGTGTGCTCACACTTTGGTACACAATCGATAAGAATATTATTATATGGCTGCGGCAAACATTAAATTCACAGCGACGGCTCCGTGTTGATCTCCGCCGCGACGTCGACCCGTTGACTCCTGACACTGACAGTGAAAACGGCACGATCGATACGTTCGCGGCCGGACGATAAAATCGTAAAAAAAAAATGTATTGTTTTTGACGTTCTGCAGGAGACAATAATTGTTTACAAAATTATTTTACAATATTTTAATTTATAATCCACTCCAATAACGACGTATACATAATAAGCTCGCGGGATAAGGCTACATATTATTATTGGTAGTTTGGTACCTACATCTAGTATTAAATAATATGATTCGATTCGTATAATATTTGTAATTATTTTTATATAAAATGCATAGGCGAAGACGGTATAATTCACGTACTCGCGGCGGTGATTCACCGTAGAACACGCTCATCCCCATTTATATCCTTTAGCCTCTTTAGTGGTTTATCGTGCATTTATTTGAATGATGATTTTCGGATATTCCGATTTCCATTTATCTATATCGACGTACATTTTACTAGGGAGACAATCATTAGAACACTTATTTGTGACTTTTAAAAAAGTGTCCTGTGCGATGTGCAAACTTCTTTCTTTCAAACGAGAACCTCCGTCCCATTTGTACAGAAAATTATATGTTTTGCTACTGAATGAATACCTTAACGGCGGTTTATATTTTAGAGCATGTGCGGGTTGTTACGGGGTCGTAATTAAAACACAAAATGGATGTCTCGTCAAGTAATTATTGTTATTATTTATCGTTGTCATCGTCGATTTACATAATGTTGGGCATCAGCGTCTCGGTGTTGATACACTATAGTTGCTGTTTTATACTTTTGTACTTTTATCTCGTAGTTGACTAGTGTGTATGGATCGAGGGCTACGAGTATATTACCTAACCCACCTTCATCCTCAGAGGACGTGCGACTGTATAATGAGTCTATTATCTGTTTTTAATAAATTTTTTGTTAGGTACTGTGGTTTAAAACTGCTGATCTTATATTTCTATTGGCATAAGCAGTATTATTATTATTATTATTATTTACAATGACATGTTGATTACCATTAGTTAATTTCGTTGTGTATATTATTATTTATATTACCTTACATATCGTTATAATTAAATATTGCAATATCGTTGATTCACTTAAAGCCATACGAATAAATAAATAAATTGTTATTTACTATCGATATTACAATATTATATTAAAACTTATACGTAACGCTTCTCATTAATCGGTATAACACATTTTCAAATCGATAAAAAAGCGAACAACATCTTTTTTTATTTTATTAAGTGTACATTATGTACAAATTTTTTTATGCGTTCGAACTTCAAATAAATCGTTATTGCGTATTATTCGCGAGTTGTTTACATTTTGTTTCTTAATCGCGTATTAGACCAACGGAAAAATATTTTGTTTTAATTTTTTTAAACGTATTTAGCTTCGTTTTTTTTTTTTTTGTTACAAGACGTGTAAAAGAGTCACCAAAGTATTTTTTTTTAAACCAAATTTAACATAATTTATTTAATTAGTAATGAGCAAAAAAACACTACTAGATTTAAAATGTATATTATGCTGATAACACGAAATAATATACATTATGCAATGGTTAATTATGATTAATGTAAATAATTATTAGCCTATTTCTCGGTATGAATATAATATGACGTATATTTGCCAAAACAATACGTCACCATAATTAACGCTTATTTAACTGTACACGATATATTTAACAAAATATTTCTTTGAAAATAATATTAAAAACGATAAGTTAAAATATACCCATACACGAAGTTTGCATTGCTTTAGAACAAGAGGATACTTATTGTACAGTTATTCACATATGATGTTAATAAACCATCAACAAAGAGAAAACGAGAAAGCCGCACCTCCCCAAAACAATAATTGATTTTCATTCTTGTGTGGTTCATATTATTATGTTATTATTACTTGCGTTGACTATAATATTATATTGTTCTTATACTTTTGTAGTGGCGTCCTATTATCTTAAAGTTCCGTGGAAAACGTTAAATCTTCATTATCTTACGCCCATCATCCATTCTCGCACCGGAGAATATGTTTTTTACTATATTTGTATAACTATATTAACGCATTAATAATTGCTATTCGGTTATAGAACGGTTAGGTCAGTGACGTTAAAAAAAAATGCTTATTGTTTTGTTTTTTCCGTTTCTATAATTTAAACATAGGTTGGTCTGTGAATTTCATTATCCGAGTATTTTTATTTTTTATCATTACCCACTTATCTTTAGTTATCTTCACTTACCAGATATTCGAGAGACGTTATTCAATTTGTGTACATTATAATCTTTTACGCAATAGATTTTTACGACGCTTTTTTCGTTTTGAAAATATAACATGTACAACGCACATATTTTCTGTTCTTCCGGGAACATCTCATCACGCATTTAGAACTAATGTGTTGTTTTCTCCACAATCCTCGTTAAACAATACTCAAATTTAATTAATTGTCCAATTAAATCCAATGTCAACGGTTATTTATACGCGCGTAGAACGGAAGAAGTCCTTAAAACTCACATTATACTTGATGGCACACGCGTGTGACCTTCTCTGAGAGTAAAATATTATATTGTGATTTGATTTCAAATTTTCACTGCAAAAAGCCAAAAGGTATTCGGGCAAAACAATTCGTAATTTTTCAATTTAGACGCTTATATACTTATATACATTACGCATACACGTATTATTTACTATACAACATAGTACTTAATTACATACCGCGGGGTACATCTTTTTAAATTTACTAACAATTAGTAGGTTTAGATATTATAGGTAATAACCGTCATAATCTAACTCTACGCATTTACGATTCATTTAAAATTACGATTTCAATACCCGACGGCTTCTCCGTCTTGAGCAATTGAATTTATAATTTAATTGTAAACAATATAATCTTGTATAATAATTATATTATTAACAATAATATTAAAACGTCCTAAACACCATTATCATCTATCAGTTTTTATCAACGCGTATATACAAGTCAATTCGTCATGATTTAGTGACTTAAGTTCCCATTATATTATAGCATTAGATATAGTTACTATTTCCTTGTTTTGTATTTGTGTGTACAGTGATTGTAATAATAATATTGTACTTGCTGATGTAACGCGCCCGTGTCAAAACTTTCAACGTAACATATTTTATCCGAAGAGCATAATGCATAACGTATTGACGTATCGTTAATAATATTATTAATAATAATTAATAGGTAGGTATCAATAATATAATATGTGTACAATACGTGTGTTTTCCTCTACACAAAGAAATAGTTTATTATTAGTATCTAATAATTTGCAAGCCGAATTTTACTTTATAATGATCCAACATGTGACTAGACAATGATACATCAAATATTTCAATTTTAAACACATCGCTATGTGGACTTGAAGTTTTCCGCCTTTTTTTAAATACGGCGTAATATCGTATAGCTATTATGCCCATAGGCGCAATATTATTTTTAAGTTTGAGAGGGGGTATGTATTATAATTTACATGCAGTGTGTCTGTGCCCCCAGGAATAAATAAATACAAACCATTTCGGAGATTTAGTCCCCCTCCAAATTGCGCTTATGACTTAACCTATAAATATTTACTGTTTGTATTTAAAATTTACTCATAGGAACACAGTAAATAATTTACGAGAAGGTAGTGATAAGTCAGTACGACTGGTGTAGGATTCTATTCTCGGGCTCAAATTTCACTTGCAGACGGCGAACCTAGGAACAATCCGAAGCGTGATCGTTGGGTTGAGGGGTGACACCACCTCACTCGGTATTAGATTTTCAGTCGGTACTCGGTAAATTTGTTCGACATTAAAAAATTTGGTATTTCAAAATGTAGTCGACAATTTTAAAGTCTATCCATCCGTCCTTGAATTTCTTTTTAAGATTGTCGACGGTGGGCGAATCCATATTCATTTTTGGTATTCGTGATGTCATACAATAGGTAGTATACAGTATTTGTGTTTATTTTTAAAATGATATAATATATTTATCATGTAATAACAATATTATACTATAATAAATTATAATAAGGAGTAAAATAATATAGAAAAATAGTAAAATACATAGACAGTGGTAATTCTATATAAGTGTATTGAATAAGTGGTGGAAAGTCAGTGTAAGCAAAAAGAAGGTCGGCAAGTAGGTACCGCTCTGCTGTACAGTATGTGTCGAGTGGATCACTTTCATGGATGTGTTAAATTTGAATTCAATGATATAAATCATTGTATACGAAAAATGATTCTGAGTGAAGACGGTTTGTCAGCCTACATAACTAAGTGTATTTTAAGATATTATTACTATTAAAATAATTCATTTTACAATTAATAATACAGTAAGTCGAATTAATTTTGCAGAAAATATTGCATTTGAAAATATCAACGAGTGTATAAAAAAATCATAATATACTTTAAAAGTTTCAAGCACCCACAAAAATGTTTTTAAATAACAACGAAATAACTAATATCGTTATTATTCATTTAAATATTTAATTTCGTTCAAATATAAGCTTAAAATGTCTACAAAAATTATATTTTTAATATATTTTTTTTGATTTTTTGGTTACACTATTAAATACTTATGAAAAACCTTGTTTTGAATTTTCAATTTCTAGTTATAAACATTTCATAAATTTTTAACTACAAAATAATTTGCAAATGTTCTTGATGAATTTCGATCAAAATTTGAAGATTTAATGCTTATAAAAAAAAGTGTCTATTTATTTTTATTATTTTTGATCTGCGATTTAAAAAATTATGAGAAATTTTATATTAAATTTTCAAAAAATTGACCCAATAAAATTTTTTTTATCGATATTTGAAGAAAAAAAATTTGAAAAAACCGAAAATTTCTTAGGCCTACAATTAGCTTAAAAATTGTCAAAATGTTTTTAAATTTTTTTTCGTATAGAAAATGATAATTTAAACATTTTGTAAAAATTTCAAACGTCTTCAATTATTCCTTTTTGAATTACATTAAAATAAGTAAATCATTCCCGAAGAAAACGGATGAATATCCAATGTCTAATTTCAAACGTTCATAAAAAATTACTTTGACTTTCCGGTAAATTTTTTTTTTAGAAAGGTAGAAAAACTTATAGATATCCTTGTATAGAATTTTCAAATCTTAAATTTGAAGAAAAATATTTTTATCAATATCTTAATCAAAATAAAACTCCAAAATTTTGTGATTTTTACATATTTACTCGAAAGTTCAACTTTAGATGCTTATAAGAAACTATTAGACACTTACGTTCAACTTTTTTTTTAATTTTCACTTACAACAAGTTATGAAGAATATTGTATTACATTTTCATGTTTATTGACCAATTGAAAAAATTTTTATCGGAAATAATAAAAAAAAAAAAAATAAAAAAAAACCCGAAAATGTATTATGCTTATAAATAGCTCAAAAAATGTCAAAATAGTTTGAAAATTTTATGGTGTATAGAAAATGCTTATATAAATATTTGGTAAAAATTTCATGTATTTATTATCATTATTTCTTTTGTTATATTAAAAATCTAAATACGCTTTATTAAAAATTTGCTTTGTGAAAAAATTCTAGTTTTTCCTTAATTTTTTTTTGTTTTTCCCGGCGTGTTTAAAAATTATTGAGAATTTTGTACTTTTGACCCTAAAGTACCAACTATATTCATTTTCCTATTAAAAAAGATGCTGATGAAGAAAACTGAAAGACTTTTACTGTCTTAAAACGTGATGACATCACACAAAAAAAAAACACAACATTGTAAAATCAATACATTCATCGCTCCGCTCAGAATCTAAAAAAATGTAGTTTGCTTTCAATCCAAATTCACGAATTATTGTGAATACCAATATATAATATTATACGTATATTATACTTTATATAAGGCATTTTCTGCTTAGCAGTTCCTAGCTTCAGTAATAAATTATCCTTTAAGTTAGCTTCTGTACCAGCTATTGTTTATAGGTTATGGGTAATATTAACATTTTACATTGGCTGGATAATGTCAACATTAGCCATGAATTTTGCGTAACCATTGGATTATAAACATGAAATATCAACACTATCCGGATAATGCTAACGTTAGCCAGTCAGTAGTGGATAATGTTAAAAGTTATGATGGCCGTGGTTAAGGGTACAAAGGTGTTCATGTATTCGAAAATGTGATACCAATAGTTGTGAGCCTTCTATAGTAGTCGTCTTTGTAGTATTTTGAACTATTCGAAATGAAATGGAAGCATGCCGTGTAGTGATAAATAATAACATTTTAATTCTATATTTCAAAAAATAATTTATAAAATAAAATACTCAATTTAACGTTATAATTATTAGCAACTCATTAAAAATTATATATATATATGTATTTTAAATTGCATCTTACTGTCATTATTTAATAATATAGCTTTTGAAATATACTTAATATTGTTAGGTAGTAAATTAAAATTATTTAATCTCATGATCGATACATCATTGTAGTCGTTAAGACATTATTCAAAGGTCTTTGGCTAATGTCATATTATCCGGTTAATGACAATATTATCCAAGATATTAACAATATGCGTCGCGGGAAATGTTAAAATTTGGTTAATGACACATTATCCGGCTAATTTCAACATTACCCGTAACATATACATTTATTAATAATCCATTAACAGTTATCTCTGTCGTTGTTGAACTGAAATTTGACAGAATTGCTCCTATACAATATACAATATGCAGTTTTGTGTTAGGTATACGTACAAAGATGGCAGAACGTGCCCATCGCCGTCGCCGTCGACAGCTTTCGGCCCGCGGTGGCGAAGGACACGAATATTATTATCTTATCTGCTGTGACCCCTTTTGGCGGCGCCCTATTTTGTAACCGACCACGCGGGGCAGGCCGCAATGTCATATCGTAATAATATATTGTACGCACGACGATAATGTCGACCGATAAAAAAAAATCTGTGACAATGGCGTTTGCGGGGCCCCCGTCCTCGGCAGCAATCCGAACCGTTTTCGGGTTTCTTCCACTGTCGTCGTTATTGATTTATTGGGCAAGCAAATCACCGTTATGCCTGCCTCAAGACTGTCCGCGGCGAGTCGGCCGACAAATCTGTTTATAGATACACTGCCGATATAGCGTCACATCGCAGATACCGATCTCTGCAGCAGCCGTCCCCGCCGACGACGACAATCATAATAATACACCAATTAAGTGTCACGATAAAAGGTGTTAGAAATTTAAGTCGAGAAACCTTGCTATAATATTATAATGTTGTATTGCAGTGGTCTTCAACCGGTGGGTCGCGACCCAAATTTGAGACGCGTAAGCTTTAAAAATGGGTCATGATAGGTCTTTTTTATAAAAAAAAAAAAGTTGTTTTTTTATCAAAAATATATTACCAGTAATAAAAATAAAATACTTTCTACATGAATCAAAATTTGTATTTATTTAATTGTAATTATAATTTGTAACAGTACACTTATAGTGGTATATTTAGTGTTTTATTTTTATTTCTTTTCTGACATGGGTCACGATCATTTTTTAAAAAAAAAAAGATAGGCTCGAGTCAAAAGAGTTGAAGACCAATGTTACATTGTACATGCATGCACGCACGTGAATCGTTATCGCGTTTTGTGATTTAATTATTATTTGCATTTACGCCGCGTGTTAAAAGACCCAAAATTATTTTTTTGTTTTTAACACCGCGGCTAATATAGGTATAGTTTAATTGTAAATAAATATTATAATAATATTGTAGATTGTACTATTCCGATACAAGGGCGCACATAAGGAGGTGCAAGGGAGTGACACGTCGAATAGATAAATGATTTTCCTTTATAATCATTATATTTTATTTCTATTATTATCTCCGTTTTGGTTCTTGAGAAAAATAAGGTTACTGTGTGGTGTCATATGGCTTAGGTAGTAAGGTATCATTTTTGTATGGTTTGCGTAATTTCATGATAACATTTGATAAAACAAATTGTTCACCTCTCTAAGTTTTGACAGATGGGCGCCCTTGTTCAGATAGGAATGATGAGGTAGGTACCCATTTAATTTTTTTTTCTCTAGATGGATTTTGCCAAATTATATAATTATTATAATCAAATAAGGGGAAAGATATGTATAGATTGACATACTAGTCGCTAATAACCAAATTCGAATATTTTAAGATTATCGTTACCTATTATCGTATTCGTGAATTTTTTAAAAGTTACCTATCTGCTTATAATAACTATACCAAACCATTATGACGATATAATAATATAGAAAATAGGCATAATCGCTATATTACGACGCGTTTGTCTCGCTTCAACCTATTAGGTATAATAGTGTGATAAAAATATATTTTTTAATCGCATATTATTCTCCCCGTATTACGGATGGAGTACATCGGTACCGGTAATTATCGTGTCCATTTGGCTATTTTATATTATATAATACCATCATCATCGTAACAATGACGATGAGTCATTATTTTATTACGGAAGAATTAATATATTATAGATTGTGAACATAGTTCATTAAACTCGATGGAGCCCTCTTGATGGGTTTCGTTTATTAGACAGATTTATACTTTACGATAAGTCTAGCGCCGAAAGTGTCCGAATGAGCATAAGACGAATATATTATTATTATTATCGGGAAAACGTGATGAGCACCGTTCTACCTTTAATGCACGCGAGATATAATAGGCACATCGTTTTGAAGGACGTGAAATTCGTTAAAAATTATTATAAGCCTTCGAGCATTTTACCAAAGATTTGGTTTTACATTTCATATAAAATTAGGTACCTTTAGGTATACACATTAATAATGCGCGCACCATGTTATATACAGTGTTTGAGTATCTCTGAATCACCTGTAATTAATAAAAACGTAAAATATTTATGTTGCCTTTAGACATTGTATACCTATACAATTCATGATATTAATGAACAATTAAAAAGAAATATCAATCAATAATTCTTACCAAGTATGTTTGATCAAATCGTGTAATCAAGCTTATTGTTTCATTAAATATCGTTGCTGTTTTTATTTTTTTTTTTTTTTGATATATTATGCTGTTGTCTTTTCTACTTTAATCGCATTTAATTTAAGCCCGAACTTTCTTCTTTCAAATGTCCGCATAACATAAAATATACGTTTTACTTACGACGAATAAAGATTTTTTCATTTACAATATTTCCTGTAAATAAGTTTTTTTAAAAGGTAAATAATGAATCGATTTTTTTATAGACCGTAAGAAATTGGTATTTCAATATTATATTATACAAAAACTTGTTTGTATGTATATTAATTAGTTATGGATACTTAATTAGTTCCCATCGAAATGATATCTAAAAAAAAAAAATAGAATTTTTCAAATTACCAATAAAAAAAGGATACCTCTTTTCCATTAAATTGAAGGTTATTTACTTAATTAAGTATTTCCATATGTATTAATTATTGGCATGCATAAACGATTTCTGTTGTTTTGTTATTTTGCGTCGGTATTTAAAATATCACAATATTTGTTGATAATAAATTTTAAATTTTTCTTCTGATCTTACATCAATGTTAGTGGACAGATGACAGTTCTAACAATTTATTCAACATTTATTATTTCAATATTTGTTTAAAAAATTAAAAATTTAGTTACTATTTTCTTCAATAGATTATTATTTTAGGTATGTATAATCAGTATTATTGCTAATTTGAATAGCTTCAAGCTTGGGTTTGTATCTCTCCGAAAATTAAAATGTATTCATAATATTATTTAGTTATACCTATTAGTCAACCTTTTTTAATTGGCTTAAGGTTATTTCTACAACATTGAACAATGCGATTGATTATTGTAGATTTATCATATACTTAGTCGAACTGAATACTGTTTAAAAGGAAAAGTGGAATATGTTGAACTTTTAGTATTTTTAAAATTATATACGTACCTAACGCCTATACATAATATATATATATATATATATATATATATATATTAAAATAGAATTTGAACAGTATATATTATAATGACCGATGTATAAACTATGGGATAATTTTAAACACTTTGACACTTCTTTTTAAATGTTAATCAATTAATATTATTTTAAAAATTACGTAAGAACACTGCAGTAGGTATATTGTACTTTAAAATTAAATAATGATTTGTTATCCTAATTGTCTATCAATTTAATACAAATCATTGTTATCCAAGAAAGGTAATATAAAGATAGTATCTCATTGAGTAATGTTCTTATAAAATAATTATTGATAGTAATATAGAAATAATAATATCTATTTTAAAAAATGTTTTTTATGACAACACGTTCATAATTATTATTATGTATTCGTGCCGCTTATAATGTCTTAGTATTAACATCATAAGGATACTAAATAATATAGTATAATATTTTAATCACTGCATAAATTATATTCTTCTTGTGACATCCTATCTAAAGCCCCAAAAAAAATTATAAGCAAAAATTTTTATGAATATAATACTGTAGAGAATAGATAGATATATACATTATGTAAATCGTAACAAATGAAAAAGTTAGTAACAAGTGAAACTTGTTATTTGTCCATATCTATATGATTAATTCCCGTATCAATGTGACAATGTTTTACATGACGTGTAGATAATTGTTTCACCGAAAGCTGTTAAAAAAGTTTTTTTTCTTGATTAATCATCTTGTAATCGTGTTTCATTGAAAACTGTTACAGGATTGTATATTAACCATATCCATAATAACACTATATTGCAGTGGTTCTCGACCGGGGTGACATGAACCCCTTCATAAGGGCGATATAAAATATCCACCAAAAAGGAAAAATAATAAGTTAATTATTTATTGATTTAGTACACTTACAAATATTAAAATAGAAAAAACGCCAAAGACTCATAAAAACAACTCTAGAAGACGATATAAGACTCGTTATTTCCACCATCAACACTAGATTTCTCAAAATTTGTAAAAATTACCAGAGTCAAATTTCTCGTTAATTGCATGTAATTCGTTATTATTTTTCAATACATATATTTTTTTTTAATTTGTCAATTGTTTATTGAATCCCGCAACTCGAAGAATGTGTGTGATTATTATTTTTCTTTGTATTTTATTTTGAAAAAATATGTACAGTTTAAATTTCTTAATATATTGATGTTATGATGACACAATGTTGGATACTAGTGGCTAAAAGTGACGTGAAACAAAAAAGGTTGAGAACCACAGCTATAGTGTTATGTCAGTAAACAAATACTAAATAATAAATTTAAATATATAGTAAATTACTATATTTTGCATATGACACAATAATAGCAATAATTTTAAAACCAACTTAACATTTTAGCTAGTGATAATGTAATGTCAGTTTTTGATGGTTTCGTTTGTTATTATTGCTAGGAAATATCAAATATTTCAATTTATTGAAAACCAGTAAACTGCAGTTAAGCGTAATTGTAATCCAACCGAGATTTATATGAACAAAATTAAAATTTAATTATACACACACAATAATAATATAACGACACTAGAAAAGCACTCAAACAATCAGTAACAGTAACCATATAACATATACCATATTATTATGTAACTCTATCTACATATACCATTTGCGGCGAACGCTTATGTTTGGACGGTACCTAAAATAATACGAACTGTGTTTATAAATCGTAAACACATTTCGTTTGCACGAGTACTTGCAATTGTTTATTATAATATAATATATTATGTTACTATCGCTGGCGGAAATGCGTTTCCTGGGACCGTATATAGCTTTCTAAAATGACTGTTTACAATAGTATAGGTACCCACGTCCGAGATAAAAAAATAAAACGACGCATAAAGTCGCACGATTTCAAAAATATTAATTTTTTTCACGCCTACTGTAGGAAAAATCGAAAAATCGAAATGATAATAATAATTGTATCTTTGTGTTTTTCGTACCTATATATTAAAATATGTAATTATATATTTGGTTGTGTGTGTATTTTTGACGACAGTTAAAAAAATATGTGATTTTTGGCGAAAAAAATATCGTATTCTACTTAGGCGTTTCATATAATAACAGACTGTGCAGTTTATTTATAACCATGGACTTACCATAAAGATGACAGGTAAGTGAGACATGTTATGAACATGGTGAAATTTGACTTAATCGAGAACAATTATAAGCAGCAACAGAGACGCTCGTGAAAAAAAAAATCGGTATAAAATTAATATTGCACAATGGGTGGAGCATACTTAAAGAAATACGAGTCGAGATAAGTATACATATATCATAAAAAAATAATACAACGGACAGTATTTAGCTGAACCGCTCCTGTTGGGAAAATGCGCGATGGGTGACCTCAAGCATTGATTAGCGTCATTATACGATTTATAAATTAAGTGCGCAACGCATAATAATAATAATAATTTAATTGCACGCAAATAGAATAATTTCGTAGATGAATATTATTGTGTTGACGCACTGGCGGTGCAGTGTATACTAGTTTTTAGTAAGTTTTGCATAGATTACGAGTAAGCAAATTACGTATTACTATTATTAGGTGCACATATCGTAATTATTATTTTCGTATGCATATTCATGACTACGTTTATGGTTAAAATTTGACTTTTGAACAATAGCAATCTATATAATGTTGTATTTTATAGACATAATTTTAGTCGATATTACTTATTTGATCGTGTTAGCAACATGGAAAATTGCAGAATGCACTTGGATATATTTTATAGTATAGTTATTAGTTACTATACAAGTAAACGCCTCTTTTTCGGATAACATTTTAAACCATAATATAGTATTAAACTCGTCCGAAGGTTTAATTTTCCAACGCGGAATAACGAAAATCTTTCATGCAACATATTTTACGAGCATATAAATCTTACTTAGTATTTGTATATGTGTGATACAAATTTCTATATTTTTTTCAGTTTTCTTATTTTCATATTATGTATATGTGTGTGCAAAGTTACCTGTAATTTCGTATTTTTCCCACATATAAAAATACAAATGTTTTGTTATTTTTTTTTGACAATTCAATTGTACATTTTAAAATTGGTAAAATTACATAGTAATAAGGGCGTACATCTATTATTGAGTTTTAAGATAAATATTTATGTAATTTATACAAAGACTTGTTAAAGATGCAAATCAAATTTGCATCGATAACTATTAAAATTATATAAATTATAATAATAACCTATACTCTGTCCAGCGAGAGAATGCGCCGATTCTGCGCACCAACCGAGTCAGCCCGCCATCGAAACAGATTGTTGTATGACAAGGTGCCGCGTGGGAATGCGCAGAACCGATTTTCGTCGGTCCGCGGCGCATTCTCTCGCTGAACAGAGTATAGTAATAATATTATCAGTGAAAATATGTCCTTAATACATATTAAGAAAGAAAAAATAATCGCATGTATTTACGTTTAGTTTTTGTATCGTAAGTCATTACGAAGTTAATCTCCTCAACCATTTTATACATTACTTAATCACTATATCACTCAAATTGCAGTGATTGCACATAAATTTATGGTTATAATCGTAGACACCTCTAAGATCCAAGAAATATAATATCTATTGTTTTTTTTTTTCAAACAATGTTTTAAATAATAATAATAATAATAATAATAATATGTTAACGTCAATAGTCGGTACTGTAATTTTTTACGAACTTTGTAGGACGGTTAGTCTACGTATTATTTGTCAGCACCTACACTAGACGTCCATATTCCACGGTACACAAGAATATTCAAGTCGTATTCTGGCAACGTGAATACTTTTAGAAAATGAGCAATTAAAAAAAAAAAAAAAATCGTCGCAGTCTACGGTTCGAGTTGTTCCGTTTTTGACCAATTACTATATTATAGGTATCTAATAATATCGCCGGTGAAAATCGTTTTCCGACTATACAATAACATAAAACTGTCGCCGCGGCTGCTTTCTATATACCCATAACAACGACGACGACGACAACAACAACAATAGGTACGTGACCTGTAGTCGGGAGACGGCGTGGCGTCTATTGTAATAATATCGCGTAGTCGTTTTTCCCATTTTCCCGGCTGCGGCCGAGAAAAGCTCGGCAGCGTTCGACGTCGGACGGGAAAACGCGCGCACAAAAACAGAAAACACAATGATAACAATAATATTATTATCGCACAACATTTTTTTGTTTATCGCATGAGAACCACCACGTCCGATTTCCATATCGCAGACCTTCGTGCACGGTGCACGCGCGTCCTCCTTGTGTGCCCGACACAATCGTCCGCCGAAACGTTCCCACAGACCGGCCGCAAGTATATGATATAATATATAATATTATGACGACCTTCTTGTCGTAACCCGCGTGCGAGAACGCGTAAGCAGCGAAATAAAAAAAAAGAATCCGTCGCGTATATTATATTATTATTATAATATATTATGTGTATGTGTTTGCTTACCTTTTTTTTTTTGCGTTCATTACGATCATCGTTTCGGCTTTCGTCATTTTCACAAAGTAGCAGCAGCCTTGTGACATATAAACCGACCCGGCCGTGTCCTCGCGAACTCCGCGAGCGTCTTCTTCTTTGCTGTTTTCTCCTTTGTTTTCTCTTTTACCGCCGAAATATTGTCGCCTCTCTTCGACCCCCTGAATTGGGAAAAAATTTGAAGGGGGATGCAAAAATGTGAAAAAAATGTCCGTACCCGATGATTTAAATGTCTTATTGATAAGAAAAATATAACTAGAAGGGGTGGTACGCATAAATAACTTTTAAAAAAAAGAGGGACTCCGTCTCCCCGCGTCCAATCTCAATTCGAACACCGATTAGATCTCTCAACTTGATCTGTAGATCGACGCGCGCGATGACAGCCACTTGTTGGCAATGTCCCAGCAAACTCTCCCGTTCGCCTGCCGCATCAACACCGACAAGGCGGTATCGGGTTTCCTGTATTTTTATTCGAACCGCACTGCAATACAATATATGTTTGACAAAACTGTGAAAATTCTATAAACCTACAACCTATATGGAAATACAGCCTGCAGTGTCTGTAATGTTTATCGTTTATCACCCGGATAATCTCGGAGTAACCATGCGGTTACCTAGTACTTAAACGTGCAGCGTATTAAACGCACGAATACACAATATTTTATATATAATGTATATGGAGTGATCCATTGAACACTAGGCAAATTTAAATTGTTATACAATTATATTAATGATATTAACGATACGAGTATATTATGATAACGGTAGCTTACTGAGGTAAAAAAAAGGAGATTTTAAAAACCTTAACATCCAATATATGATTATGATAAAGAGAGTAGTAATCGTGTTTATAACTTATAAAATAATTGTTCATGTCTATTACACAAACAATTTAATGTAATTTAAAAAAAAAATCAAATGGTAGTGCTATCACCGAGTGGCATTTCTTCTCACGTTTTTCACGTAAATAACTTATATCATATATTCGTATTGTGTCCAAGGGCATAAATTGTATATTTCTTTAAAATAAAAATCTGTTCAATTAAAGATTTTATATTCTTTCCAAAATTCAATGATAATTTAGTCGAGAAATTTATGTAGCCCGTCAGATGAATCACCCTGTATACATTAAGCAGATAACTTCTAACTTGATGTAAATAATTCGAACTATTGAGCAATAACTTTTATACGATGTTTATTCAGAATTTTATACGTCAAATTATCTACGCCAGTAGGTAATCCATCATTTATTCAAACGTCGTACCTAAATGATGTTTAGTTCTTGGTAATATTTATAAGGGTGACTCTAATCGTTCCATTATTTTACAAGCATGACAAAAAAATGTTTGATCCATTATTATAGTCATAACATAATATTATACATATATAAGCATTATATTTTTTAATAACGATGATGGTATGTCGTAATCGCAAATATCTATTATTAGTACTATTTATGGTATTCGACCGTCTATAAAAAGTTTTAAAAGCATTATTACTTTTATTTATAAGCACATTAATTTATTTTCAAAGATAAAACTACCGAGATCTTAATACGATTATGTCATGTTATAATTACATATATTTATAACATAATGTTATTATAATGTCGACCTAAACGAATGAAACATCGGTACAAAAAATACTGCAGCTTGATTCAATATGAATTGAGACGATATATAATATCATGTACATCAACAATTTAAAATTGTACCTCATAATATAGCTACTGCACCACTTAGTGTATGGTATACGTGACTTAAACGAAAACAAAATGAATGCCATTTGAATGTGGTCGTCCATTGAATTGTATATTATACCATTACGACGTGTTCTGACCATTATACTATACAATAATATTGAACATTTCTATGATGATATAAAATAATATAATATTAATTGACAAAGAGAAGACGAACGTGTGACACTGTGGTCTGTGAACTGTAACAGACTTTCGGGCGTATATTTTGAATATACAATGATATTATGTTATTGTCAGCAAGTATAAACGTGTATTCGATGATCACACATTTTAACGTGGTCAACGGGGTTATATAAGTATTATACGGATCAGGAAATGTGAGTCCAGAGTACCTATATAAATATATTATGTACGATGGTGATGGACAATCTAATTGATCGATAATATCGCGTTAAAAAAATACACACAATATACGTCATTGTAACGTCAATTCCGAGAATTCATTTTTTGACGTTTATATATATATATATATATATATTTTTTTTTTATTACAATATATAATATTATGTTTTCGCGTGTTATGTTTTGAAAGACAGACGACTAAGAAAAGAAAAAAAGAGCCACTTCTCGTCGGCAGATCTCGTTGACTATAGTATATTATAATATTATATATGTTATTATATGCGGTTCAAGGCGAACTTTCGACACGCGCCGCCGTCCTGCAGAGAATCGTCTTATGTCCACACACATTATATCGTTTCCCCACCTACGCCAGACCGTTGTTTTATTACTATTATTATTAGGAAGCCCGGCGGCGGCGTTCAAGTCTCCTCGTCGTCGTCGCCGTCGTTATCAGTATACCTACGTACGACTCATTAGGCCGCCTCATATATGCAACGCGCACGATTCGTCTGCCAACAGTCCGAGCATCGCTGTGTTCGCGTGGTTTCGGTTTTGTGTGACGGAGTTATCGTCCCGACTTTTTTTCTGAAAACGTTTCTTTTCACCGACAATCACGTTTAAAAAATATAATAAAACCCGAGAACTCGTCGTAATTGCATATATACTTTATCGGGAACTTGGCTTAAAGCAAAACATAAATTGTACCGTAGGTGTATAATCTCAGTAGTAGATTTTCGTCGGATTTTCTGCCGGCGATATGAACGCCTTGGCGACGGTCTTCGTCGTTTCGGCAACGATCCTTTCTGCCGCGAAGCTGGCCCGATGCCAGGCCGACCGGGTGGACAACAAGTATTTGGATCCCAATGATTATTTCCTGTCCGGCGGAGATCTCCAAGACCGACGTCGTATCCTGCAGGACGCGTTCAACAGGTGCGTACCATACAGTTTTATCGTTTTGTGATTTCACAACCAGTGCGACAATAAACATATATAACACTATATTTATTATTAATATATTATGCGTGATTTCCAAACATTTTTGAAAACATAATCGATCTTTACATGTAAGAGAAAAGTCACATTGCAGTGTATAACTTTTATTTGACATTTCGAACTTGTATATTTATTTTATAACTTTATAGAATTTCAGTGTGACGTGTAAATTAAATATACGTTTTCCTATTGTCTCCATATATAGTGTATAAATCAAAACCAAATTTAGGATTTTTTTATTAGTCAATCGTTACAAATTAGATGTTGTCTACTCCTTCCCGTCGCGTTAAATATATTTATATTCAATTTTCATTCAACATATCGGTTACAATGTTCTACGAGTTATTGAATTCCGATGCTACAGGTATTCGGTGCAGCAGCAACAACAGGAGGACCAGCAAACACGGACTGGTTTCGACGGGATATTCCAACAGCGACAACAGCAACAACAGCGACAGCAAGGGTTCCAGCGGGGCGGCCGGAAGTTCACTACCGACGAGCCCGAACAGAACTTCGAGACTTCCGGTAGGTTCGCGTCCAGGTCTGATCCGCGGACGTCGCCCATACCGACGTCCTCAGTTCAGCAGGGACCGTTGACGCTGTCCAACAGTAACATCCGGGAATTGCTGCAACAACTCGACGTGGCCGGATCGCAACAGTGCAATCTCAACGTGCAGGCGCAATGGGATTTCGAGACAAACGTCAACGAGGGAACGCAAATAAGAGCGGTAAGTTCTGTTGCGATTGTTTAAAGCTTTAATGGTTGTGCGATTGTGCGTATAGCCGAGAAATCAATATAATGTTATTATGATGCTGCGCGATTAATATAGCATAACGATATTACATACAGTGAAACCTCTGAATACCGGACACTCTCGGTCACTGAAATTGAGTCCGCTATTTGGAGGTGTCGGGTAGGGGAGGTTTCACTGTAATAGATATACCTACTACTTATCAGCAGTACTTAAGTGTATATATTTTTTTTTTTTTAAATTTTGGAGTTCTACTTTGTCGACGAGATATTTTTGACGGATAACGCCGAATAAAATATGCGATTTGTATGCAGAGCAAACTTATAATACTAAACCACTAATATATCTACAATAAAGCTGTAATTGTAGTATATCGAACATTTATAATAACATATATTACAGTACATAAATAAAATATTTAAAATTAATCTTATAATTCGATGTTTATTTTTTATTATTTTATACGTACCTATAGATTTATTACTAATTTTACCTCCTGAAATTGCATAGGTATTTGTATTAATACAGGAGAATTTGTATACTATTATAACCTTAGTAATTTTAATTTACTGCACGATTATGACAATTACTTTCTATATAGTTCAATATATCTCATTACACCGTGATAGTAGGCAATTATAATAAATTATAGAACTTTTTGTCGACATTTAAAAAACAAATGTTTAATTACGGAATAAATCTAACGAAAACGTCAGTTGTGAATTTGTTTAAGTAAATAATATTAGGTACAGAAGACAATTATTTGGTAGGTAGGTACATAATGCTATAAACTATATGACTTTTTTTAAATCACAATAATAAAAAAGCCAAAACACAATTTTCATAAAGTCTTTATTTTTGATTAAAACAGTTTGGTATTTGATAATCATACGTATTCGTATAACATATTATTCATAATTCTAAATTTAAAATAATTACCTTTTAATACCTTACCTTAAAATATGTACCTAAATTGAATTGAGTGATGATAAAAAAAATCGTAGTTCGTAGTATCTTAATTCTTAAGACAATTGATTATTTTAATATAGGTGATAATTATTCAACTAATTTACAAAATAATATATCCACGACAATATTAATTATAGTTTTCAATTATAATAATAGTAATATTACTACACACCCGCATTTTTATATAAAGATATACATATTGTGATGATTGTGTATTCAGTGCAGGCATATTTCATTAGTTATTTTTGATTTAAAACGGTGTGAATTTTTATGCTTGAAAATTATTTATGTTACCAGCACGTTTATTCAATATAATTCAACTGTTTGAAGTATTAAATTCAAAGCTACAGTATGTGAAATTATATCAGTTTGTTGATATTTTTTTTTTTTTGGAATATTTATTATTATTTATTCTTTACAGTATTCGAAAAAGCAGTTGCTCATGTAGGTAGAAAATTGGATTGAATTTAAAAGGGGGCCCAACAATATTCCCCTATTATCTATTTTTACAGCCGTGGAAAATAAAACTATGATTATTATTGCTTTTTTAAATACCTTACTCGTATAATAAAGTTTTTTATAAATGTTTGGGAAAATGCTTTTGAAAAACTTAAAAATGATCTCCCTATTGTACCGGTAATTGATAAAATATTTAGAGGAAAATGAAGTATATAAAATTCAATAAAACACTTAACATCTATAAATATAATTGTTATGTAATTGTTATATAATTGTTTATGAATTCATCACTTCACTAAAACCCTATTTCTTGATCTTCCTAAATTCTATTCATTTATTGTATTACTTAAAAATTATAACTAAATTGAAAAAAAAAATGTTTGTTAACTTTTTATAATATTATGTTCCGATGTATTATATTATAAGGTACCTATATTACATTGTACATAAACTGTTGATTTAAGTTTCAAGTAATACTAAAATAGAGTAACATTATTTCTTTTTAAGCACATTTATTAATATCTACGATCGAAAGATATAAGAATAAATAACACGTTTGATTTAAAAACGAGATTAATAATATTTTCAAATAATCTAAATACACTGAGCCACCATAACAGTGCAATGTGACTAAGAAAACTGTGTTTTGATATACGATTTTAAATAATATTCTGCTCAATGTTAAATGCTCGAAAACGCGAAATGTATTTTACATGCATTTCATAATATATGTTTTATTAAAATAATCATTATAAACACGTGATAATGTTTTCTTTATATATTTTAGTAATAATTAATAAATGATAATAAACAACCACGTAATGCAGCCGGGTCGTAATTTTACAACACGTTCAAATACAAATTTTCGCATCGTATTCGTTAGATATATTTTTTTTCCTAGTATTTTATGAAACTCAAATCGTACCCATACGCTAATTGACATTTATGAACGATTGGAGGACGCACGCCAGTTCACTGGTTTAGGTGACTTTATATTGTATCACACTGACCCAATCACACATTCGCGATAATCGAAATTCGAAACTACGACGAAGGTGGTTTTTATTTTTTATTTATAAGGTTATCCGCAACATGTTTACGATGATTAACGATAAGACTTTGTGGTGGTGATCAGAAGCGCGCTACAGCCGAATAAAAAGAAGGCCGTCGTGGCCGCATCTCGTTTGTAAAACCTACTCACGTCCAGCGATTTCTCGGGTAAAACTGCGCACGATTTGTGGTCATTTTATGATTTTTCCACGTCGCTTTTGGCGCGGCAATTCAAAATCGTTTACAACACAACCGACCGACAATTATTCCGTCGGACGGATATGCATGACTAACATACCTATAGGTACGCACAACCTTGACATTGTTGTGCGTGAGTACTCTATATATTATAATATGTGTTTTATATTTTATTATTTATATGTTGGAATACAAAAGAAACGACAAAATATAATATTATTTACAACGTTTTTTTTTTTTTTTTTATATTTTTTTAACGTGTTCAAAATTGTATTTTGCACGCATATAATTTATATGATAGACAGACTTTATTACATGTTAGGTGTATAATTTTTTTTTCGATGTCTTGCGATTTTTTTCTATGATTTACACTCTGTGACAATAATAAGGGTGATATTGTCTTCTAATTGGGCTCCGAGTCCTTCAACGGATTTTACGTAAATCGAACGCTATAAAAAAAATCCTATGTTTATTATAATAGCACATATTATTATTATTTTTTTTTTTATTAAACAAAGTCCGCGGCCATTGAATTGACATTATTTTACATTATTACATACTACTGTACATTGTTGGTTAATTAATTTGCATTTTTATACATTATACGAAAAATAATTATATGTTAGAAATAATTAAATTATTAAATTTTACTAATTAGTTTTGAAATATAAATAAATTCTAAGATACTTTTAATACATATGATTATCAACTGCCGTTTCGTCACAAAAATTTTTTACTTCTCCGGGGGTTGATATTCGACTATGCTGTCTTGCACGGAAAAGTATAATAAGTTTATTAATATATTTTTATCAGTACATGAATGCGGTCTATGTTACGCAAATGTCTGACCATCAAGAATTCACGTTTCATATTTTAAACAATAATTATTATTAATTTTTTTTTGTTGTTGTTTTTAAATTGCATCGACTGCAAAGGCCATTAGTTACATTTTTTTTTTTTTTTTTTAATGAATATTTAGATAATTACGGAGAACATTTAAAAATAATACAGTATTTGTAGTTCTATAGTATGGATTTGAGCTACGATTCTTATCATCTAAATTTGTTTGAACAGGTCAGTTTTTTTTTAGGAAGTTAATCATGTTGTTGATGTTTTCTGTGTTGGGACCTATATTATTAAATTATTTGAACGCGTGCGCACATTAAATATTTCTTATATGTAGACACCGCAATAATGAGTCTTGATGTGACGACGTCCCGTGTTTGAGGCGATCCCGCGAAGTGAGGATTACGATATGTCATCATTATTTCAGTATTATCCCTTCCCTCTCACGAGATCAACCTAATCTTCCCTTCCCTCGTACATGATACCATAGGGGCATACGCCTATTAAAATACCTGCATGAAATTACAAAATCCAATTAGCTCTCATCGTCTGCTGCAGCGGTGGTGTGGCGTAACGATTAGAAAATATTATTATTCCGTTTTATCAGCTACTACGACGCCATTGTTCGTCCCATAAGCGTGAGATCTGAGGTATGTGAATCTCGACCAAAATTGCACGGGAACCCCGTGGTCCGGCCTTGACGGTATGAAATCTGTGTTTGGACTGACGAGTGACGCGCGTATATCATCGTGTTATAAAATACCTGGTAGTTGGTTGGTAATAACCGTTCTCGCATGGTCCGAATAGTTGCGTATCATTTATACTAAATCGCAGTACCAGTGTAAAATATATATGGCGTGTATTATCATAGTCTATTCCTTCGTGTAGGTACTTATATGAGCTTAGACATTATCCCAAAGTGTTTCGTTGTAAAAATTCTATGACGTACAACATTTGTGTATTATCATACGAGGCGATTCATTTAATATAATTCGATTATTATAAAATCGAAAAATATAGACTATTTTCAAAATATATATATTTTTTTTGATGATTAATAATAAGTTTTATAATACAATTTGAAAATTTGGCAAAAAAAAAAAAAAAAATAATACATTCGAATGTTTATTTATTTTAAGAGTTTTTACTAATTATTATTGTATTATGTTCTTAAAATCCCTATTTGACATAAAATGTCCTGTTTTTAATAATAAATACTTAGTAATAACTATATAACATAAAAAAAATTCTAGTGAAATGTTTGTATTTATGAAAATTGTGAATAAAAAAAAAGTAAATGTATATTTTTAAAGCATATTTGTAATTCTTTAAGCACATAAGTGCATACTTGTTTAGTACATTTTATGTGCATTAAGTTCTGAGCCCTACTTATATGAGTAAGTTATAATTCGTGAACTACTAGTCTTAAATTTGATTTTTATGTATCGAAATAATCCGAAAAATATTCTGCTTTGTAATATGAAATGAAAATTGTATGTTGTCATTCAAAAATGTAAAAAAAATTATAAGGATAAAAAAAATTATTTTTTTAAAAAAAATGTCGTTTTGTAACAACTTGAAACATTGTAAAAATAAAATTTTGAAAAAAAGTCAATACTTTTCGATATAATGAGTATTTACGTTAAATAAATCACCTATACGATTATGCATTTATAATATGATCAACGATTATCTATTTCTACAACGTTCCGAGTGTTATAATAACGTGCAAGTCGTACAATACGTATAATTATTGTAAAACATTTCCGGTCAGTATCTTAAATTCTTAAAATTGTCTTGATTTTACGAACGCGTGGGAGCAAGGCCATTAAAGATCTATTCGAATAAAATTCTTGAGAACTTAATGAAAAAAAAATGTATTCTTATTATAAAAGAAATTTTTAATCGGCGTCTACACAATACGATATTTTACACAACATTATATTGATGGTTAAATAAATATTAATAATTTGTTGTGGAAAAATGTAACATATTATGTTTGTAGGTACTGGGAAATTATTAAATCATCGATTTCTATCATTAAATTAATGAGATATTATTTTATATACATAATATTTATTTAAATGTTCAAATTGATCAATGTTATAAATAATATCAATATTATTATGTTATTCTGAGTTGAATTTCCGTCATTTACCAGGCGTTATGTATATGCAATTTACTTGCGTTTTTTTCCTGTTTGAACTGACAGCATAGGAGGCTCTGTGTGAACAATACTTCTCCTCTGCTGCCATCATTTATTAATGTTTACAATACACTAATACAAACACAAACAACACACATTATATACATAAATATCGGGTGTATTGCCTTATAAATTAAGATAAATATATATATTTACTTCCGTCTTATCATTTATTGTTATATCCATAATAACGGTCTGGAGAGACAAGAAATAAAACTATCATTATTAAATGGATTATTTACAACAATAAAATTAATTACTGTATAATAAAAACATATATTGCATAGTTAAATTAAATTGTGTGATAGAAATCTGCATATTTTTTTTGTGGTAATCGTAAACCGTATAGGTACACATATAATTCGATGACAAATTATAAATAATTATATTTATAAAAAACTATTTTACCCAAATAACATATTTATAATAATATTACATGTTTATAATGTTTATATACATTTTATAAATCCGTATAATATAAATTGGTAAAAATGTTACAGTTGGAACAACAATTGTTGTATTCAGAATTCCAACGAAAAGTATTTTCGATAATGACAAGATTGAACCTGGACAATATCATTGATCCCAACCTAAGAAGGCAACTTAAGTTTTTGTCAATGCCAGGACCTGCTGCACTACCACAAGAACAGCTGAGTCGAGTAAGAATATCTTAACGACATAGTAATATAGTGCGTAGCTATATTAGGTTTAATGAACCTGAAGTTAAAGTGAAACGTTAAACCAAAAATTACTTACAATTCTATTTTTTTTATTGACTCGGTCTGGGTTTTTTTTTTCTAACAAAAGATATGACAATTTCTCGAATCTCATTACAAATACAGTGAACTCATTTCTTTTTCAGAGGGCACTTTTTTTAAACGTAAAATTATGCAAATCGCGTGTAATAACGATTAATGTCTCGTCTTGTTTTTTTCAGTACAACCGTCTTATAAATGACATGTTAGCTGTTTATAATAGCGCTTCTGTTTGCGCTTTCGACGAACCGTTGAAATGTGGTCTCAGGTTAGACCCAGGTATGTGTTCACAACGAGAATTATGTTGGATATGTTTACAAAAACTGTTATAGAATATATGTAAATTTGTATAATTTTTACTCTAGATTTGAACATGATTATGTCCCGGAGTCGAGATTGGAATGAACTACAACACACTTGGATAGAATGGAGAAGAAGGACAGGACAAAAAGTCAGAGACATGTTTGAACAGCTAGTAGACGTTAGCAATCAAGCAGCTTTGCTAAACAGTACGTTTCTGATTTCGAATCATATTTTCAGCTACTTAAAAAAGCCCTAACCTGCAGCTACCCCGAATACTGGATTGATAATGTTTTGTCTTGTGTATTGTCTAGATGTATCGGACGCGTCTGAGATGTGGAAATTTCCCTATGAATCGCCCTCGATGAGATTTGAATTGGAAGACGCTTGGGAACAAATAAAACCTCTATACGAACAACTCCATGCGTACGTTAGAAAGAAGTTACGCGACCTCTACGGGCCCGAGAGAATAAGTCGAGAAGCTCCGTTGCCCGCACATATTTTAGGTTGTAATTAAAAACACTTTTGAGTGATGTAATTCGTTTTAGATTTTTACTGTTTTTATATTGTGGGCCTTAGGAAACATGTGGGGCCAGTCTTGGGAAAATATTTTAGATTTGACCATACCGTATCCGGGAAAAAATTATTTGGACGTCACACCACAAATGATCAAACAGGTGTGTACTAATTTTGTTGACGGGTTGTAGCCATTTGTAGGCACACGTCGTATTTATATGTTATTATACTATTAAAAGAAAAAATATAAAATAAAAGTTCCAAAATAATATAATACATTATAATATCCATTCACAGGGATACACGCCAGCTGCAATGTTTAGAGTGGCAGAAGAATTTTTCATATCGTTAAACATGAGTTCAATGCCTCAATCATTTTGGGCCAATTCAGTTGTAGAGGAACTTCCGGGACAGCCTATAATTTGTCAACCTTCTGCTTGGGATTTTTGCAACAGACAAGATTATAGGTTAATATAAATGTTTGAAAATATACCGTAATACTTTCGTGCACTTTTTAAATAATCACCCAATCAAAATGTCCAGAAATGGCTAGGAAATAGTGTAACAGATATAATGAATTGTACATTATTATTTAATATTGTTACAATAAAATAAGTTTAGAGATTTAACAGGTTAAGCTTATGAAAATTAAAGGTTTAGTACCTACCTAAACAATGTACCTACATGTCATTATATCAGTAATTACATTTTGTTAAAATTATATCTTAAAATCTAAAAATTATTAAATTATGATAGATTATACAGTTAAAATAGCCTTAATATTAAATACAAAATAAATGATAAAATGTGCTTAAATACACATCAATACATTTCTAAGAACTTCAAAAGTATAAATTTTTAAATTTAAATAGAGTAAACTTTAAAAAGTACAATTATTTAAAAACTAAGTACCCTACCTATTGAAATAATTAAAAATTTTGTGAATTTCAAAGTCGTAAATAGGAATTGTTTATAAGAAGTTTACACTTTTCTAAATAATGCATTTTTCAGGTTTTAAAACATTACAATTGTAAACATTTTGATAGAATAATTTTAATTATAAATATTACTCATAGATAGTCATTAGTGAATACTTATTATTCAATGTCATATTAAAAGTAGGAATATTTTGTTTTGGAATAATTTCAATTAAATAAAACAAGAACTAATCTATTACCGACAAATTGTGTTGATCATAATTATTATATTGATTACTTACTTATTAATTATGAACGTTTAGTGCTACAAGTTCAGTGAAAATGTTAGTATATTGATTTATAAAGCTTTCATTAATAATTAACATAATATTGTAATAAGTACATTAATTTGTGATATTAGATTTTTTGATTTTGTTATAACGTGCTATATTATAAGTTTGATATGTTTTTAGAATTAAAATGTGCACCCAAGTGAATATGAAAGATTTCATCACTGTTCATCACGAAATGGCTCATGTTCAATATTTTTTGAATTACAAAAAACAACCAAAGGTTTATCGTGATGGTGCTAATCCAGGTATATTCATTAAACGTATTTAGATCTTAAATCGTATAATATTATATACTCAATTTTTTTTTTTTTTGTTTGTTTATAAAGGATTCCACGAAGCTTTAAGCGAAGCGATATCGCTTTCTGTGTCAACCCCAAAGCATTTGCAAACGTTGGGACTGATATTGAACTCTGTAGATGACATTCCACATAACATAAACTATTTGTTTGGATTGGCGATGGACAAGCTGACGTTTCTGCCTTTCAGCTTGGCACTGGACTTATGGCGTTGGGATATATTCAAAGGGACCACGCACAAGGAGCGATACAATTGCCATTGGTGGGACTTACGGTAAATTACATGTTTTACGATATTTGCTAGTAAAAAGTTGCTAGTTGGACGTTGCAGGGTCTGATTAAATTATCTCTTTGTTGTTGAAATATAGCAATTAGTGCGTATTAGTTATTAGGTTTTTATAATAATTGGATTGTGTTAATAATTTGTGATATTACGATTCAAATGATCTATGCACTTACAACTACAGTGGAATTAATAATGCCCTATAGATAGAATTTTAATACGTTTAGGCACCTACCTATGTTTGGGTGAGTCTAAGTAATATAATGTTCATATCAATAATCGCCACGGAAAAAATGTCCGTATACAAAAATGTCCATCAATGAATATTTCTATCATAGTATAAAGTAAAGTATAATTTTAATTAATGAGATATTATTTTATACTCATTATATTTATTTAAATGTTCAAATTAATCAATGTTATCAAGATATTATCATGTTGTTCTTAAATTCATTTGGTTTTAATAGCTGTTCTGCATTGAATTTCTTTTCATTCACCAGGCGTTGTGTATATGCAATTTACTTGCGTTTTTGTATTTATCATTATTTCTATAATGACGGTTTCAAGAGGGCGTGAAATTAAATTAACAATATCAAATTTAGTGAATTGTTTAAATAATATTACTCATTTGTCTATAATAAAAACGTTTATTGTAGAGTTAAATATTTAATTATGTTTTATAAATCTGAATATTTCTCTATACAAATCGTACTTACGTTCGAATGAAAATTATAAATAATTATGTTTATAAAGAATATTCTATCTGTAGTGCCTTGATAAAGGTTGGGTTATATCTCTACCAAGATACTTTAATTCTATCTAAAAAACGTATTTACAATATGCATGTCTATAATAATTATTCTAAACCATTTTAATAGTCAATATTAGTTTTTAAAATTGCCTTACAATCAAATAAAACACGTTTAGTATAACGCCAACGAACTAAAAATTCAAAATTATTTTGAATCGTACAGGTGTGCTCATTGAGACATAATTTATTTTTATTTAGCAATATAAAACTTTATTCCTTCAACCATAGTTAATTTCAACATTTATAATACAACTCGAGAAACACGACAATGCAGTACCCAATCTGACTTTACTGAGTAATAATAGGCGTTTTCTAATCGGCTGGTTTTCCGGATCGTATTTTGCTCCATCTATAAAACGTAGATATTGGATTTAAGTGCCCAATAACCGCTGACATGGCAAATTTATCTCGTTTAAAATCACAAAAATATTGCACTTACATAATTTATTAATTGTATTTCGACGGTACAAAAATGCTGAAATTTTTATGTAGCTATACCGTAAATACTAAATTTTAAAAAGCACACAGATGATTTTGTATTTGAATTATTGATTTTGATGAATGCTATTGTTCAACAAACAGCTAGTAGATAAACTAAATTGTCATTAATTTTTTATTCGGGCCATTTTTGTACATTGACATATTTTATTCCTGGTAAATTTTACTGTAGCCATTCTTAATGTAGACATTTTTATTGACTAATATTTATATACATATAATAACGGTTAATAATATAGTTAATACACTGCCATTGATGGACACCTATTTCACAACTAAACTACTTTCTTCAGAAAAATTAAAGTGTTAGTATTATTTACATGTACCTACTGTATATTGTTTAAAATCGAATTTCAAAAAGCTAATAAGTCGCTTCATATTGATAATAATGTAAAATATAATATAGAGATACTATACATTTTAATAGTTGGTTTAACAAAAGTGTTTAAGGCTAACAATAATATAATATTATTATGTTGACTTGAGCAGATAAGCTTAGTACTGCAAAGGTATCATACTTACCATTGCACATGTACATGATACACATAAGTATTTAATATTACAAATTTATAATGGTTATATTTTAAAATAATAACTATAATGTATTTAGGTAATATAGTATAGCTAATTCTCGTTGCTAAAAAATATAAGACTTTATAAATTACATACCTACATACTGAGCATATTAGTTCAAATTACTTTGTGTAATATAATGTAATAATTTAATTAAATTTATTGTATAAAAATGTTTATTATTAATTAATGAGAATTTCATATTCAGAATTCGCATGAAATATTTTTATCGAGTTAATATAAATGTCAAGGTTATATAATTTAAATAGGTAGTTGATAATTTATTCATTGAAAAATTTAACCATATTACATGCAATTTAAATGTAATTATTCTCAAACGTTCATTTAAAAAAAAATATTTACTGCAATACTAGTATAAGTAAGAAATTATTTTTTAAACTTAAAATATTTGATATGAACAATGAATATAGTTTTTGCACATAATATAAAGCACGGATAGCTAGTATAGTGGTTTAGTAATGACCATATCGAACATAATAATAATTAATAATATATAAAGGACACGTCAATTTAAAGTCACTATTTACTTCTATAAGGTTAGGTTAAGCAATTATAATATGAGCATATTACCTATAAATTATTTTCTTATCTGTTAAACTATATAAAAATATTGTATTTTACAAGTATTTAAAATACAGATGAACGGAAATTTTTAACACATTCAATTATGTCATACCTATTTATTTTTATTCTGTATAGATACAATTTATAATTAAATTTTACTATTGATGTGAAAGGTACCAGCTCTTGACTGTTTAGATGCACTGATATTTGGCTACT
Source organism: Pentalonia nigronervosa (assembly GCA_014851325.1). Taxonomy (NCBI): domain Eukaryota; kingdom Metazoa; phylum Arthropoda; class Insecta; order Hemiptera; family Aphididae; genus Pentalonia; species Pentalonia nigronervosa. The sequence continues at coordinate 171,778 of JACXSJ010000628.1, read as the reverse complement.
ATTAGGAATATCAAATAATTACTACAAGTTTATTGTGTTTATAACAAAATTTTAATTATGTAAACATTTTGAAAGGCATAATAATATAATCTGTGATGACTGATTATCTATACTTATATTATACTATAATTCACGTTAAAGTAAAAAAAAATATTACAAATGTTAGTAGAATATGAATTTTTATGGTCTTTAGTAGTAAAATGTCTTATTTTTGTCTTAATGAAAGATAAATAAATGGCTTAACATAAAGGTAGATATGCGATCTGGTATACAGAGTGAAAATTAATGAGTACATAATATAACACAATAATTGGGCAAATTACTAAAATATATTTTTGGATGATATTTTTAAGAATAATTATATTTTTAAAATGTATTTTAAGTATACAACGACATACATAGGTATTGATTAATATCGATTATCTTAGAACTAAATAACATATTATACTAAAACTATATTCAATAAAAAAAAATGTCCAGTTTTTAATAGGTATTTAAAGTTTTTTTTTGTCAACAACTATCTATACATCCATAATTGTTAATTAAAAAATAATAAGTATCTCTAAATTTATATTGTGGTTTTTTTTTTTTTTTAAATATTTAGCGAACGACTTGGCGGTGTCAAGCCTCCAGTACTCCGATCCGAAACGGATTTCGATCCAGGATCAAAATACCACGTGCCTGCCAACATTCCCTATATTGGGTAAGTACTCGCATGTGGTAGCTATTTAAATTTTATATACCGCGGTTACCTGCGTTTATTATTGTAACACGGTTACGGTATTTGGTATTTTGGCGGCGTAGTTTCACTAACGTCGAGACTACAATACCTGTCGTATAATAATACGACCATAATTTCGCAATAATAATGAACATATAATAATAACGATATTGTGGTGTGTTCGCGAATATCAAATAGCCATTTAATAGAACTGCTTATTACACCTTCTGTTCAGTTTTGTCAACGGGCGTCTAATACGATTTCGTCGGCGTGTGTATGCTATTTATACATAATAAACAGGTGGTCGTTATACTATCATTACTATTATTTTCGAGACGTTCTGGCGACAGGGCGGGGAAACCGCATGTACGGACAATGGACGATTTCGGTTTCTTCTTCTATAATTCGGTATGTCGTCGTCGTCCGTCGTCGTCGTCGTCGCCGCCGCCGCCGCCGCGGTTGTCGTTGTATTGTTGAAATACGCGCGTTGTACACGCTCGCGACACCGGACGGGAAACGAAAGCGGAATTCATTTCGGTTTTCAAAAATGTTATAACAACCGAAATAATCAGTAATTGCTGCTCTGGCATTTTTCGCGATCGACTGTAATAATATAATATAATATATAGGTTGTCGGCGGGTAAATAAGAAAACACGGATACGCGGGATTGCGTGTGCGGATTGCCAAATAAATAATGGAGCTCGTTTTACACGCCGGAACGGACCACCGACCAACATCCACATATTATTATTATTATTATTATTATTATTTGTCGTGTCGCGTTTCCGACTTTTCAATTTATACGTTTTTTTTTTTCCTTCCGTACGGTACGGAATCGGAAACCGTCGAGTCCGCGGCGGACCACCTGGTACCACACGTCGATTAAAATAACAATATTATATTTTTAGAGCAAAACTTTGGGATATTCGAGGTTGGGACGATAACGCTTGAACCGTAAAACGCGCATCGTTATTTTAACGTCTAATAAGTATTTACGAACACGAACAAAACATGGTTATTATAATATTATGCCAAAGACTGTTAAAACGTATAAACCATACGATGACAGCAATGACGTGTACAAATATAATTTTTATCGGTATGTATAATATAGTATTGGGTAATAATTATTACAGTGTTATAATACAAGTCTAAAATAATATGCTTAATTGCGTCGAGCTCGACAAAATGGCAGCGAATGTCACTTACTATGTTATATGGTATACAAAATATTGGTAAATCATCCGTGTGGAGATCCGTAGTCCTCGTTACCACCGTAAGCGTCTGGCGTCCCTTGGTCTTGGCCACTTCCGAACGAGGTGAAACCGTTGTCGTAATTGTTGACGAACGCCGTACCGTATCCGGTGGCGTCCGACGAGCTCTCTTGATTTAGGAGCCCGCCCTGCCTGTACGAGTCGTGGTTCGGTTGCTGTTGGTGTTGTTGGTGTTGATGGTTGTACGCCGTCGACTCGCCACCGTAACCGTGCTGCGTCTGCGCGTGCACCGGTATGTGAACGGGCACTTTGATTTCCACTGGGTACGGAACGGGCACCTTGACCGGCACTTTGACCGGCACTTTGACCGGATACGGCACTGGCCTGTCGACGTGCACGGGATACGGTTTGGGCACGTGTACCGGATACGGCCTGTCCACCGGTATCTTGACCGGATACGGTATTTTCTTTTCAACCGGATACGGTATCGGCTTCTCTACCGGTATGTGTATGGGCACGGGGCGGTCTATTGGTATTTTCACGGGATACGGGACTGGGTGGTCTACGGCTACCGGTACTTTTTTCTCGATGTACACGGGATAAGGCTTCGGTACGTGCACCGCCACGGGCTTCTCCACGTGCACTTTTACCGGAAACGGTACGTGTTTTTCCACCGTTACTGGGTATGGTTGCGGTACGTGCACTCTGACCGGGTAGGGTACTTGTTTCTCGATGTGTACCGGATATGGTCTGTGTACCGGATACGGCACGGGTTTTTCGTACGGTACTCGGACGGGGTAGAGAACTTTTTTTTCTACGTGAACTGGATACGGAACTGGCACCTCTTTTGTCACGTACACTGTCCTGACGTGTCCTCCGTGTCCGTAGCCATGACCGCTTCCTCCGAATCCACCTCCTCCTCCTCCTCCTCCGTGCCCGCCTCCTCCTCCTCCTCCTCCTCCTCCATGTCCACCGCCCCCGAAACCGCCTCCCCCGAAACCGCCTCCTCCGAATCCACCTCCACCACCATAACCGCCGATGTTGCTCCTGTAACCGTCGTTGTGGGTTGATTCGTGTGCTTCGACATTTTCTCCACCATCTCTAAAATGTCCACCACTTCCGTACCCTTGGAATGCTTGTTGTGGACCACCAAAACTATGTTGTTCACCGCTTCCGCCATTACCTGGAGTGAAAATGTGCCCTCTACCGGAAATGTCAGGTTTCCCTTCGTTGTTAAAAAAACTGGCCATCCAACCGTGGCTGTTGGCATTTCTTCCTCCTGTTGAGCTGTGATGGTGGTCATCTGATCCTGTATTGGGTCCCTGCGCATTTTCTCCATTGCCTTGAACGCCTCTTTCGAAAAAAAAGTGACTGAAACCATTATTACCACTATTGTGGTTATCGTGGTTAGCCGGTAGCTGTTCACTATCCCCTTCGTTTCCATCTCGACCATTGTTATTCCCAAATGGATATCCCGAGTAGTCTGAACTTTCTGGCGACGAGTGTGAATTGGTTCCTCGACCATATCCAAGTACATTGTTTAAACCCCGTTTTTCTGGTGGTTTTGATTCTGTAGACTCTTCTGCTGCACTATCGATCTGTTTACTATTAGATGATTTTTTTCCGTGCTCGGCTAACGCGTAGGTCAATAATAATGTTAAAAATAACCATTTTTGTTTCTGTAAATGAAAATTTGTTTGGTTATTTTTATATTTTTTGTTAAGTATTAAGTTTTTAAAAACAATTTTTTTTCGTTGTTCAACAGAAATTTAAACTATTAAACAATAGAACTACTTATATTATATACTATAATTACACAACAACTTCACGTAACATCAGTAGACATGAAACTTACGTTATGGTATAATTATAAATATAAAAAAAAAATCATTCGTCAATCCGTAAAAATGGCTGGAATTTCGATTGTTTGTGGTACGAATAGATTATACATCTACAGCGGTTGCGAATTCTAGAGCGGATTTACACCCCGTAGAAGTGATCTCCCCCAACGTTGGTCTTTTTATAACGTAATAATCTGTTTTCTTGTACATAAAATATTATATTATTTTTGAGGGCACTATTTATGACCACTTAATATTTAATAAGTACTAATTATCCATGATTATATGTTTAGAAATATGGGGCGGGACAATGATGGTTTGAAAATTATCAATACATATTTATATTAATTAATTTATTTATTTAAATTTGTGAAAATTATCTGAATATTATTAAATTTACCATAATGAGCTTTACATGTATTTTATATTTTATGTAAACCCATTGTAATTCTTCCTAAATTAAGATCAATAACTCAGAAACTACTTGTTCGAATTTTGATTTATATGCAACAAAATTTCAATAAAGTTATCTCTTTAATAATTTACAGTAGAGTAAGAGTTTTTCTAATTAGAAAAAAAACTAAAATTATAAAAATGTAATTATTTGAAAAATGTCTATTAAATATAATTTATAAAGAATATAATAATATGTAAAACATGATTAATTCTTTAATAATGCATTTTAAATTCTGTTTTATAGAATTTTTAAAATAATATTAAAATATCATATTTTCAAATACTTATATATATATTATATATACTTATACACTACCTATTCTAACCTTATATCCTTCGTATATTATAGTAATTTTTCTGATACTCGAATTTTTTTTTAAAATTTTAAAAATGGCTACGGTATATCAATCGAAATTTGAATGAGTAGTATTTAAGTTATTAAATTTATTCTTTAACTTTAAGGGTAGTTTATAATAGCAAATTGGATGAAGTCAATAATTTGGGCGTTAAACTTAAAATCGCAAAGTAATTTTTAAAATAATTAGGGAAAAATTAGAATTTTTACATACGACTAATTTAGACAAAATTATTTTAACTGTAGATCCTTGAATTATTCACCAATAGCTTATTTTAAAGTTTTTTAAGCATGACGCAGTTTTTAAAATTTTTCTAACTATTTTTAAATTTTTTAAAGAAATTTTTGAAATATTCTAGTTTTATTAATTAATGCGGATAACATTTTTTTTATTCAAAAAGCTTGACAATACAAAATGTATTAGAAGTTGTGCTTACCAAAATTAAAAAAAATATATCAAACATTTATACAAATATAATTTTTTTATATGCATTTAAAGTAAAAGTGTTAACGATATTTGACAAAATCATGAAAATTTCTAAATTATTTTGTAGTTTATACAAAAATTTATACAATTTTACATTTTTACACCTAAAACTTAAATACGAGTTACAAGGTTCCTCGTACTTTTTACTGGAAATTAAAATAAGGGTAAAGCAACATACTTTTTTTATGAGTTATTGAAATTCAGAATTTAACGACATTGGATATTCTCATATTAAATTAACGATTTATCATCAAACGATTTTTTTTTGGTTGTAATTAAAAAAAAAAATAATAATTGTAGAAACTTGAAAAATTCCATTATTTCTAAAATTATGATATTATCCACACAATGACATTTTCAAAATATTTAAATAATTTTAAACTATTGATGACCGTTTAAAATGTTTGCATTTTTTCGTTTTTTTTCTAAGTATGCTTGGTCAAAAAACTTGATAATTTAAAACAAGACTTATCACAAATTATAGGTATTTATAGATTAATTAAGAAATTTAAAAAAAAAAACATAAAACAGTTAAAAATAAGTAATATTTCATAAAAATGTTTTATGTTTATAATTTGACAAATTTTAACAAAATCATTACATTTGAAAATTATTTTGTGTGTAAAAATGTATTTCAAAATTCTACATTTTAATAGCTAAAGTTTGTAAATCTAATAAATGATTTCCGTCTAACTTTTTTTTTATAGACATTTCTAGGTATTAAAAATGATTGCAAAATTGTATATTATATATTATATTATTTTTAGGAATATAAAACATTTCACTATTAGGTAGGTACGTATATTATTATTAATTATATATAATAAAATCTTATAAATATTTCGATTAATTTTAAGCTATTTATTCCATGAATCTTATTCACTATGTTCTATATTACGAAGGTATTCGTTTACTTATAACAGCTAGTAACTAATAACTAATATTATATGACTTGATATATAACATTATTTCACATTTATACCCATAAAATAATTATTTATTTAAAAAAAATTAGAAATATTTGTTTTAAAAAATAATAATTCAAAACTTGTGGAACATAAATATTTAGTGAACCAACATAGTGTCGTTTTATGAGTATTAAGAATTACTTAAAAAATAAAGTAATTATAATTTTTTTATATAAAAGTATTTAAAATGCTTTGCGTTTTTATATATTTTTTCGATATGTGTTAAATTATTTAAAAATTTTTTTTCGATCATTTAAAATTTCCTATTTAATCTTAAAGTCTTTAATTTCAACATATAATCATTATAATGTAATAATATTAATAAAAAAATCTTTTAATATAATTTTGAAGTTATTTAAAAAATTTGAAAGTAATGTAATTTTGTACCTATATGTTAGTTGTTAGTTTTAGTTCTAGTTAAATTATTTTGAAAATTATGTACGTATTAAAATTATTTGCCATTTATAAATCCTAATATAAAGTATTTTTTTTTTTTTTAAAGCATATCCAAGTTTCATATTTGTTTTATTATTAAAAAAACTAAACTTATTAAAAACTTAAAACCTTGAAAAATTCATATTATTACAATGTTGTTTTATATAAATATTTTAAAAGCAAATAAAATTACCTTACGAATATAATTTACTATGCGTCTGTTCATATACTCCAATAATGGAAGTTCAGTTTTTGTTAAACAATATGATAGTTTGATACTAAATTTTCTTTATAAAATTATTTATATTATATAAATAAATATAAGTATTAGCCTTGATTAATAATATTTATTCTTAAATATTCGATTATATTATATAGGTTTAATATATTTGTATAATGAAGTTATTTTTATTAAAAATAATAAAGTATGTACTTACTTCCATTGAGCGATAAAATATTCCTGTTGGTATTATAATAAATAATAGTTTAACTAGTAAAATATTTTATCACAGTATTTTTTCAAGTCGGATTGTAGAAAAACATTATCATAGAAACATTTATAGTTAACGCGAACTGAAACTTCCTCAAATAAGTCGACTTTTCACGAACGTCTAATTATGTTTAATGCACATTCAGACTATGTTATATTTCATACTGTTTTTCTTAATATATCAAAAAATATTGTTTACAATTTCCCCACCATACTATGGTAGTAACTAACTCTTCTGTACGTTGATATGCTACAGTTTTTTGGTGGTATTGGATAGTAATCAGAAGTCTATTTTCCTCTCTCTATGGACCATTTCTATATTACACGCTCTATCTGTTTTCTTTTTATGTGCCTAGCTATCGTTGCAATAATGACGTCAGTGAAAAATGAAATAAAAACATCGTGTACTTAATGCTCATCATTCTTATTTATTTATGATATTACAAATGAATGTATTCTTAAATTTATAAAACGTGTGATAAAATTATTCATAATTATAGATAATATTTAAAATATATATATATATATTTGAAAATATTTCTATTATTCAGTAGCTTTTTGAAATTGTGGAAGTACACATTTCAGTTATAATTAAAACATAGAAAATCTATTTCTTTACAACATTGGAGTCTTCAGTTTTTGACTCTACCTTTTCTTGGGTCTTGGTGGATGCACCTCCAATGGCAACTGGTTCTTGACCGACGGATTCAAAGTTGGTTGACTTGAATAGAGGTGATGCATCAGCTGAGCCAGCGGAGAAAGAGTTGAACGGAGCAGGTGTTGATGATCCGAAGAAAGACTGTTGGCCGAAACCGTCTTGGGCGAAGAGTCCAGCTGAACTGCTAGTAGAGCTGTATGAGCTTATTGGGCTAGCTGTAGAGCTGTAGAACGAACTTCCAAAGGCTGGAGCGAATCCAGAAGCATCGTATGAGAATTTGGATCCGGTCAGAGCCAATTGTTCAGGTGTTTTCAAGTTTTGGTTATTAAGAATAACGGCATTTGAGGGAGTGTTATAGTAAAAGTTCGGTACACCATCATTAGATTGTGCGGCAAAAGCTTTGTATCCAGATTGGGCAGCAAAAGCTTGACTGGATTCGTATCCCAAACCAGCAGGAGATTGTTGGTAATAGTGGACTGTAGCGAAACGTTGAGCTGGGGCTGCAACCGGAACTGGAACCTTGACTTCAACTGGGACTTGGACTGGGTATGGAACCCTCTTTTCCACTGGGTATGGCACTGGTCTGTCTACAGTCACTGGAACTTTTACTTCTACTGGAACTGGAACTTTAACTGGAACGTCGTACCTTACTGGATAGGGCACCTTCTTTTCAACGGCATATGGGACTAATTTCTCTACTGGGTATGGCACAGCCTTCTCTACTGGGTAGGGCACTGGTTTTTCAACGGGGACTGGATATGGCACTGGTTTTTCTACGGGGTATGGTCTATCAACATTTACTCGCACTGGGTATGGCACGGGTTTCTCAACGGCGTATGGCACGGGTTTCTCGAACGGAACATGGACTGGGTATGGCCTGTCAACTGGGACTTTCACTTCATAAGGTACTGGCTTTTCAACTGGGTACGGTACTTTCTTCTCAATTTCTACTGGGTACGGTTGAGGAACGTGAATCGGACGATCTACGTTGACTTTAACGGCATATGGCACGTGTTTTTCTACTGTGACTGGGTATGGGTGTGGCACGCGGACCAAGACGGGGTATGGAACTCTTTTTTCAACTTGAACGTAGTACGGCACTGGAACTTCTTTAGTGATGGTAACTTCGTGATGAGGTGCAGGGGCGTTAGCTACTGCTGGAATTTCGACGGCATCGTGGCTAATTGCGTCAGACTTGACGATTGCTCCTTGAGCGTATGACGGGGCGTATGCTCCAGAGTAATAAGAGCCATACGACGTAGCGAATGCTGGTGATCTGTTCAAAACAACGGGTTCTGGGGTGGATGACACAACTGGTGAAGCTCCGCCTAATAAAACTGAAGCGGGGGTGGAAGAATAAGCAAAACCTGCGTCGGATAATGGGGCACCAGAGACGGTGGAACTAGACAAGAAAGGTGCTGGAGTAGATGATCCAATTAAAGCTGCCGGGGTAGATGAACCGAAAGATCCGTCGAAGTACGGAGCTGGTGTGGACGATCCAATAAACGAAGCAGCGTCGAACGATTGAGCTGCGACGGCGTTGGAGTATGTATTCGGCGCAAAAGAGTTGCTGAACGCGAACGGAGCTGGTGTAGAGCTGTAAGAAACAGCCTTGAACGGTGCAGCTGTCGTTGAGAACGAGCTGTCGAACACAAACGGAGCTGGGGTTGATGGACCAAAGCTCTTGGCTCCAAATGAGAATGCAGATGGGTTAGAGAAAGGGAAGTTTGCTTTCTCGGAAGCAGATGCAAATGCACCTACATTTTTTGAAATAACGGAGTCTGTTTTCTCATTGCTATTGAGTTTGTCAGCATAAGCTGACACAACTAGGAGTCCTAGGAAAGCTGCTTGAATCTGGAAAAAATATTATTTTTTTTATGAGTTTAATCAATTTATATATTCCCATTATTTATTACATTAGTGGAAAATACATTCAATTTTAGAATGTTACACACATTTGATTTAAATATAAATCATATCAAAGTATATCAAAGATTGTTAGTCTATATTTAAACATTTTTTAAACTGACTAAGTGCTACGATAGTTGCATAATATATTTATGTTTACTTCAGATAGTAACGGTATGTTTACTATCTTTTGATTAATTTAATTTTTGTATTCTTTCTATACGGTTTCATAGTAATTTAATATATTAAAATATTTGTTGATATTAAATCAACAAGTTCACTGTAATAAATATTAAATTAATTTTATATTGTACAAACCAAATTCTTTATAAGCAGTTTAAGCTCACGTTAACCAAAAAATGTAATACTACGATAAAACTAAAAAAAAATAATTGTGGTAGAATATTATTTCAATTTTTAGGTAAAACAATTAATTTTTTTAAATAATGATTATTATTGATAAACATGGAACAATATTAGGACTTGGCAATTTAGAGAAATTATATTCAATCGATTAATTTTATTTGCTTTACGTTTACATAGGATAATAGTTATTAAATATTAATAAAAATCATAATTTTCTGAATTAAATTAATTGCATCTCAATAAATTAACGTCTATATATTTTGAGTCATTACAGTATTATTTTTATAAATTATTAGTGTTTTTTTATTTTATGTAGCTTAATATAAATGAATTTAGTTTTAAAACATAACTTTTTAGATAATTTCACCCAAGTCTAATATTTCAACAATAGATAATTTTACTATAAATGAAAAATGTATTATCTAACTATAATTTAAATAAATTTAAAAATTGGTATCTATATTTAATACTATTTATTGTATAAATCAAAAAATTAAATAACGTTAATTGAATATATTTAATAACGAAAGAAATTTGAATTAAATAAATTTGTTTAATAACATAAAAATATAATCAGACGTATTTGTTAAAAAAAATAAACCAATAACATATACAACTAAAAAAATAATGTCGAAAATACCATTAATATTATCTAATATTGTAAAACTTGTGATTTATAAATAAGAAAAAAACTACTTTTTTTTTATTACAACGTGTCAATATAGGTAATTTTACATTATATTGATAAAACAAAAACGATTTTTAATTATTATCAAAATTTGTATAATTTTTAACACTATATAGATCTTAGAATGCTAAATTCTTATAAAATATTTAAAATTGTCTATAGAATTTTAATGCATTTAAAATTTTTTATGCATATGAATATAACTTATCTTATTAAATTATATTTAAAATATTATGCTACTATATTCCTATCATGTACCTAATCAATTACCAAGGGTTATTGCGTTCTTATAATTAATAAAAAGATATTTTTTTTATTTTAAAATAAATATCCAAGCAATTAAACTTATTGTTTAAAAATGTAAATAATATTGAAAAGAAAAAATTTAATTGATTAGATGATGTCGAAGTTTAAGAATTAAGAATATTCGTTGAATTCTAACTGTTGATAATTTTTTTCGACCACCGAAAATAACAATTTTAGATAAATATAATATAAAAATGGATATAGTCAAAATTTTTATATTTGAAAAAAAAAACTATTTAGTTAAAAAAATATCTTTATCAAAACGAAAACACTGAGAATAGATTATTGTAGAAATAATAGTGTAATAATATGTTCAATCTCACCATAGCACTTGGAGCCATCGTGTTGTTGGTTCTCTTCAACCCAGCGACTGATTGATTGGATACCTTGTTGAACACCAGCCTTTACTATATATATCTGCGCTTCTTCTTGGACTGTATCCAGCAAAATCACTGTCGAAAACCAGTAATCCGGGACGGGAGAATTTTTTTTCGAACTCTAGCGCAGCTAGCTCCTCCCACCGATAAATTGTCGATCTTCGTCCAACCGCTGTTTTTTTATCAGTATTTTTTATTATGATTTTTTTTTTCTTTTTCGTATACACCTATATAATAATAATATATAAATCTATTTTTTTTTCGCGTTTTCTCGCTCATCTCGTAAACCGGTTGTTTACGCTAAGTCAAGGGTGCACGGCTATATGGACTCCGAAGGATCGGTGGCCTCGTCGACCTTCGAACACACCACGACCATATCCCCTTTCACGCACCGGCAGCGTATTCTCGTGGAATTCGCACTTCTAATCTTTTTGTATCTGCTCCCTCGTCGGTAAAATATCGTTGTAGAATACGTATACCTGCGTACCGGTACGTACCAAATAAAGGAACATTTAATTGAATTGTCTTCATCACAGGTCTTCTGCGTTATATGTAATATTATTATTTTCAATTATTACACATTTTGTTTGTTGACATTTTTCAAAATGCAGTGTTTACGTATATAATCTGTGAGTGTCATATCGTTTTTTGTCTAAATAAATATATATATTTGTTACGAATATTATGCTTAAAAACAATGCACTACGATTCTCAATTATTGGAAATAAAATGTATTATCTGATATAATAATGTTCAGTTATATTACTATTATGTTTCGTTTTGTTTTAACGTGTAAATAACATATTTATAGTTTTTTTTTAACGTAATCACTATAATGTTTTAGTAGACGAGAGGTTAAAATGCATTTTTATAATTATGTTCATATTAAATTAATAAAATATATTTTCTAAATCGTTAGATTAACCACATTTAATATTATTTATTATTGCGTTAATTTTGCCAAAATATTTTTCTGGATAGTTTAGACTATAGGTAACAATAAATATAAAATAATAATTTTTCACTGGTATAGGAGGTATAATAAGTGTAAAAAATTAATAGCAATACTTAACATTTTCATAATTGAAATCATTTTATTGAATATTGATTTAATTTGACATTAATGAGTAATTAGTGTTTATGATTTTATTGTTAATTTGATTGAATATTTAAAAAAATATATGTTTTAAGCTTTAAACCATTTACAGTCAAAATGTTAATAATTTTAGAGTTAATTTGGTCAAGGCAAAAAGTTCACATTACATATTATTTAGTTTAATAAGTCGTAATATTATTCTGAATAACCTACGTTGAAGTAGTTTGAATAAATAATATTATAAGCGTATAAGAAAATGTTATAAAAACCGGTCGAATTGTGTAGGTGTACCAAATAAATGGTATAGAATATTATAGTTTATGGTTCCATACTCCTACGTGATTATTAAGTTTCATGTATATTGCCGAATTCTGTAATAATCGAAAATCAACATAACAATACTGGTTAGCATTTAACATTAACAATCGCGTCTATAATCAGGTTATAATATAATATTATTATAAAATAGGTAGTATATAAAATGTAAAATTTAGTATTTTATCGTATTATATACGCTATTACAGCTTTACTCGTTTATTTTAAGCGTATAGTTTTTAAAAAAAATAACGTTTAAGGAAATCAGATAAAACTTTAACTTCTTTTTTTCGATACTGTTGTGAATTGTCTGTTTATTTGTGATATTATGAGTAAAATATGTATAGTATACATTGTATACAGTAATATAAACTATATATTTTAAAATAAACTCAAGAGTAATACCTACTGATTTAAAAAAAAAAAATGAGAATCTAGTCGAATTTTTTTTTTATTAAAAACTTAGTATTGTTAGGTTATTAAAAGTGTAAATATTTTATAAACTAGTTAAGTTATAGTTCGGTTTTCCTTAATTTTATATCTTAAACAGTAAATCAAGGGAAACGATTATCCTTAAAGTTTTTTTCTGACACGTTTATTTAAAATTGACATTATATTGAATTCATTGTGGGCTAATTCAAACCCAATATAATTATCATGATTTTAAATCATGTCAATCAAATAGTTTTTTAAATAGATTTATTGTTTTAGTGGAAAAACATAATATTACTATGATAAATAATAATAATAGTAATAATAATATAGTCATATAGATAACATATAAATGTATAAACATGATATTTCATATAAGAAGCTCACATGTCTGTGCAGTGTGAAGTGAATGCACCAGTTGCATTTAAGTGCAAATAAGTACACCTAGGTACTTAAATAGGTACGAAAATAATTAAATCGAAAGATTGAATAATATGTATTATTTATTTATATCTATCAGTTATTGGTGCTTGAAATTATATTTTTTAAACTTGTATTCAGTGGAAGTCGTGAAACGATTAACGATTGCGTCAAAAATACTTTATGAATTATTTGTAACAAATAAACTCTATCGTTTTTTTTTTATTACATCTTCGATAAAAACTTTTAACTTTTACTATCGTACCTATTTAATTTTTTAGTCTTTATCATTTTTTTTTCTAAAAAAAAATTGATATGAATTTTATAATTTACTGCACAATTATTGCAATATTTTTGTTAATTAAGAACCAGATAATGACTATTGAAACCCTAGGGTTATAAGCACATTTACATTAAAGGCCTACAACTTTGTACATACAAGGCCCTTTTGTCCACTTAAAAAAAACTGTAATTACATATTTTATTAAATTTTAATATATTCTATAACTTACATGTATTTATTACACAATCTATAATTATCCGTGATAAAATATTTAACTCGCGGACAAAAAAAAACTAATTAATGAAATTTAAATAATTTTAATACAATTTTTAAACGTATAATTAGATACATTTTTTTTTTATTTTTATTGACTTATTTTGTTTAGTTTTTTAATACGATTGACATATTCCATTCCAATTGACATAACAGCTAACATAAAATAATTAGTACAATAAATGGCAATACAATTAAAAAAACAGCTATATAATGTTTAAAACAAATACGATTTTTTCAATTTTAAAAATGTATATACTTGAGTTAAATTTTTTCGGGCCGAGTTTTCCTTGGACTTACTGGAAGTTGTCTGTTTTTCCTCCTCTCTAATTCATGACCCTACATTGACTTAACTTGTAGTACACCCAATCTATTTTATTTAATATGTAATAGCATATGGTCACAGAAATTATTATCATAATACAAGGTAATTACCTATTATAGATTTTTTTGTTTGCAATTTTTTACACGCTACCCATATATACAATGTACATGTGTCACAAATAATTATTTTTTATACTTGTATTAAAATTTTGAAAGTATAATTTTTTAAACCTTTTATCTTTTGTTTATTTCATAATTTTGTATCAAATATTAAATTATTATAATAATTTCATAACATAAACCCATTGATCATATATTACACAATTTTAATGCAACTATGTCCGACTAATCAATTCTTTATTTTTTACTCGGTTATCTACTTGTTTTGTAATATAAATATTGCACTCGTATTTTTTTGGTTAAATTTGAAGTTCTTTTTTAAATAAATTATTCGAAGATAATATGTTAAATTTATTTTCAATATTATAAAGTTTTTTTATTGGTACATGAATGTGTCTACTTACTAATAATTTCTCACATTGGTAACCAGGGCTTGGATTTTATGGCATTTGCTAATTATTATAGAATACAGATAAAAATATCAGAGTGAGCTACAAATTTGTTTTGTGCTCCAAGGACTCCACATATGAAATTTTATATTGTCGTTTTTTGTATATTTGGAGTATTTTAGATTTTTAGTGCTGTTTTTAAAGTTCTGGTGCTATTTTTTTTTGTTAGTATGCTTAATATAATGATTTATTTTGTGTTTTTATAAATCATATTTATATTGAATGAAAAATAGTAGAAAAAATTCATCATTTATGTGAATCCGTAAAAAAAATACTCATATTTTTGTTTCATAATGTAATATATTTTTAGGTAGCTCGCCGTATTAACCCATCAAACAGAATACAATTATGACTCCTATATGATTTTTTTAAAATTTATAATATATTTTTTTAAAAATATTGTTAACAGAAGAAAAAAATTGTTTTTTGTTGCTATTTTTCATTTTTGTAAGACATATTATAGTGCTTATTTTAAGATTTTTTGAGTCATAGTATAGCGTATATTTCAGTATTTTTAAGTGCTATAAAATCCAAGTCCTGTTAATAACATTGTGATACTATTTTAAACATAATATAATTGATTAATATATGGGTTCCAAATTCATGCTAAAAGATTAATATTTAATTTTAATTTATTGCAATGAAATAGGTAAAACTAGTTGGGTGCGAAACCGTTTAAAATTTTTTTTATATTAGATACACAACGTTTGAACGATTTCTTCGCTACTTACTCCGTTCTATAACATCCATTTTCCTATTAGGTATGTATTCTTTTTCTTCTTCTACTCCTTCTTTTGGACCGTGAGTTGTAGCAAGACAAAACATTTTCGCTCTTCAAAACCGGTTACCCCCTGCCGTGCAAATATTTTTTTGTTTGGCGATCGTTTTGAATTTTTACTATATAATAAAATAATTGAATATACGAGAACACGTCCGTATTATCATGTCGAATAAAACATATTTTAACGTTTGTGGTTTGTCGTATTATATAACTAATAGTGCTGGGTGTTTTGAGAAACGTCCGTCTTGGTGACTTATGGCGGATACTCAACTCTATGATTTTCATACGTTTTTATCGCACATACTATTATAACTAATATTATAAATCGTTTTCTCGCATTTCCAATCGCTAGTTTTGAAACAATATTTTTCATTACTTGGGGTGTATTGTTGTGTAGGTATTTTTACACTCATCTATAATCATGAAATGTTATAAGTTATACAGAGTGGTTCGCCAAACATGAACACATCATTTTTTTAATTTAATGTATAATTTTTTTAAATTCCAATTTTTGGAGGTATTAAATATACACGAAGGCCATATTTTCAAATTCTTGGGATCTTTTTTTATACTAATCAAGGAGTGCCCTATGGAGATACAAGCTTCTGTTTTTCAAATTAGAATCAAAATTTGAATAAATTCAATATTAAATGAAAATATAGGAAAGCATGATTGGTGAATCACCCTGTATACTATCAGTATTAGTATAGTATTGTAGCATTGCACAAATTATGTCCTTAGATTGGGATTGGCCATCATTTCATTATTTTTCTCGTAGGTAATCAATCATAAAATAAATTATCTCAACGGGCAATTAAAAATCAGAGTATTACATTGTTCGTACAATTGTTTCCGTTTAGTAATAATTTTAGTAATGTGTATAAAAATCAAAGTCAAAACCACTATTTATAAAATAAGATATTATATTTGTCTTTATACTATGATGTACTTTTATTACCTTCTACAACAGTAGAAGCTACTCCATCTTATGTCAGTTTCTTTTTTCATCAATAACGTGTCAAATCAAATTAAAATCTTTTAAACACATAGGTACACCAATGATTGATCGTCGGACTAATTCAAACAATATCGCAAGTATTAACGAACCTAAATGAAAAAATGCTAAAAAACAATGTCATAACTAATCGTTTAATGGTTTACGAACCTAAACGTACTTATAAAAATTAGTATAATACGTTGAAATTCACTGGACGGCGATGATCCAAAGCTTTTTCATCTAGCATAGTATCTATCATAGTAGTCTCTGAACAATCTGTATTTGTACCTATCCACCTACCTAACTACCAACTTATACGATTTTTTTTCGAAAAATAAAACTTTTCAATATTCTAACGCGACCAAAAAATATGAAATTAAAAAATCTATGACGTGTTGTTATTTTGTTGGAAGGCACAACATAATAGTATAACAAACGTTTGGGTGATGTGAATGGGTTTATGAAATCAATTTGTTTGATTTGTTGCCGTTTAATAAAAATTGCACAACTGCACGTCATAATCGAGTTACGTATCGCATGTTATCATAGATGTATACGACACACAATGTGATGTGGTTTTATAGAAATACGATACGTCATAACAACGCGTATTTCAAAAATAATACAATACAACATGTAACATTACAATTTAAACGCACGAATTCGTTTATTCACTATTGTTATTGTTGTTACATTTATCATTAAGTGATAATAATACAATGCATAATGAGTTATACTAGTACACTAAGTATATATTATTTGTATCGTTATAATATTAGTTTATCATTGTTTTAAGTAATTGCAAGTAATAATAGTGACAGTGCGTTATAGAATTATTTTCGATATTATAACGGTTCGAAACAATTAATAAAAAACAAATTGGTAAATAATTTTTTTTTTATAATTTTTAAATTTTACAAATGATAATTAGGTAATAAGACGTAAAACTTTATTTCACGATAAATTATTTAAATATTATTAAAACTAAACGTGTTTGATTTTTGAAATTAATGGAAACAATATTGCAAAAAATAAATAAATCCTAATTATACAATATATAATTTGTAGATTCTCTGTTTTTGTAGGGAACAATATATTTTACAGATCATAGCAACATTTCTTCTCTATATTCTATATAGAAATCTAGTGTTTTCTGTATATAATTCATGAATCATAATAATATCATATTTGCGCGTGGATAATTTCAATGTACGAAATTTAATCTACAACAAATTGTACATAATTTAACAATCATTCATCATAATTATACAAAATTATTTTAAAATTCAATTTACTAGTGAATTATTTGTTTTTTTAAATACTATATAGATATGAATATATGACAACTAAACTAGCCTTGGATGAATAGTTGTTTGAGCCTATAAATGTAAATAATAAACTAAATATATTACAAAGTCCCGAAAAAACCGGCTTGTTTTGCCCCGGTATAAAAATAAGAGAAAAAGTGTTTTTTTTTTGTTAAAATTTCATAGTTGTTGACCCAAATAGATTCCACAAGTTGTGTAAACTATAGATATAACTATAGATACCTATAATAGGTTAATATTATGTTATTTATTTTTGACTATATTCATTTAGGTAATACGATTATCTCATAATTATTTATTTTCTACAAATAACATTATATCGTTAAGATGCGTAACCAGTTTATCAATACGTTATGTATGGTCGTCACATATTATATTTTTCTTCTGTCAAATCCAATGGTGTTATTTTATGCTATACCTGATGTAAAAACAGCATTCGGCTTTTATTCGTATTTCGTGAGCAATAATAACTGTTGCTATTGTAATGAGTTAAAAATGAGATTGAATAGGAGTTAAAAATAAGATTGAAATAAGTTAATAATAAGATTGAAAGAGTTAAAAAATATGGTGGAGTGAGTGTGTTAGGATGGAGTATATAAATAGGGGGTAAAAGGGTATATATAATGTGTTGACTTAAGAATGTAAGATATTAAAGCTTTAAATTGGGATGATCAATATATTTATATGAGGTTTAATTGAATAGTATGTCAAATTTCACGTCTTTAGCTCATTACATGAAATTAACCCACTTAATGTGGTATATTATCGGGGGGTGAGTACAAGAGTTTTTCTTGGCATATATATATTCGGATAATAAAATATGTTCTTTACCTTTCACTGAATCTCCAAGTCTCCAACGAAGATGATTTGTTTTTTTTTTTTTAATTAGGATTGTGTAGGTAGAAATGATATACCAAAAATTTGTTGACGATGTCGTGATAAAATTTAAGTTTTATTTTTATTAAAAAGAACACAAAAAATATTTTAAAAAAGGTATATTGACAGTGTACTTATGAAAAGAGTGACTGAGCGCCGTTGTGTGTGTGTGTTATGGGCTTAAATAGACGATGATTGTGAGATGCCGCCTTTGGTTGACATCAAAGAGTGATAGCGACATGTCCCAATCCTCGGCATGTAGTGATTAATGTGGTGATTAGAGTTTATTATATTTAATCAGTTTCGTTAAATGTATTTATTTTAATGATGTATAATTGTGTCCATAATTACACTATGAATTTAGTTTTTATTTCTTTTATAGGCACAATAATTTTAGAAAAGCAATATGAGCTATCATCCTTCCAAAATTCAAAACTCTAATCAAACAAATTTTTGTCAAGTACTTCTATAGATAAATATTTTTAAAGTTAAATGCCTAGGCAAATGTAAATGTTTTTTTATTATTATTATTAATCGTTTAGACTGTTGGTTGACTAAGCCACTAGTAAACAATTTATTCCATAATTCACAGTAATACATTTTTTATTTTAAGTACCTTAAATCTTTTATAAACATATTAAATATTTTATATTCATTTTTCATAACGAACAAAATGGGAATATTTTATTAGGATTATACTTTGATCTTTGTATTTGTCAAAGTAAAACCGACCACTTGTTTTATATACGGAAAATTATGTTAAAATAGTTTAAGCAAATTATTACAAAGTATTTTTTTTTCGTTATTTATAAAGTTTTACTGATCTTGATGGTCATCATTTACATTAATATTATTAATAAGCAATACATTTGGGATATATGTTGTTAAAGAAGTGACATTTACAATAACTATAATTTTAATTATACGATATTATTCAGCTTTGTGTAAACCTAGCATTACAACTAAAATATATTAAATTAAACAATGAAAATATAGGGAAATAATTATTATTTGTTGGTTATAATTTACTGATTACAATACCTATTTGTAATACTCGATATCATTATTTATTTGTTTCTACTGATTAAATCATACACATACCTAATTAAATATTAGATAAAATACAAAAATTAATAAAAATTGAATTCTATTATCAGGCACAAATTAAGAACTAGAAGTATTGCAATAATAAAGTTCTTACCTATAATTAGATTTTTTTCAGGTTATAACGTCTCGTTGGTTTGTCATCGTTTCGACACAAAATATAAATCATTTGTGTTTTGTTTAGAGTTACCCATGATTTTTGGACGCTTTTAGTCAAATATATTTTTTATATAACATGTAATACAACCAAAACAAACATTACCTATACGTTTAAAATTGATAGAAAGTTAAAAAAAAAACTGACACAAAAAATTGGATTAGAAGGGTTTGTGAATAATTACATCAGCACGATATAGATTATTATCTGTAACACGTTTGCCACTGTCGTGGTTGCGTATATATTATATTTTAGACGTCCCGTTGATAACACAATATTAAATTATTGTATATGTATTATATTTTTTGAAAAAAAAAAAATTAAATAATAAAACCAATTTTCGTTATATACGGTTAAATTGTGTAATGTCGTTTGTGCGTGTACATAAAAAAAAATAATGTAATAAGAAGGTATTGTTATTATTACCTACTACGTGTCTACGATTTGACAATATATCCATAGATTCTACGACCAATATAATAATAATAACATTATTGCTAACTTTCATTAGAAAATTTAACAAGTGGTTTTTTGCCGACTCGTATCAAAAACTCAACAGGTACTCAGAAACTGCTGTACTAATGCACAAATTAGGCATTACTCATTGTGATATGAAAAATATAAATTATTTTCTATTCGCTTCGTAATCTTTATGTGCACCAGTCCAAGTCAATATTAGGTACCTAACATCTGACCAATCAGGACAAGACATTTTTTCTTAATTGTATGCTTTGTTTTATACCATTAACATGTTTTGATTTAAACATATAACATCGTATATTATTATTTGTGACCTCATATGTATACGATAAGAATTTGATTGGCATGTATAGTTTTATTTTAAAATCTAATTCCATATTAGTAATTAATACTTAATAATTATTGTTTATATACCAATATTAAAACGTAGATTTTCATTATTATTTTTATAATTATAAGGATAAATTTAAAGTCTAATACCTAGTACCTAGGTATGAGTACAGTTTAGAGGAATTAATATTCCTTTTATAGATATATGTTAATATATTATACGACCAACTAAATAACAAAATTACAAGTGAGCTGTATAAATTCAGTAAAAATTCAGAATTACTGAAGATTAGGAGGTATTTTATTATTGAAGAATTTTTCGGTTACCATCTTTATATTGTTGATATAAAAGAAACCAGTTTTAAAATTGTTTAAAAATATTCAACTCCATAGAACAGACATTAAATTCGAATATTATTCGTAAACGTTGATGACGGTTTTGTTTTACGGGTAGGCTTGTTTTGAAAAAGAAGAAAATAAATACTGTCTTAACCTTGAATTTGAAAACACAACTACCCAATATGGGGTGGGTCGTTGACATTTACACTTAGAAGATAAATTCTCTCAGACTTGGCGATGCTATTTTAGTCTTATACATATAATATTCGTCCATTGCGTAAACTCCACCGTAATAAAACGAGTATCTGTTTTTTTATTCTTTCTTTACACATTTATAATATTATTTTAAATTCGCTGGACGACGAGTTGTAGTAAACGAGTTTGGAACGAAAATACTATATTATATTATACTGTGCCCACGAACGTCGTCTTATCTCCTCACTGTAACTGGCCTTAAAAAAAACACATCGTTTGTGTTTATAGGCAGGTACCTATTAATTACATATGTCGACATAATTGCTGTTGCTTTTGTTTTGGCGATTTCAATTGAAAAAATGGCACTATACATATTTTTTTATTGAACTCAAGCCCGGCAATTAATTTTCATTAGCTGTTTGTAGGTTTCTTAGTAGGTGTATTACTGTGGGGTAGGATACGGTTGGTTAGAACATGTTTGTATATGTGGTTTTTTACTGGAATCCGGGTGGTCACCCATCCGGGAACTAGTATCACCGGCTGATGCTTGACTTCAGAACTGAAGCCAACCATCGCGCCACACCAGGCTACTCACTTTATATTATATGGTAATCCGTCAAAAAGTCCATTTTAAAAAAAAAATTCGAGCACATTTTATTGTCAGATTAAAAGTTGAAAATATAAATTATTATTCATTTAAATATATATTTATTGTCTTATTCAATACCTTTTTTATTTGATAATTATTTCTTATGCCTATAAAATTACAATGTCAATAGATTATTATAATTATAGTATGAATGATGTTTATGTATTGACTAAATATATTTTAATTACATTTTGTGAATAGAATATTTTATATTTTAGAACTTTTTGTCCGACTTTTTTCAAAATGGGCTTTTTGTCTTCGAACCTTTCGGGATTCATAATATTATACTCGTATATACCTATGATGGTATTATATTAAGACGTCTTATGTATAGCATATATTTCGTACCTGTCACGACTATAACGACTTGACACGTTTGCCATTTATAGGTATTATTTCGGAACGGTCCTGCAGTTCCAGATCCACAAGGCGATGTGCTTGGCGTCCGGACAGTACAGGCCCAACGACCCGAACAAATTGCTACACAAATGCGATATTTACCGGAGCAAGGAGGCGGGCGCCATAGTGAAGTGAGTGATATATTATATTATTATTATTATTATTATTATTAATAATATTATGGAAAATGCTAATTTATCGGATGTCATTTTGAACGTAGCCGATTACAATTTGGTCGAAATCGATAGCCTCGCAGTATGGTGTATTTATAATAACGATATACGGGGTGATTCATAATAACAACGTTAAACAATCGTTTTGTTGAAAATTATTGACTTTTTTTTAAAAGTTTTAATTTTACATGGTTTCAAGTCGTTACAAAACGACATTTTTTTAAAGAAATAATATTTTTTCATATTTTTTATCTTTAAAATGATTTAAAATTTTTTTTTACTTTTTTGAATAACAACATATCGCATATAATTTCAATTTTATTTTCTAAAGCAGAATATTTTTCCGATTATTTCGATTTTAAAAATCGAATTTCGGACTAACATTTTAAGAGTTATTAATATTTAGAGTATAGATGAGCGACGCAAGAGTGATACGCGTTTACCTCACAAAACGTTGGTCCGCTCATCTAAACTTTATAAGCATACTTTTAACTCATAAACTACTCGTTCGAAATTCGATTTTTATTTATCGAAATATTAAGAAAAATATTCTTCCTTGGAATAATGACATAAAAAAACTCGTCATTCAAAAAAGTAAAAACAATTAAAAAAAGAAAATAATTTCTTTAAAAATATGTTATTTTGTAACTACTCGAATCCGTGTAAAAAAACAAAAAGTTTGAAAAAAGTTAATACTAAAACGAGTATTTCATACGTTGAATGAATCACCCTGTATGTATAATTTTGTGATTTGTAACGGAGCAATATTGTTTGTGTGAGTATTACTATTATAGGTACCGTGTTTAAAATGTTTTTTATTATATTTGGTGCGGTCTATTCAAACGTCAATTTTTCGGTGAAACGTCCACACATATTATACGCATTTACCCGCAGCCACTGCCGTCGAGCCGATTGTTATTCTGTCTCTTCTTTTTACGACACGAATGGCGAACCATATACCTACGACACCGCATAATATGACATACAATTTATATAATATAATATATTATATATAATACGAGCGAATAATTTAATATTATATTGTCGCTTAGGTCGTATTGTTCGTGTTTACCGCCGCGGGACGAACGACGATGAAAATAATAACAACAATAATTATTATAATAGTTTAATATAATATAACAATATTATACTATTTCAAATGTGTTTTCAACTCGTAGTCGTTCAATGTCATTCGTGAACTCGGTCTCTGCTCGTCGTCCACGATCGCAGTTCCAATTTTCGTCCTTGGCTTTTATAAATCGGGTCGATACATAACATTGATAAATTATCAATGATAATATTATCATTCCTACGAAATATTATTATTAATATCACTTAACGTTTATTAAGAGGACGCATTAATTGTCTCTGTCTTGCAACTGGACAACACAACAAATCTGCGTTCAACAGTTCCGAAAGTTATAAATAACATTATTTGTATTGTCTCGTCGGCTTTTTACGGTATTTTAATATTCGAGCGTGTTGTGTAGCGAGTTTTTTTAAATACAAATATTTTACGTATTTTACGTTATAGCTTGCTTAAAAATTGGAATATCATCATTGGTGCAATTATGGGGGGGGGGAGATGTCAAAAAAGTGTTTAGCACCCCCGAGTTCCAATCTAGCACCTCTTGTTTTTTATAGGTCTAACTATTATTATTTTAGTGAAATACCATTGATTTTATGTTTTTAAATTATGAAATATTTTTGGAAAAAAGAATTAAAACTATTTTGGTCATAAGTCATAATATTAATTCGTTATATGTTATTCAATACTCCTATAACTGATATCACTATAAAGATATACGCTGCGGTAGACTACAATATTATTAGTGAACCCCGTGAGTTTTTTATAAACGTTTTTTTCGGCCAAATCTAAACTAGAATTAATAAAATGGATTCCTGCCCGATATAATAATATATTTATTTTGTTTTGATCATCAATGGAGTGCGTAAAAATATATATAAACATTTTTTAGGTATTAATTATTGCAGGTTCGTAATTTCTAAAATTGTATAGTTCTAGTAATAGGTGATGGAATGAGGGGGCAAAGTCCCCCCACAATTTACTACGAAGCATTTACAATTTTAATACCTCTTGTTTTAGAGGTCTAGTTGCGCTTATGAATATCGTACACAACTCACGTACCTACACACACGAAACACATAAATTCACAGCTACGTCGTGTGTCGTGTCGATAAAATCGAATTTTGATTGGACACATTACTCTTTTTGGTACCTTGTAATATCTAAGTCGTAACCGAATATATCAAGAACCGACTACAGCTCAACTTTTAAACTAATATGGTTACCAGTCGTAACCGCATAGTTACCACGCCCACCCACTCGCGTAGCTGTAAGTTCGGCTTCACTTTTAAGGGCGAAAATAGTTGATCTTTTTGTTTTAATATTAAAGGCTGGTAACAACACAAAATA
Source organism: Pentalonia nigronervosa (assembly GCA_014851325.1). Taxonomy (NCBI): domain Eukaryota; kingdom Metazoa; phylum Arthropoda; class Insecta; order Hemiptera; family Aphididae; genus Pentalonia; species Pentalonia nigronervosa. Next base: position 146,550 of record JACXSJ010000628.1, on the reverse strand, counting down.
AGAACTTCTGAACGTAAATGTTGGTGTGTATATGTTATGCGTTTGTAAGACGGGTACAATAAACGTGTAGGTGTGACGTCTTCTTGATACGATCGCCGGAACCACCACGAAATTAATTCGATTGCAGAACTCGTTGTGCAGACTTGTAAATGGCGCCGAAGAAAGGACGACAACTGTGTGAAATAATGACGATGATACAAATCGTAATGTGTATTAAAATTTAATATTACTATAAATTAATAAATTATAAGATAAACCGCGGACGACGGTATAAGATGGGAATAATTTAAAATCAGATTATAATGACATATGAATAGGTGTAAAACGTTAATATTATTTCGAAATAAGCAATAGCCATTAGGTCTAGGCGGGAGGCTAGTAAAAATCGAACTCAAAAATCGCAACGTTTGAGTTACAATACATATTGTTTGTGATACACACGTGCTCTGCCTAATATTTGACTATTATTACTACAAAAAGTCAAAAACACGCCAAAGATCATTATTATTGTACCTAAATGATACACATAGATTCGTAGCCGTTTCTTTTTTCACCACATTCGTGTCTAAAATGAAATCTAAAACTTCTGATTGCCTTAATTTATTCTTTACAATTATTTAAATGGTATCGTAAGTATTATTAAAACCGATTTAAAAAAACCCTTTGAATCATGTCATAATCGTCACGATACACGAATGTGAGTTAACCTAACCTATACAAATATTGTTACCATATTCATTTAAATCCGTTGTTTGGCGATTCTCCAATAGGTACGTGTTATCTAGTATTTAGTGTCTATTCAAATACACTTTTATATTTCATATTCAAATAATTTATTACACTGCTTTAACGATTTTATAATCATAGAATATTGGAAATATCTATTGCACTTTTGAGTACAACTTAAAAGAGATTAAAAAATATACGTTGTTATTCTGTCAAAAGATAAGAAACAATAACAACGCGGCGCCTCCCATAAAATCGGAAAAAAAAAGTTTATTTTATCGAATAAGCACATTACCCCTGTGTGAATGGATCTATATGAAATGAATTTCGTCGATTCTTTAATCATCGATTTCCAATCACTAGCCGAATCACAAATAGGCACTGACAAACTTTTACAGACATTAATTATTATGATGTGCAGTCATAATAATAAGAATGAAACGTGGACTGCATCCTCATTCTCTCGCCCATCACGTCATTCGCGCCTCGGCCCTCGACCGACTTTCGGAAACGTTTCTGTAATATCATAATATTATTGTTATAATACACAACGTGCACCTGTTTGGAAGACGCGACAGCGATTTGTCGGCCGCTGCTGCGACAATAATATTGTTTTTTTTTTTTTTTTATTTATTATTATCTAACTGTTCTAACACCTGCACATCCGGACGTTCGGTTTGCCGCGCTCGGCGGCGTGTTGAATTTTTTCGTCGTACGACTACAATCGGCTGGCACTGTATTGCATATAAAACTACAGCGTTTGCTATATAATTCTTATTATACGGTGCGACAAGTCTTCGGTGGACGGGAAAACAAAAAAGTGAAACTCTCGGTGGACCCGAATAATACCTACCATCTATTTCCTGTGCGCAGGACCGAAATGCGGAGAACGTTACAATAACAATAATAAATAGGTAATCGTAGAGAAAAGGTCTCGTACACTCCGCGTATATAATATGTATTGTAGAGGTATATAAAATAATAATATGTACATTTTATCAACGGAAAACGTTTAACGGGTTATTACTTTTTACGGTGATGCAACGAGGTCGTTCGCGATCGTTTTTTTTCTTCTCGTAATTGCAATAATAATAATATTCTCGGTTGAAACTCGCGCATATAATATGACATACATATTATTATTCCGTATATATTATGTTATTATTTATGTCGTTATTACACGTAACATATTTTTGTATTATATATAAACACTTGTGAACCCCGGTATACGGACGAAAAGCTGGCTAATACGATTATTATAGGTACTTGCGTATATTTTTATAATAAGTGCGCGATATGTGTACGCATAATTATATAGATATACCATAATATAGGTATAACTCTGGTTAATGTGATCGCCGTTCGTACTAGCGAATCGACTTTTTCTACATTCTATAAAGTTCACAATGTATAATAATGTAGTGTTATGCGATTCAGCGATTTATCATATTTAATATTCGGCGGCGACCAAGACCGATTACGTTTGACCATCACAATATCGCCGTGCATTATGTTGTTTCATTATTTCATATAAGGACGTTTCCTTGAATGGTTTACTTGATTGTTTTATCATTTTTTTTTCTCATAACAAATCGCTGTTATTGATAGTAAATAGTAAATCATCGTGACTGCAATAACTGATAGTGGAAATACTTATCACATACACACTGACCATTCATCTCTTTATATCGGGTGCGAGCCAAATGTGTTAACCAGGTACCTAACCATCCGCCTACCTATGACATAACCGCAACAGGAGCTTAATGATATTTTAAAATATGAAGTTAATAAGCAAATTATTTTTAAGAAGATACTTTATTGAACAAATTTGACTTGATGACATTGAAGTATGGCATATTGAGGGAGAGAGAGAATGAAGGACGTCTATAATGTAAAACATATTATAGTAGATTTCGATAACAAAGAGACAGATTGCACGAAGGAAAACATTTTTGAAAATGACACCTTGTTTAGATTTTGAGCGGATCGATGAATGTATCAATTTTACAATGATATGCAAAAACTTCTCAGTACATTTAAAAATAATCGGAAAAACTTAAAACAAATTAAGGAAAAACTGTAATATTTACGCAATACCAGTTTTTGACGAAATTGATTTTGTTATTTTGTTGTAATTCAAAAACAAATAACCATTGAAACTTGAAAACCTCGAACCTTCAAGGCTTCGACAAAATCAGTCGTCTATAAACTTATCAAATTTAAAAAATAAAACTGATCTTCGCCAACTCATTTAATAATATAATCTTAAATACGTATGTAATTATATGGTTTTATCGTCAAATAACCTAAATTATAGTAATTAATAAGATTATAAGTAAATGTGATTTGTTTGCAAAAAATGAGTTCAATAAACCGTACTACTAATAGAAAAATAAATAACTAAATAACTAATAGTACTTAATAATTATACAATTATTATAAAAATTCTAAGAATAAAAGACTGACACGCCGTCTCCACTAAGAATCGTTTTTCGTATGTAATCGTTTATTATTGAATTAAAATCTAACACATCCATTACAGTGATCTATACTCAATGACGAAGATCACTCAATAACGCCTACTATATATACAACAGAGTGATTTTTTCGATTTTTTTTAAATATACATATTTTATATGTGTAATTAGGTATATACTGATATAATTGTATTAAATCTATATACGTTTAGTATTTTATTTGATTATATTTATGTTCGGAGTAAAATAAATTAGAATTATGTGATGTGTAGATAAAAATATAGCGATCGGAGCAAGAAATTTGAAGCCCAGATGTTTCCTTCACCACGTCTCCTTAATACCAAGATCCGGCATTGTGGCGTTGTGGGACCTTGAGCATTATTTTAATATTGTTTATTACAAAAAAAAAAAAAAAAAAAAATTAAGCGATATTCTTTTGTATTATTTATTTTCAAAATACTATTGAATCACACTGATCTATAATATTAAAAATTTACTTTATAAGAAAAAATGTATAAAATCATAACCAATTATTAAAAATCGTATTTTCTATATACAATTTAAATGATTTCATTTTTATCTTACGTAGAAAAATCATGGAATCCGGATCATCGGAAAACTGGAGGGACACCTTATCACTGGCAATCGGTGAGAATAGACTTGACGGTTCAGCTCTAAGAGAATTTTTCCAACCGCTCGAAGAATGGCTACGTAATGAAAATCTCAGAACTGGACAGTTTATAGGATGGAATTACGGTATGCCATATATTGTAATCATTGTACATAAATATTAATGTTTTCTTAAACAAAAATCAAAAAATTTATTGAATGCCCTACGGCTGTTTGTGAATTATAATCTTAAACACATTATATCATAAACGAATTAATAAGTAAATCGTAAATGATTATCCCATTGAGAGATATATCACGCTCCGAAAATATTTGAAACATGGCCAAATGATTTTTTTTTTTAACATCTAAATGGTTATAATATCGGTTTAACTAGAGATGTTTTTGACCACATATTATTTAAGTGTACTGGCACTTAATGACTTGCTATAATGAGTATATGAAAAAAAAAATCGAGATGAGCGACCAGTTAACCTTGCACAACTTGGAATATGGTAACAAAAAAAAAAAAAAATAACACATTGCCAATAGTTTATATAATATATGTATACACCGTATACCTATAATATAAAAATTGTAATATTGTATACAATATAATGTGTTTGAGATTTTTGCCAATAAATTTTACTTAATATTATTCAACATTACTTGAAAAAAAAAATGATAATATTAAAATTTGTTATTTTATTTAGATGGAGACTATTGTAAGCATAGTATTGAAACGGCTAATCTACAGGTTTATGGAGGCTTTTACAATAGTGCTAATTCTCCAGTAACATCGACATTAGTATTAATATCTTTACTATCATGGTTGTTAATATGCGTTAACGAGTATTTATTATAATGAATTTTATTAAAAAAAAATATTGTACAAAATTGTATTAATATTGTATACATATACACACGTTTTCCAATATTAGAGCATCTATTACTCAAAATAGTGGCACTAGTTTCAGTGAACAAGAAATTGTTCTTCCTTGATTATAATTGGTTTTTTGATTTAAAATTATAAAAACAATATTACTTACTTAACTTTTATTGATTACATGATATTACATATATATTTAATATTAATCTATTAGATAATACAAACATCTTAATATTCGATCTATACTTATATATATATATAACTAAAAAAAAATATTGTGTTATTACACAAATAATAATTATTTTTACATTTTACTAATTTAGTTATATGAACTCGTAAAGTTATAACTTTATAATATTACTTCTTTAGCTTTATTTATGATTATATTATTAAAACATGTTTTCTAGTTTTATAGAAATTATTAGACCTTAAGACTGGAGCTAAATATTATTGAGCTTTTTTTAGAAAAATAAATATTACTTAAACACATAGTTATATATTGTAATTAATATAATATACATTACCATTTTTTAAAAGCATGACAATTAATATTATAATTTATAAATAAATATGTTTTTACGTTAATAATGTTTAAAATACTTTCAAAATATTCACCGTTTATAATACCTTTTATATTATTATTCGACAGTTAATTTTACGCTATTACTATATGAAGGAAACGCTAAAAAATGTCAAATACAAATATATTTATTGTGAAGATGTTCCATATAAAATAACCAAAAAAAAAAAATATATATATATTTTTTTAATTATAAGTTATTATCAATATTGTTGCATTTATTATATGATATGTATTATAGTTACAATAAATTATATTTTCTATAATATACATATAAATTAATACGTATATTTGTTCGACGTATTGTGTAAATAGTAACTCGCATATATGACAATTTAAAAATTTGAGAAGAAAATGTTCGGTTTATTATAATACTGAAAACTGTATTATTATTTATTATATTAACTTTGTTATAATATGTTAATCATCATTAATACTTTTAAATACTTACTTGTGTACGAGAACATTCTTCTAAACCGGAATTTGGACGGGTAAGTTTTTCCGTGGCATATAAATATTTATAAAGATACTAAGATAGAACATTTTTTTTATTTAGTGGAGATAAATAACTGACACACCCCCCTAAGGATTCAGCGTCAAACTATGATTGAGCTTTTTAGTTTTCAAATGCTTACTTATCAAGACGTAAGTTGTACTATTTATTTATTCATAATATACTATGTAAGAAAAACTGGACTGTTAGTTGTATTGTGTAAAATCATATATTATTTTAGTCGGGAAAAGGCTTTTTGTCACTGTTATTTGGTGTACTTACACTGGAACATCACTATTTTTTTTTCATCACACAAACTTCAAAAAATGGTTTTTATATGATTCAATAACATTGAATTATGTAACCGCATGATCTGAGGGATCTTAAGTTAGTGGAGATAAATAGCTGACATACCCCCTTAAGATTTATCCTCATGACTACTGTGCTTCTTTAGTATTCAAATACTTACTTAACAATAAAACGTAAACACTGCGCATATTGCATAATGAATAGTAATTATTCTCAAATAAAAACTGTCTAAATATCGCTGTCATTTGGTGTACATACACTGGGGCAGAACAAAAAAAAAAAAAATCGCTTATAGGATTCAGTAATATCGAGTTATAGCCGCAGCGTGATCCACGAGCGATCTGACGGTCGGTTGGCTCTCGATCGACAAGATAACAATATTGTCTAACAATTAATGGATTATACAACACACGGTGACGACGGAATACAATAAGTTCCATTATATTATTTTATCGCGCGGCGTCGTCGTTTGCGGGGTGGAGTTTTTTTTTTTTCCCATACGTGTAATGACTACACACATTTGTACCTATGTATATACGGTGAATTAACCTCTCCCGACGCAGTATCCCACTTATTGCGCCTCATCGCCACCCTCGCCGCCGGGACTTTGGAGATCCAAAATATTATGACCAATTCATTTCGTGCTCAACGGCGCGTGCGCGGTGTCGTGAATGAAAACGATTTGCGGTTTCAATCGCACCCCTCGTTTGCAATTACAAATACACGTACACGAAATCGTATACCTAGGTATAATAATAATAATAATAATAATAATAATATTATATAGCTCACTTAACTCCCGCATCATTCAATGCACGCAGCGGACAACAATGCACGCGGTTTCCCAGAGAGAGGGTCGTGCAGTGTGTAATCTGTTGCGTGTTGTCCGCTCGCTAATCGCAAGATTTATATATTATATTATTATTTAGGACGTACGAATCAAAAGAATAAAAGGGAGTCTTTTTTTTAAGCTCGCTCGTACACGGGATATTATGACGAGACGGCACCGAGTCTATAACGAGCAAAACGGATCCGAGACAAAGCGCCGCAGCCGCCAGTGACATGTGAGATGATATTATTATATTATTTCCTACCTATTTGATCTCCTCCGTCAGTCATCGGGTGTGCGTGCGCGCGCGTTATTCGTCATCATCAAAACTGACGAAATAATAAAAATAAAAAATTATCGTCATTTCTTTTTATCTCCGGCACTAACGTTGTTTTTGTTTTTTTTTTTTTTTGTATTATTTTTAACCTCTATAAAATATATGACGTAACCACAGAACAGTTCAACCCGCACAAACAACAGTCGTGGATGAATAAGACTCTACGATTTAAGATTACAAGAACTAACTAGATACGAGCATATATATTATATATAATTAAAAATTTATAAATTGCTATAAATACATATATTTATTGAATAATTGTCAATACACATCTATTATAATATAATTATTAAATACTTAATTTCTGTTGCAAGCTAATAACCTTAGTAGTTGAAACTGTACCATGAATAAAAAAAAATATATATCTATAATTATTACGATCAATTAATATAATGATATTTAAATTTACGAGAAAAAAATAAGTTAAACAATAACAGTCATTGAGTATGATTTATGTCATAGACTAGTTTTTCATTGTCAAATTCATTGAATTTATATTTATCAAAATGTGTAAACTCAAAATTATAAATAATATTTTAATAACCTTTAATCATCAGTTATTGATAGAGCTTTTTGCAAAACACAACCCACAAATCGATTATTTTGAGGATAAATTTTTTTTGAAGGGTAGAGGCTACTCTAGTATTTACATTAATTATCTAAATGCTAGTGCGGTTACGAAACACAAATTATTTTCTAATAATTATTTACAATGTCACCGTGGACGATTATTTTTGATTAGATGGATTCCGTTCTACGGTTTGTTAATCGGACAGTTTTCGTACTCACTTGCAGAATATATTATGTAGATCTAAAAGTCGAATATTTTTATTTTTCGCTTTTCTATATAAGATCTAATATCATTGTAGATACCTAGGTATACATAAATAGTTTTATGACTATTTAACCTATTATGTAATTCAAGAGACCGAATTTGAGAACGCCTGCCCAAAAGTTAGGATTATCTTTTCGCATATTTTATATTTTACACTTGCAACAATGTTAATTAACATATAGATTTTCACACATAGATTCGCAATACTCGCACGCGTGCGGATATATTATAATTTAGTACCTATACTAAACATAAATCAAACCGATTTAATTTATGTGGAAACTGCATGTGCGTGTGGATTAAATATTATTAGCAAGTATCATTGAATTAACATAGTTTATTATAATGTCGTGCTTGTGCGAAGACAACGTAAAATATAAATACGATTAGTTTTAGATTATAACATATAACTAAATTGTATTTTACACGTCCCGAAATAGTTGTGAAAGATATAGCAACAAACAAAACGTACCATTATTTTGTTATATTATCAGTGATGTTTGGTTTGCAAACTGAACCTAACCGAACTGAGGTGTTTGATTCGGTTCGAAAAACGAACTGGAAGTGCAAATGTTCCAACCAAACCAAATTTCTATGAAATAGTACCAATCGACCCAACGAAAAATAGAACAATTAAAAAAAGAAATATTTTTATGATAAATACAATAATTTTTGGGCATCATTTGACCGACATATATTTTTTAAAGTTCGGTTCCGGATCTAATACAACATCTAAAGAGTTCGGATTTGAATTGTAGATGCTAGTTCGGTATATCTTTAGGATTCACTAAATTTACAAAAAACAATTCGTTACCTTCGTCCTCAAAATTTAAAGTTTACAGCATTACTAAACATCACACAGTATGTCATAATTATATTCATAGACGCAATTACCCTAAATTTTTGGGAATGACTCTTGTCTTCCCCCACCCACCAAATTATTATTTTCTAAAAATTATTCACAATTAGTATTAAATATTAAGACTTTTGATTTGGCCCCCCCCCCAAACCCTGTTTGCTCCAATCTTTATAATATATTGCAAATAAATTATGAAACATTATTAAATAATTTAAATTTTACACACAGGACACGCGTAGGCGTTAAAATAACGAGGATCGTCGCAAATCAACTCGCTCGGACTGTGGTCGTTGCGCGGTTTTCTATTATTATGCGCACGTACATCGATGTGTATTATAGTTAATATATAACTACAGTTTTGCTATGCCGTTTTGTAGTCACACATTTTACCGGAGGTCGTTATAAATACGTGTCGTCCGTGTAACGAGATGTGAATAAAAAAAAAAAAATAACGACACTATGATATTGTTATTATTACCGAGGGCCCGTTGTCACCGGCGATTTTTATTCACAGTTACAAATTTTACCGTAAGGGTAAAAATTGCCTAGCGTAAAACATTTTTGATCATAGAACATTTTATATGCAAAAAATGGTACATGTGGTATAGATACTGTGAAATAAAATTAAACATTAAAGTATAACTATTATTTAGTTAGATGCCAAAGTATACAGATACTAAAATGTAGTGATATGTCGCGTTACGATTAAATTAAATTTTAAAATCAAAAATATTAAACTGAATAATTACAAAATAATTATTTCGCAGTTTTACAGTATATTTTAATTTTGTAAGTACCTATACATAATTATAAGCAGGTAAGTATAATATTTCCGGTATATTTTATTTACATTTAAATTTATGTATGTTTGTCCAATGAGTAATTACTTCAACCAACATTATCACTACCCTTTTTATTTTAGCAATTTTACCTATTATTTATAATACAGATTGTAAAAGTAATAAATAAAAATAAAATATACACATATGAATTAAAATTATCATTTGTCGTTTGTCATTTTGTTAATAATTGTTGTTTGTTATTTAGCTTTTTATTTCAATAAGATGATACAAGTATTTATAAATTATCACATATTATTTACCTACCGATAAAATGAAGGAGCTAATAATCACAATTATTTTCTACTCTTGTTAAAATTTATCTTCTACAGTAAACTTTGCCATTTTTATAATTTTAAATTTAATACGATTTATATGTTGATCTCTAACAAAAATTAAATCTAAAAACTATAATGTGTGTTAGATTTTTATAACTCTTCTTAAATGACCATCATTTAATAATTAAATAAAAATGATCAATGTATGATTAAAACACATTAAACATTTCAAATAAAAACTTATATAATTAAAAATTTCAAACACACGTAATTATTTTTTTTTTTTTTTTGAAACTCAAAAGATTAATAAAAATTTAAAGCATCCTAACATTAATTATAAAACTGAAACTTTAGTTTCAATTATTCGGGTTATACATTTTTCGTATTAATTTAATTGTGTTTACTACATTTTGTAGATAAATTCATAACGTTGTTATTTTACATATCGCATAAATTGATTGTGGTCCACAATAAAGCATATAGACCCAAAATCTAGTTCGGTATTTCTTTGATCAAACTATCGGTTTGAATCAATTCGAATAAAAGAATATTCCAAAAATAGTCGTAAAGGGCCATTAGTGAGAAATTTTAGTTAATATGACTGAGAAAGGTATCTAAAGTGAACACAGTTTAGTAAATGTTTACTTATATTTAGGCTGGTACTAGTCCACGGAGACATCGGGAGCTTTCCCGGTGCATCCCATAGTCAATTAGCACCTCGATACCTAGTGATTTCTCTTTCTGTCTTTACACTTTTAACGTTATTCAGTTTTCTATCATATTTAAAAATCGTAAATTTTTTTATAACATATCTTATAAGTTATAATATTTGAAATAATTTTAGCAATTTACAGTAATATTAACTATAGTAGGAATCGTGACTTGCGTCGTCCGAGCATCGTAATCGTTGTACATAATATTATAATATTGTTTTTTATATTAATTTTTCTCGTCTTATCTACGAACACGGGTAGATGGGTGGGCGGGGTTCAGGTGTATAGTTAAGCATGCGTGTATATAATATTTTTTAATATAAAAATGTTGCATGATATTAAAATTTAAACTTAAAAGTAATTATGTAATATTAAAAAAGAGGCTACAATTATCTGGGTGGTAACAATTGGCTATTACGTAAGGCGATTTTTATCCTTTACAGTAAAATTTGTAGGTGGGTAAAAATTGCCTGTTATGCCAGGTGATTTTTACCTCAGGCAATTTTTATCCCATGGTAAAATTTACAAGGGAATAAAAATCTCCTGTTACAGAAAAGGTCCAGTACTCGAATACATAACCTAACTCGAAAAAGATCTATCAATCTATTGTTATTAATTTAAACCATCAACGTTGTAAATATTTTTATTGAAGACATTTGGATTCTTTTAGTTGTTTATAGTTTTGACATTTATTTTTCAATAGAGTAGTAAAACGAGTACTCGATTTTCAAGTCGAATAATCAAACTTGATTCGAAAATTTTCCAAAGTCGAATACTCGGCCAACTCTAATTATTATTATATTACGCGCGTGTGTCGGCTATATATCCGCAGTCGCCATATTAACATTATTATTCGTTAACGACTACGCGTTGTTAGATGCCAAAATTCGGTAAATAACACGACGCAAACGAATCATTTTTTTTTTTTTTTTGTTCGTTTCGCCCGTCCGCGCTTGTTTATCCGTTCAGAGGACGTCGTCGCCGCAGCTTCGGAAAAATTAATTCGTATAGTCATATTGTATTGTGCGCGTCCTCCGTGACGTACGGCTATCAATTATACGCTCAGTAAAATATAATAAAATGTTATTATAGATTGCGCTGCGCCATGTGCGTGCAACTCCCCTCGGATCATATTTTATTTAAACCTACACGGCTTCGTGTGTATGCGTGTGCAGTAGAATATGTTATAAATATAGTAGACTCACGTCCTCTGCCTACCTGTTCGAACATTTTTTTCATCGTGTGTCTCGTGTTCGGTGGACAAGCAGCGTACTGCAGTTATAATAATATAATGTTAGGGCCGAGTGGTAAACGTCCCGAAAACTTGTAAAAAATGCATGTCTCCACCTCTGCCTTTATACCCCCCTTCCCACCAAAAAAAAAAAAATATATATATAAAACACTGTGAAAATTTAATTTATATAGGTGTTTGTTTATGTATCGAAATTAAACTGTTATATTATTTATTCTAGTAATAACAATTGGAGTTACTTTAACAGTGAACAGTTTTAAATGGTTAATATATCTATGAACACTTTTTATTTGATTATTGCCTTATAAAATGCATCAATGCGGCTCGTTGTTCAATTTTCAAATAATTGAATGATTGCCAACAGGGTATTATCATGAACATTTTTGTTAACACAAAAACTTCTTTCGATATTCTATCAACCGTCACATTACATTAAACGTCTAAATATATATAATTTTAAAGTATTTTAGGTCTGTTATTCTTATCCTGCATATTTCTAAATGACAATTTTCTGCTTATAATTCTAATCATATATAACCTAACGTCCTGACCTCTTCATTTGTCTTCGAACGCCGCTTTAATTAAAATATTAAAATAGTAAGTACGTATACGTCATCATACGTCTTGTCAACCCATTAATAAACTTATATGACTTAAACGAACGCAGTCTGCACAATTAACCGAAATTATAGAAAACTCGAAGTCGAGTTTGAGTTTTAAATTATATTTACGACATAGCTTACACGAACACACAAATAATCGTTCCTATCGTTTAGAACAGTATTTCCCAACTGGTATTCCGCGGAACCCTAAGGTTCCGTACTCCAGCATCAAGGGTTCAGTGAGGAATTTGGTAAAATATAAATTGGTAAATAACATATTTTGATAGCAATAAGCGAGAGATTATGTCCTACTCGTTGGGAGACAACCTTTGAAACGACGAGAGATGGATATTAAATAAATTCTAAGCTCTGATATGTGCATTAATAATAATATTGTAATTATATAGTTGTTAACAAAATGAAACTTTAAAAACCGTCTTCGCCGGTTCTTTTTTCGTTGATATCAATGACATTTGTTTTTTGCAAATTCTTGCAAAGATAGGTTCCGCGAGTAAAACAAGTTGGGAAACACTGCGCGGTTCAGAAGATGAAAATTCATCGTCGGAGAACCCGTATTATAGTTTATGTATATTATAGCTACACTCTACAGCAGCAGTTTAATAATATTATAAAAATCGTGTTGGACTCTTCGGCGTGCTGCGTGCTGATGATGTGTAATGCGGACCTATAAGCTGGTATAAGACGTATAATAGCTACATGTAATGTGACGATTTTTCAAGGGCGTCCGGTGGACCGACATTCGCAAGTATAATAATAATAATAATAGTACAGACGACCGCGTGTATTTGTCTCTCTGCGGCAGTGTTTGTTTCGCAGACTGGTCAGGCGACGATACCAGTTCGGATTGTCTCCTCTCGTGCACGACCGCGACGACCGGACAATGCGCCGCATCCAAGAGTCTTGGTTATAAACTACCCATACCACGGTTCTCGCTTTGTAAATATAAGTCGAGATCATATTATTATTATTATTGTACGCAGAAAAACACAGCAGCCGCGACGCTAGCCGTTTGTACGCGGTGTGCACCGCACGTGCTGCAGTGGGTAGTATCAGGCCAGTCGTTAGTTGTCATTTTCCGCACGTTTTTAACATTATCCACTATTGACTGGCCAACCTTAACATTATCCGGATAGTGTTGATATTTCATGTTTATAATCGAATAATGCGTATTGGCTGATGTCAACATTATCCAAATGTTAACGTAACACATAACACTACATAGTAACGAGAAGTAACGGTTGTACAACCATGGCAGAGTTGTCCACTTTGCCCATTCAGTTTCTACGGCTTATTTGAGACTTCGGCCGGGGGTGCTAAATGCTAATAAACAACCCCATCGCACCACCGAACCGTCGCGACTTTTCTCGATACACTTTGCTCGCACGTGCCAAAAATAAACAATTATGATGATATATAATATTGGTGCGCGGGCGGTGTTAATAATTGTAGGTGAAATTTCGACTTATTTGAGACTGATTATACTATAATTACGTACACTGTACCACGGGTAGCTTAAAAATGTAAAACAATATCGTACGACTAGAATTTACGTCAACATATTGTGTGATATTGATATTACTTATAATAGGTAGGTAGTATTATATTATACTATTACACCTCATCGCACGACACGACCGCGCAGGTATATAATACGAATAATAGAATTTATGTACACGTCAATTGTGTATAAATATAATTTATATAGCAATATAAATATATAACTAAGTACACAGTGAACGACATCCTGTAAATAATGTTATGTTATACATGCAGATACGCGTACAGTTTTCGCAGCCAAAACGACAAGCATTTAAACCGTCCGTTTATAACGTTCTGTAATGTGTTTACGAAACATACCTAACACAGTTTCGAATAATAAAACACTAAAACGTACCTACGTAACATTTTCACTCTTCGTGCCTACGTCATATCATTACAATATAATAAATACAAAATATTTTGTGTAGTCGTAAACGGCGCGAGAGGAGAGATCACTCGTTAACAACAACAACAACAATAATAATAATAATATTAAACATTTGAGAAATTCGTCGCTTTTCGCGCGACAAAATAGATGGATGACAACGGCGATGGCATATAATATAATAAAATATAAAGATGTACGTAACACGCGTCTGTTTTGTTTCACGGATTCCGTACTTTTCATCCTGCGTGATTTCGGCTCCGTTTTCGTCGGCCAGATACAATATAGTAATATATTTATATTTATACCGTATATGTACAGCACGGTACAACAGCGATTTGGTGACGATTATTCCGAGGTAGGTTTGTTTTATTATATCGTTATTGCGGTTGACCATCACACCTAACCCGCCGTTAAATCTTCGGCAAAATGAATCCGTTTTGCTGGAACATCTGCCTGGAAAACGAAAACGGAAACGCCGTCGTTAATACAACGATATTTAGATATAACAAGATGACAACTATTTTTTAGGTACATATTAAAAAATAAATATATTGTATGCGCCGTCAGTAGCGTATAGAACGTATTTATTTTGGATTTTTTTTTCTTATTGACATAATCTATGTCCACTACCAACACCACCCCCTTATGATCAAATCAGTACTTATTGAAGTTTTCTTTTTACTTATTCCAACTGAAATCATCGTTAAATTGTGAACAAGTAATTGAATAGTTTTTAATAGTTAAAGTCCACTTCATCGTAGCTATTAGAGTAATAATACAATAATTATATATCGTCTTCGTTCAGAGTACACAGAAATCGCGTAATATCCAAACATAATAAAAATGTCAATATTACCACATTTTTCTAAAACTGTTTATATTTGTAGAATGTGCTGAATGTAGACTAAATGTTACGGGCAGTTATTGAGGAGCTGGCAATAACTTAAACTTTAAACTCACTGCATGTTAGTTACATCATGGGCCGTGGCTAGAAGTGTCTAGTGTATTGCAATATAATCCATACTTTCATAACGTAAATTAAAGGTAAAAATATATTTTTATTAGTTATTAATTTATTACTTAAAATTCACTAATTTACAGTTTTACGCATCTGACCACCTCGGACCCATCAACCGATTCTAGTCGGAGTATCCTCAAAAAACGGATATTCCACTTTAAACATAATATGAAGACATTTTAATAATACATTTTAGTGCTTAAACAACACGAATTAATGCAAAATTCTATGCTTGAGAGATATTTAAAGTTTTTATACATTTCTGGAGTTGACATCCCAAAATCCCTCTAAAATATTGATAAAAATTATAAAATGTATAAATCATTTTAGATGTTTCAAAATCAAAAAATTTTCGTATCATACATTTTTATCTATTTTGAATCAATAAATTGGCCTTAACATACATTTTAAAACGCCATGTATATATTATATGATCATTTTCCATCATAACAAAGTTCAATTTTTAGATAACCCTTTACTATAAAAAATATGTGGAGTTATCGATACTTGACAATGGTTAAAAGAATAACTTTAAATTTAACAAAAATAATTAAAGTTAATCGAATAACGATTGAAAATATTAAAGAGAATACATTCAAGTAATACCTACTTCAATTTAAATAAACATATAGTATTAGTTAATAAAATCATAATGACACTTTATATTAATATTATCTCATGTATTGCCAGCATAATCTTTCCTCTTGTTTCTATTATTAACGAAGAAAAGGTTTCGTAACCTAACCTAACCTAACCTAACCTAACCTAAGAAAAGGATTGTGAAAATACTATTTACCGTGGTCTACAATAATAAAATATACGGATTCGTACGACTTATAATAATATAAAAACTGAAATTTGTTGTGGTGGAAAATACATATTATTCTGTTGGCGATAAACAGGAAAGTTCGATTTGACGGGAAACGGTGACGCCCCAAAAACCATCCTTCACAATGCCACAATGTGCCGTTTTAAATATGTGTGTGTGTGTGTTTGTGTGTTAGGGGGAGAGCAAAAAGGAGCTCAATTTCATTGGGCAGCAGGATTCAATGTAATATGTACGAAATATTAGAAAACGGGATTCCTCAGGCACGTTTTTCTTTTTGAATTCTGTTCAAATATCGTGGATCGTGTTCAAATATTTTTAAACTTTCTAAATCTTTTATTTCATAGTGAGTTTGAGAGTTTCACTGTTTTATTAAAAACGTATTTTCTGAATTCTTGTGTCTCATACAATGTAGTATATTATTCTACATTTAATTTTATAGAAACATAAATTCACACGATTTTACCTAGCTCGTATAATATCTTATATCTTGTATACAGATTTATGACGTTCATTTATCCGAATAAATATCGTCGGGTACTTAATTATTTTTCGATAGTAGGTGTAGGGCTTGAAATCGATTTTAGTTACCGATTTTGAATATCGGCTAAAACCATTGAAAACCAAAATTGATATCGAAACCGAAATCGAAAAAAATGTTTTCGGTTTCAAGTGCTGAGTAGGTATACCCTCTTACACATGAGAATGATAGGTAAATCGTAATGGCGCGGTATCGTAAAATCTCCCTCCTGGTGGCAAATCCGTCAACTCGATGAATTTATCATATTATAATATTAACACAACGCAAACGTGCGCAAACGTCGTCGTATAGTGTATAATAATTGTAATAATAATAATATGTACACTCCAACAAGCCACCATCCAATCATCGCGTCGTCATCGATGTAATATAACTTCATCATATAATAAATAATAATAATGATAATAATAATCAACGTTTTCAACAGTAAGTTGTAGTCGTTGCAGGAGAAGACGGATGATGTGCACAAGACCAACCGGGCCGTATGATTTTATTAGGATTCGCCACGACGCGTATTGTCATCTGCGCTATTACTCTGCAAATATTATAATGTAAACATCATTTATATAATAATAATAATATGTAAGTAGCCGGGGGGGTAGGCGCCCGTCGGGGAGAGGAGACCGTATGAGTAGGTGGTAGGTACAATGTACATAAAATAATAATATGTATAATGTACACGAGCGCAAACGTCGTTTCAAGACGAGCACCGATGCAAAAATAACCGTGAAATCCGCGCGGGCGTCCTCGGAAAAACGTGGAAATAACAATAAAAATAATTCGAATAAAATATTATTATCGCGACATCTGACTAATTTTCGCACAGTGCTTTTGTGCGGGCTCGCGAGGTAAAATACGCGTAAACGAATCGGCTTTGCGCCCGGCGCGTTAACGCATAACAGTAATAATATAATGTTAGGTATTATGCACAACGCAATCATTATGATAATGTATATAGGTACTGTTGTGTTGTATTATTGTGCACCTATAGTGCCGCCGTCGTAAGTACGGTGGTTTTTCTCTTTTGGGATGAAATACACGACCACCGTGATAAAAGGGCCAAAAAAAAAAATCTGCAAACGTATAATAACGCGCGAGTTCGCGGTGTGTATTGTGAGTATTTACATATACATTTTTTTTCGTATAAAATAAGTGCACAATTTTCAAAATAAGAGCTGATAAATCGCGTACCATAGAGGTGCAACTAGACCTAAAATATAGGGGATGCTAAAATTATGCACACACACACACATCTATTTCGACAATCCACACTGATTTTGTTTTTATGAACACGCTTTTCGATATTTTAAAATTAACAAGCCACAATAAACCGTAATAGTTACTATATAAATATATATATATATATACTTTTACTCGACCTGCAATTTTAATTTGTTAAATCTTTGAAAAACTGCGTTCAGGTGCTGCAGAACTTATTGGAATATTAACTACGACTTTCAGTCTTTAAGTTAGGAAAAGCCTTCTTTTTGATTTTTTTTTCTTTTAATAAGAACATTTTATAAAAAAAAAAGACAACGCTCTTTTTCACATTATTTTTGGTGTTTTATAACAGAGGGGTGTTTAATTATAGCTTGAGGGTGCTTTATCCCCTTCTCCCTAATTGTGTCTGTGTATGATACACTAGTATGAAGTAGTGTTATATATGCGTATCTATAATAATAATTATGATTTAGACGTTTACTCGACGAGTCTTCTACAAGAGAACGCAACACAAGTCTCCTCAGCCTGCTCACACGCACCTGACATACTAAATATTTACATTTCACGTGTTATTCGGTTTTGTTGATCATATATTGATATTGATGTAGCGTTATATTAAATCGGGTATTATTATTATGCAGCTTCCTATAAGAACTAATATGAAAATCGTAAAATTCCAAACCTTGTTTATAATTTACTTATATAAGATCTCAAACGATTGTGAGTACTTAGTATAGTCTTACGAATAGTAAACTTGGACGGTATAAACAATTATTCGAAATATTCCAATTAATATGGTAAAATATTATTGAAGCATTTTTTTTGAAAAATTAAATCAGCTTTTAGTGCATATCAAATAGTAAACATCGAATAAGAGAGTTTTAAAAATCATCAAACTAGAAATATCACTATATGGATTAGATACGAAACGCGTGGACGCATTTGGACTATACGCATAAAATTAATTGTTTTTATATGTTGGACACACTCAGGTTTTTCTCCGACCAAACCATTTGCGTAAAATCAAAATATATGTCCTAAACGGATATAACTATAATACAATATACGACATACACATCGTACCATATTATGATGCATATATTAACAACTAGATTCACGTGGTCTTTAAAATATTATGAATTATGAGAATGATATTAATGTGTACTAAGTTGTGGCGATAGTGAAATATTCGGAACAAAACACAATTAACTGTGAATCTTTTTTGGTTGCATCCAAAAACCGCACACTTATGATGTTTATTCCAAAAAGGTCGTCAGACAAAAATCGCATAATTTATCGTTTTATCATATTATAGCAAAATACCTCACACCCAATGTGCATTAAATTCATACACTATTTTTAATCTACAGAACAGATGTATTGTGAACGCCAAAAGTCTTACCGTGTTAACCAACCTTTTTGGACGAAGCACTAAATTTCGTTTTAAATTATGATGTTATTACCACCCAAAATGAAAAAATGACTTATGTTTACAAAGATGATTAAATTGTTATTAATTTAATTCTTATTGTGAGGAATACACGCGGTAATTATTTCTTTAAAATTAATTTTTTTTTATTTAAATAAATATGAAAAAAAAAATTCTTTTTTAAATAATATAATATTATAAATTCATTATAAAAATTGTGTGATTTTTGAATACAACAAAAAAATTGTACGGTTTTAACATAATACTAAATGTATGCAATTTATTAAAATCGTGCGGTTTGGATTTAACGCTTTTCTTGTCGGTACAAGCACTGAATTTTATTTCGCGGTATGCGACGCTATTGTTAACGGTTGTGTGCTTCACAATATTATAATATAATATCAAGACATCGAGTACCATTTTATTTGAAACGGACGAATTAAGGATGTATTCTATTGTCGTAACGATATTTAACACATCGGCTTATCGAATAAAAAAAAATTACTCTATGTGGGATTCCACATTATTTGCAATATTTCGCATATTATGTTTATTCTACCGAAATACCGATATAACAGTATAGGTAGGTACCTATGTGTTATTGTTATTGTCTACAATATGCGATCATAATATTATATTATTATTGTATACGTCGACGGTAATCCGATCTTCGCATCATTTCAACGAGTGCATAATATTATACAAAATCTTTTATATATTTTAGATAGCAGCTGAAGTCCGTATGAAGATATTACACAGGATAATAATATATGTTTAATCGCCCAAACAATGTATATTGGGTAAAAATATACATACATACACGCTTCTATTATATGGAATTTAATATAATTGTAATGGAAATTAGTCACGATATTCGATGTTACGACTGTATTAATATTATTATTATAAATTAAAACAGTTGTTACGACGTATTATCTCAAAAACTGTTGTATTTATATAATTATCGTGTTATAGTTATATTTTATTTATTTCAACCGGCACCATGCAAATCTTAAGGTTGTTTTCAATAATTTATTACTTTCTATTCATCGTTTCATTATTGCGAATTTCTTTTGAATCTTAATAATATGTAACCAACGTAATTTGTTAAACAATTAAATCTCAGGTGTGTAAAATGTCATGATATCAGCTAGTTATATCTGAAATCGTAGACACGATATTATAATATCATTGACATTCGGTAAATTCGTAAACATTAAAACGTTAAAATAAAACGAAACGTCATGACGAATGAAAACATAAAGATAAATCTATCGTCTTGTAATATTATTGTGTTCGATGATATTATTATACAGATATAAATAGTTATTAATTAACTTTTTTTACGAGAAGTAATTTAATTTAAAAAAAAATTACAAAGAAATCGTTCTTGCTGTGTATGAATATCGACAAAATCAATTCTGTTTATTTGCCGAAATTCAAAAATGGATCGCTAAAGAGACTTAAATTTTTCACTAAATGGCTGTGGTTTCTAGAAATTACATAATTTTCGAAATATTTAGGTTCGTTTTATGTTATTTACAAATTTGAAATTTTTTTCGTTGTTAAAAATGTTTCCGCGATTTAAACACAATTTTTGTTTGTAGGCTCTAGCCCCTAAAATCGAATTACTCAGTTACTATAGTAAGTTATGCCTACATCTTTGAGTTTACATAAATTACCTATAAATTGTTGAATTTAAATATAACAATAATTATCAGCTTTACTACTTAGCTTTACCTACACAGATTACTGAATTATGGTGATAAATAATAAAACGTGAATATATATTTAATACATCTTATTTCAAAATATTTGTATTGTACTATATAATTAAATTATAAAATTGAATATCCTTTAGGTACATTTTAACCAATTCGTCTATCACTTCCTTAAAAGTACTGCCATTAAATCAAGAGCATTACGAGTAAAAAAGGTAAAAACAAATACGTTTAACAGCTCTATAAAAAAGGCCACAACCTTTTGATATAATTAGACATATGAGAGCACACGACAATAAAACATTATTTATTTGTGAATCATCTATTCAATTTTAATTCGTTACCTATGTATTTTATACAGAATATTATAAAATATGCACATTTATTAATGTGAATACAATCAACACATCAAACATAATCGTTCAAGTTTGCAAAAATTATAAAAATTTAACCACAGTGCGTCAGTATAGGACGGTTATGCCAGATGTACATAATATTATAACCTCAGGTATTGTTATAAATATTAACTCAGAGATATAAACGCATTAAAAACATACATCTCAAGTGTTTACTTGACAATATTTGAGATCTTGTTAAAAATTGCAAGTTGTCTACGCCCCTGATTCTGACATTTATTAATATAATATATAATATACTGCCATATTGGAAACTAAGAGTATTTAAATGACTGAATGGTGTAATTGAATAATATGCAAAATGCAAAACCTGGAAATCTGATTTAAAATTTAAATTATTCGTTTTAGAATTTGCAAAACCACATAAATTACATTATACGAGTTTTTTCCGTTCAATTTTTTTTTTAAATAATAAATTTAAGTCGGTGTCATTTTTATGTAAACAAAATAATAAATAAAACATCAATATCTACTACTAAATAAGTAGGCAATATTTAAGAAACATATCATACGTTAAAATTATATCATCCTGTATGTATATACATTTTAAATTCTAGTTGAAGTGTAGCTGTTTTAGTTTCTACCACGGTTATGTATATAACGTGTAGGTAACCGTGGTCTCTATTTTCTATAATACATCGCATCATACGATATTCCGATATTTTTTTTCAATTCTTGAATATTTTTTTAATTTTGACTTTGAGAAAGTTAAAAACTTAAATAAAAAGTTTCATCCAACAACTCCATAGTTATGAATTGAATATACTGCAGGATTTGAAAGAACGCGTTTGTTAATTTTTTTTCGTGAAAATCACGTCACAACAAAATATGTGTCTAAATATAAACGAGAAATAAAGAAATTTCAATTTTTTAATTAAACCTTAAGTATTTTCGGGCAAACAATTAAGATTCATTTTTTCAAACGTGTTTATATCGTTAAGAGTTAATAACATTTATAACAATACCTTCAGCTATAATAATACGTGCATCTACATAATCGTCCTGAGCCGTGAACTGTTCCGGTTATATTTTTATAATTTTTGCAAACTCGATTGCAGTTATACTTAATGTGTTGTTTGTATTTACATTTTTGAATGTGCATATTTCATAATATTCCGTACCAGATCCGTAACTACTTAAAATTGAAAAGATGATTTATAATGAATTTATTTAAATGACGTGTCTCACCTGATTTGCTGATCGTAGTGTGTCTTTTCCAGCCTCTTGTCCTTGGCCCTGCGATTTTGAAACCAAATCTTCACCTGCGTTTCGGACAGATCTAGCGCGTTGGCCAATTCCGATCTCTTGTTCCGGGACACGTACTCGTTGTTCCTGTACTCCATTTCCAGGCTCAGCGTCTGTTCCGGAATGAACGTGGTCCTCTGCCGTCGGGGTGCCCGGCCTTCTTTCCGTCGTCTCCTTTCGACTAAAATAAAAACCAACCCCACATGACACATGATGCAGTTTAGTGTAAGTTTCAAATTTCAATTACTTTTATGATCGTGTATTCATACAATAAAGTTAAAATATAAAATATTAGTATAAAAAGACATGTTCTAGTACCTATAGTCCCTAGCCTCTGGCCTAAGAAACTGTTCCTACTATTCCCCGTCATGCTATGCCGTTTCCTGCTACTCTTTGATACATAACCCATATATTTTACACTTTCCCTATCATATACCTTACCACTTCTTTTACTTACTTTTATAAAAAAAAAAAAAAGACAATAATAATATTCTTCGTTAGAGTCTAATAAATATACTATTAAATAATAAACTATTGTCTAATGTATTATTTCGTAGGTATTTATACGATTATACCGCTAAACAATATTAATTTTAATAGTTATAGCTAACTGCAACTTAAAGCGTATGCTATAATTACAATATTTAACTAAAATGATTTATAAAATACTGTAAGTTTACATTTAATACGCTCATAATTTCCACATTATTGATGAATTGTTTATAAGTTTAGTGACATTTGTCTGCAATAGTATAATTTTCTGGGTCCATACTGTAACCGTTCGTAATCGTGTCTTTAAAAAGATCACTCTGATAAGTACCGTCTGCAATTAAGTATCACAGGTTCTGCATCGGTATTAGCGGTGGTTTATTACTTGTTATGAATTGAGTGTTCAACACTAGTATACTTCGGAGGAAGGGAGAGAATATCTCCCTGAAATTTAATTTGCCCCCCCCCCCTGACGAATACGATTGTCAACAAAATATATTCATTTTAAATGTACAATACTCGTTGCAATCGCCCTTATCTAAATTTAAAATATCTTTATATTGTAATAACTAGATATAATAAATAATAAAATGTATTACCAATAAAAAAAAAAGTGAGCTCCCTAGAAAAATTGTCGATATTCAACACTGTTTATGATTACACCATATATTAAAATATATGCCCATTGCACAAGTCCTATAATATAATAATTATTGTGTTATAATCTAATGTATTAGGTTCACCGCGTTGAAGTATGTTTTTTTTCGCTAGTAGATAGCATAGGCAGTTGATTAGGAAACCTACGAAATATTTTCGGCGGCTAAGTATGAGGGTTAATTGTTGTGTTATGACATTATTACACAGTAAACGGCGTATATTAATTTGTAATATAATAATGACTATAATGCCAGTATAGTAGCCAAGGTAACTATTATACGACTTCCGAGTATCGTATTCCATATTATGTTATAAGATGTGATTTAAGAAACTTTAGACGGCATATGGTATACCTGTGTGTGCCTAATAGGGGTCAATATTGAAAAGATTTCCTTTCCACATCAAATATTATATATAGTGATATAAGGCAACGAAATCTTTAAATGTCTACGCCACAAATAAAAAAGGAATTAACGCAACACATAAATTAACATAAGTATCTACATTTGAAATTAAATCCAAACAAAATACATAAGTTTATAAAAATTATAACTAGATCGCTCACCAGTTTAGATTCGAACGGAAAACCGATATTATTATTTATTTCATTACTTTACAATTTCAAGAAATGTTAAAATTATTCTATTTTGTATTAAAAATATGAACTCAAACTATAATAGTATATTATTACATGAACTCAAAGCAATATCAAAGAATAATGTTTAAAGACTAATTTCACAACAATATTAACTCGTTTTAATATGTCGTGTAGTATGTTATAATATTTTATTTACAAACAATTCGTGTCATTGTATAACAATCAATGTAACTGATAATTTAGTGTGTGACACAGCTGGTATTTCAAAAATCCTTATTCTTCTCGAAATTGAAAAAAATAGTTACGTTAATAAAAAAAAAATATAATTCTTTAAATTTATTAATGGTTCAAATATAAAAAAAACACATTAAAAGTACTAGAAGTTATTTTTATCAAAATAATACATATTCATAAAAAATTTGTAACGTATACGTGAATTTGTATTGTTATAATTTCGATACCTAACTTATAGCATTTACTTATTTTTTTGGTTTGACATAAAACACAGTAGAGTGATAACGAAGTGCATGTTATATTACAACAATTTAAATGTAGAAAGTGCTTTTTTTGAGTTTTTCAACGATTTAAAAAAAAATATATTTGTATTTTTTTTTTTCATTTTCTTAATTTAATACTGTAATAAATACCTATAGACTATATTTAATTAAATAATCAAAAATAAACTATTTATTCTTACATAAGCTATCAAATCAGTGAATAGTATACTAATATATCTATGAAGGTACCTAGATTTTTATATTTTTGGTGTCACGATTAATACAATTTAATTAGATATTAATCTTTTCATATGAAGTATTTTAGTTGTGTCAAACTGCTTATATATATTTATTTATATCAATTTATTTTATTTTACATTAAGGTATACTTCATTATTTGTACATTTTAACACAACAAGTACCATATATACAATGGTAGACAGAAAAAGAACATGCATTATTTGCAGGATAAGAAGCCACCCATTAGTGACACTTGACTGGGAAAATTACAATATGTATAGAATATATTTTTAAATTGATTGTAGGCATTTAATACACGTATATTAATTACATATTAACTGGTACAGAAAAATTCCCCACGTTTGTAATTTGCAAATTATACTCAATCATCAAAATAATACCTATATTATGATAATGAGAACATACTACACATCAAATAATACCTTTATGATAATTAGGACAGACTACATATTGATAATTACAATACAACATATTTGTAGTATTACCCGGCCGGAGATATATTTTTTTTTTTTGTAAATAAACTAAAGACGGATTGACTTCTGTAATTATATTATGCTGTACGCCGGAGATCGAAAACACGCGCATTATATATTTTAAAGCACAGAATAATAATTATTACACTATTATGTAATACGAAATACATTTAAATGGGCGAAACGAGTTCTGCCTACTATACAGAACACCTACATCATTCAATGGGCTCTTCGCTCGATAATAATAATATTGTCGGTGAAGGATAACCTGACCTAATGTACAGCACGTCTTCGGAGATGAAAAAAAAAATTGCCGACGACGTTCGGGCGTGTAGAAAGTATAATATGTCTTCGCGAACGAGTACCTATCTATAATAATAATAATAATATGATGCACCCAACTAAAAATATGAAATATACTTAAAATATAAAAAATTATAATTCCAAAAATGCTTATTGGGACCAACTTTATGGCACGTCTCCGCATTAGAAAATTGTCGTTGGTGTACAATAATGATTAATATTATTATTATTGATATGAAATGACGAATGCACGCGATATCACAACCAGGTCGACGACAACAAATGACGATATGTCGTCTGCAACACAGCTCATGTTATTGTAGTATCATTTTGATATTATGCAGTTGGTGTTCATAATAACAAACTGTTGCAGTTTTGTGTGCATTCGACGAGAGACTGTGATATTATTATTTAGTCGAGTAGGGAAAACGGAGAAGTGTTTGTTGACAGATTTTTATTATACATTGTTACACAACGCGTGTCGTGATCACAAATATGTCAGTTAAGTTACATACTATTACATTATACTACTGTATTATTTAATTCGTATAGCAATAAAATATAATATAAATATTATCACGTTGCGTCATTGTTTGACACGGAATTATTATTGTATCCATAATTCGAATAATAATATATCGAACAAACGAACGTGGAACTATCGAATGTGCCCAACTCAAATTAGGTAAAATATACTCATAATAATGTTATAATATATTCGACAAAATACATTTTGAAACCATCACGATTGTAATAATAATAATACGGGCAATGTATTAAAATCGGATTTATTCATTTATCTTATTGTATTTTAACTAAATATATATTTTTTTTATTTATTATTCGTACACAGACGACACCGATTATCCATTTATGTTATCAGTAGGTATACCTATAATATAATAATATTATTAATGAAGATATTTAATTTATTTATTTTTTTAAATTACCATAAATATGTTTTTAATTTAAATAATAAAAAAAAATGTTTCATAAAACATCGTCATACACGTTGAATATAATATGTAGTTGATTTCATGGTGTTTGTGTAAATGTGTTTTTAATATTAAAATTAGAATAATATTAGTCTTCAACAATGCATATAAAATTTAGACATTATTAATAACTTTATTGCATTCTAAATTATTATGATGTAGTAAAAGATATTAACATATAATATGTTACGTAATTATATTGTTTAATATGTTATAATTCAACAGTATTTTACATAAAACGTGGCACATTTTAATGGTAATATTATAGTAATAATTAGTCATATAGGACAAAAAATAATTTTCTCGATAACACTATTCATAGATTTATAATATTTAAGTACTAAAAACAAAAATATAGTAACACCGAATGCAAACGGATGTAAAATTCAATATTTTGTTGTGAAACTAAAAAAAATCCTTAAACTGTCATTTACATAAGGACCTTCGAAAAGTAATTTATGACATTTAAAAGTAACATAATATTTTGAATTTTTGAATTATATTATATCCATGGCTTATGGGACTTAGACTCGCATCGTATTAAATATCAATTCTACTAAATCTTCTTGATTCCACATTTATTTTCAAAACGACTAATATGATTTATAAATATATTTTTGAAGATTATTCAAATAATCATTTTATTTTTGTATGTATATCATTATTATTTATTAGCAGCATTATTTTATCGTGAGGGAGTAAATTATATGAGTAAAAACTGTATTCACAACGAATGTCATATTTCAGATCCTGAACAGAGCGATAAATATATTGATTTTACAATGATGTGTGTTGATTTTTATGTCGAAAGTCACTTTTAACAGTAAAAAAAATCCTTTGGTTTTTAAATTCAATATGTTTTCTGTTAGGAAATCGAATCCATTCGGTACTTTTGGAGGTCATACATTGAAAATTCGCGATTTTTTTTTTCGTGAACCTATAGAAAAATACGCGGACGACAATATAACAAAATACAAATGATTTTTTTTTTCAATAAACGTTGCACAAAAACGAAACAAACTATTTTACATTTTTTACGGTTGTCGATTATACATTGACATTTTGTGCTCATTGCAATTTGGAAACTCATCAAGTTTTGTTAAGATACTTCGACGTAGTACTCGCGATAAAAGTACATTTGAATGGCATACCAACGTTATACCGATACCACCGACCCATACCATCGTCAAGCTCTTTGGTACCCAACCCTACAGTGTCTTGAGGTTGGGCCTGGCAATTTTTTTTTTAAAATGTGGACCGGGACCGAACAGCTATGAACAGCTATGATTTGAAATCTCATACCAGAATATTATGTACCTACACAGAACGCAATATCATTGATAAAATTAACGAATATTCACCTCATCGAAATTTGATTTTGAAGTATATTATGTATTACTTTAAGGATTATTATGATATGTCGACAACACTGTTTGTTGAATATAATGAATCAATGAATATTTTGTTAATTTTACAGCCATGCAATATTCGAATTTAACACTCGTACAATATAATATCCCCCAACGTAAAACCACGCAATGACGCGTCTCTAAAAACAGTCACAGATTTATTTATTTTTTTTTTCTTATAATATTCTAGGAGTTTATATGTGCTTACAAGAAAGATTGTAATTCGCGAGCAGATTTTTCTTTACCCGAACAATATTATATTTTTGTAGTTTTCGATTGTTCTGATACAACACGAGAATTATCGGTGGATTAATAATTCTAAACATTCATACGGACAATGTGTTCGTTTATAATGACCGTAACGTGTGTACAGCCGAAAAGGCACCTATATCGTACGCCCCCATTCAGATTTACAGACAAATTACACGTAAGCGCAACGAACTCGTCGCGTTATCTACATTACATCTTTGGGACTCGAAGCAAACCAAGCATTTACAAACGTTGTTCTACTGCACAAAGTAAAAAACGCTCGTGGCCGCGCGAGGGGCTGAAGGCCGCCGTCGCGTTTTCATTCGGCCCGAGTTGAATTTCAAGACGTCTCGGCGCCACCGGCCGACCGGATATGGTGTTACACTACTCACGGAAAGCGGTCAGGCCGGCGGCGAACGTGTGTTCGACGTACGCCGCGGCGGGACGGACGACCACGACGGCGTGCTGCTGCAGCGACGTATCCGAGACGGCGGCGGCGGCGAGCTGCACCGGAACGAACGGCCGCGGACGTCGCAGTCCGTACCACTGCTGCAGCGGGACGTCGCCGGCGCGGCCGTGAACCGGACGACGGACGTCCTCTGCGGCGGCGGCGGCGGCGGCGGCAGTGGCGGCGTCCGTCTCGTACAACATGGCGAAAAACTTTCTGGGCGACAGAGGCCTGCGGACGGCCACTCCGGATTCGGTCATGGCGGCGGCGGCGGTACCTTATGACGATATTATGTCTGTGCAGTTCTGTGCGCGCGTACGTGAGGGCTCGAAGGGACTGGACGCAGCTTTTGCCGCCGTGACGCGCGGTAGACGACGCCGTCGCGGAGGGCGTGTCCCGCGCGTTTATTGTTAGTGTTTTTTAAGGGTTGAAACCGCGTAATCCGATCCGCCGAAGCGCCGGGGAAAGGGGTGCTCGTCGTGTGCGCGCGCGCGCTCTGTCGCTCCCCCGCCATCGCGGAAATCGCACGCACGCCCCCGTTTTCTTAACAGCGCGACCGTTTTTAAGCCACGTTCCCTCCCATTTGGCGCGCCGTGCGTCGTGCATATCCCCGCCCGGCTGCTGCAAGTGCAGCACACGGTTTTTACTTTTACGTGTATAATATTATATGCTTCTCGCTACTCATTATGTCATACCCATAGGTTCGTTGTCTTCATCGTGTGCACACTGTATTTACTCCAATACGTTGTGATGCCTGTCGATGTCGCGGGGGAAGAGGGGTGGTCGCTACACCGTAATGACGCGTATTTGAGAGAGATGGTAGGGACACGTCCCAATAAATTAGTTTTTTTTATAGGAGTTTAAGCGCTATTACGTCGATGGTAGGGGTCGTCAGTGGTGTACGCGGGAATTATTTTCGTTATGGGCCAATTTACCACTAGTCGAGCACAGCTCTAACGTTTCCATGACTAGATGCATTGTTTAGGCGACTAATTGGTAATAATTATGACATAAACAATAATATAAATAGAAATTGCACCATTTTATTTTACGAATAATTTATTATTATATGTAAAATTCATTATATATATATATATATATTTTTTTAATATTGACAATTTCAACTGTATTTAATATTATATTACGACGAATCTTCATCAAAGCAAGTTCTGACAATCTAACATTTCCTTGTTGATTCCTCAAATACGTTTTTAATCGACCTATATGCTAAAGCGTGTTGAATAATTCACGTAAACAATGTAATATACAACAGTAAATAGAAATCCATATCTAAAAAATATAACGCACCATCGACGTAATACTTAACTCATATTCATTGATGTTGATCACTTATCACATACCAGCAAGTATACAATTTAAATTCCAATTTTCATAATTAGGTATAATAAGTATAACATCAAATGTTTTGATTTGAATCTGAAATTTCACTATGGGACTTAGCACAGGGGGCTTTTCCCTATTTCCGCGTCACTGACAAGGGCATGTACTAGTGCATATATTAAGCTAGTATTGTCGCGGGCTTTGAATTCCTAGAAACCGAACCAATATATAATATTAGTATAGGAATGAAAATTCAAAGTTATTACTAAATAGCAACGTACTAAATAAAGTGTAATTAATTAAAAACAGCAGGATAGAACTACTTTTGCGATTCCTAAAATCATACCGAAAATAAGAAAGCACTAGTGAAACCTAACAGGATTTATTTTTTCCAAATACGAAAACAATAAGAGTGTTTATCAAATCCACAAACTCCGGCCTATGAAAGTGGAACGGGAACACCATTTAAAAAAGGAGCCGAATTCAAATGTACTATAGCCGTTGAGTTCAAAGCACATTCGCGCCACTCATACGCGCACACGACTTGTACAATTTATATTCACTCATGCTTTACTTCTAATAAATGAACATCATATTTAACTGTTGAAATTATTGTCTACGACATTTATTTAAAAAACTACCACATCATCTGGATCTCTGGCAGAGCGCACTCCAGTATACTAACTATAATTTCAATCTCTAGTATGTGGGGTGAATAAAATTGTAATAATAATAGAATTACAACGTCTCTCTAAAGTGTAATGACACATATTATTATAGACATAAAATAATTAAAATAAAACAAAAAAAAAAGGTCGGAAGTGGGTACCGCTCTGCTGAACAATATGTGTCGAGTGGATCACTTTCATAGATGTGTTAAATTTGAATTCAATTATATAAATCATTGTATACGAAAAACGATTCTGAACAAAGATGGTTTTTCAACCTACATAACTAAGTGTAATTTTAAGTATTATTACTATTAAAATAATTCATTTTATTATTAACAATACAGTAGATTGAATTAATTTTTGTAAAAAACATTGCATTTGAAAATGTCAATGAGTGTATAAAAAATCATAATATACTTTAAAAGTTTCAAGCACCCATGAAAAATATTTTTAAATGACAATGAAATAACTAATATCGTTACTCTTCATTTAAATATTCAATTTCGTTTAAATTTAAACTTAAAATGTCTATAAAAATTATTTTTTCCAATATATTTTTTTGATTTTTTTGTTACACTATAAATTATTTACCAAAAACCTTGTTTTAAATTTTCAATCCTTAGCTATAAAAATTGAGCATTTTACAAATTTTTAACCACAAAATAATTTGAAAATGTTTAATATTTTTATGTCCAAATTTTAACTTAAAATTTTTTTTATGTATTATTTTAATTTTTTGGTTACACTATGTAATGACATTAAACGAGCCGAAATCACAGGAGACAATTATATGTCTCTGAGTCAATTATTCAATTATAGATTGATACATTACCTCTCCAATCCTCATAATGGCATCTCTGTTGAAATTGTGGTTGGCATCTAAAATATAGGACGAGGTGACCGATTTGTATATTAGAATAATGAGAGCTTTTTTGTTGGTTCACTATTATTAAGTTGATTTAATTTAATAGATATTTATCAATATGCACATTTTAATTTATTAAAATAAAAGTTTACAATTAATTTACACAATAATGGTTTTCTGCCTAGACGATCTGCGTAGTTCTTTATACTCGCCTTCGAACGTCTATGCAGGAAAACAGTAATGACACAACAGGCCCGGTGACTAAAAACTGAGCTTCTTATATCTAATGTTGTGTATATGTGTGCATGTGTATGTGTGTACGTGTGCGTGTGTATGTATGTAATGTCTTATGGTTGTTCCTATTTTATACGTATAACTTATTATTATCCTTAATGACTATCAATTATTATAATTATTTTATTATATATTTTAAATTTTAAAAAAAGATATGATGGCTTAGGCGCACACCATTACAACTATTAAATACTTACAAAAAACTTCGTTTTAAATTTTTGATCCTTACCTATAAAAATTTATCATTTTCTACATTTTCAACTACTAAATAATTTACAACAATCAAGACTTTGATGAATTTGGTCAAAATTTGAAATTTGAATGCTTATAAAAAAAATTATGGATATTTATTTTTATTATTTTTAAACCGCTATTTTAACAACTCATAAGGAATCTTGTATTAAATTTTCTAAAAAATTGACCCAACAAAATTTTTTTTATCGATATTTAAAAAAAAAAAATTTGAAAAAACTAAAAATTTTCTTAAGTATACGTTCCCGGAGATAACAGGTGAATATCCAATGTTTAATTTCAAACGTTCTTAAAAATTTATTTTGATTTTCCAGTTATTTTTTTTTTTTAGAAAGAAGAAAAACTTATTGAGATCCTTGTGTTTAATTTTCAAATCTTAGATTTGAATAGTAATATTTTTATGAATTTCTTAATCGAAAAAAACGACAAAATTTCGTGATTTTTACGTATTTTCTCGAAATTTCAACTTTAGATGTTTATAAAAAACTATTAGAGACTTACGCTAAGTTTTTTTTTAATTTTCACTTACAACAAGTTATGAAGAACATTGTATTATATTTTCAAGTTTTTTGACCAAGTGGAAAAATTTTTATCAGCAATTATAAAAAAAAAAAATTAAAAAACCCAAAAATTTATTATGCTTATAAATAGCTCAAAAAAAGTCAAAATGTTTTTAAAATATTTTATGGTGTATATAAAATTCTTATATAAACATTTAGTAAAAATTTCATGTATTTACGGTCATTATTTCTTTTGTTACATAAAAAATAAAATAAATTTTGTTAAAAATTTAATTTGCGAAAAAAAATCCAGTTTTCCCTTATTTTTTTTTTTTATTTTTTCCGGCGCGTTTAAAAACTATTAGGAATTTTATAGTTCTAATCCCCCAAAGTACTAACTAGATTCACTTTCCTATCAGAGAAGATGCTGATGGAGAAAATCGGAGTACTATTACTGCCCTAAAATGTGATGACAGACACAAAAAAAAAACAAAACATTTTAAAATCAATACATTTATCGCTCCACTCCGAATCTAAAATTTAAATAATTAATTACGTTATTCTTTACAATAATTATCATTTATAATTTGCGATAAACGTTACTTTAGCCAATGCACTGCTTGACTATTTTAGTTGACGTAGTGATAATACAATCTCATATATCTACTAGAAAATACCATATTTCGAGATGACCGATATGAAGGGGTCTTGAAGTTTGTACAAGGAGACGTGGTTTAAAAACAACGATGATAATAATAATTAAAATAATTATGTTAGTCAATCGTATTTATGCAATAAATAGTAATGATATTTACGTATTATTATATTATTATGCTTTTCGATTTTTCATCAATAGACTTGCGTTTAAGGCGTGACACTATTAAAAACATGCCCAATTGTTATACATTTAAAATAATTTATTATTTTATTATGTATACAAAATATTAAGTACATAATGATAATATAATACACACACACACAATACATCGAACGACAACGTCGTTCACAATATTATTAATCCATTAAATATAGTACTTTTTTGTTTGGATGTAATGCGATTAACTGCTATGGTTCGAAGCTAGAACAGTTGTGTTTTGAGTCCCACAGTTCTTGACAGCCACGTATACAGAAAATAACAGGTGTAGAGACTCAACTTTCGTGTCGGTCTTCGGGATCCCGAAGTAATCTGAAACAGATTTTAATCGTTCAATTTAGACGACACGTACGCCAGTTGTTCGAGGTGTACAAGACTCGCTATTTTTTTTTTTTTTTTTTGTATCCTATAATAGATGCGACATTTGTTTGGACATATTTCGTTCAATATAAATAGTAAATACACTTTAGTAGAGTAATAGACACGTGGAAATACGAAGAACACAACGAATGATGTTGAAATGTTCGTTAAAGTATACGTAAGTTACCTACTGCCGATATTATCATTGGAAATTTTGTTTTCAGATATTATGAAAATAAAATTATTTTTAAATAT
>JACXSJ010000628.1:36830-111664 GCA_014851325.1 Pentalonia nigronervosa | reverse complement strand
AGATTATACCAATAATTAGCAAATGCTATAAAATCCGAGCTTATTAGGTATGTCGGAGTCTCTTGTTCTTAAATTAGGTACATATTAGACCCCTTTTACAAATGATGAGACATCGACAAACCAATATCGATGAGAATGGAAATCCGTAAATTGTACACGCGACGTTTTAAAAGCGATAAGTGTTAATTTTTACTACCATATTATATAAATTATTGTACACACTGACAAATTATTATTCCGGCATGCAATTGAAATAATATATTGTTTTACTTTGGTGGATGAAATTTAAATAAAAATCGATGGTTTATGACGATACATATTAAATAGTATAGGTAGTTACATTTTTTTACAAGTTACAATACTTGTGCAGTAAACAGTTGATATTATTTTTGTACCTCAATTATAAATCATAATACTATACCTACTTAATTATCATTATTACCTACAGGTATCTAAAATGGTGCCTTTTTTCTAATCACTAAAATAGTATATATAGAAAGTTACTTACAACGGTCTGAAAATAGTTTCAAAAATTCATATCCCCCCCCTTTTCAAAAAAAGCTGAGCACTCCACTGAAATACACGTATAATTTATATCTAAACGCTTTCGTTTTATAATATAAGAACATTGAATTATACCATAGCTCATATATGGTTTTTATCGATTAACAAGTAAATTAAACGCCTCCACGACGTAATATTATTTGGCACATTATCCAGAGGCGTGTCCAGCGGGTAGACCTGCACCTATCCCGATTTTGAAAATACTCAAAATATATTTAATTATTTATTTGTTTGAAATTATATTTTTAACCAAGCCTGTTCTGAATTTTGATCCTGGACACGCCATTTGCGCATATCGCATAATATATTGTTTTCATATTTGTCTTTAATAAAATCGATACACATACCACAGACTTCATCGACGAGTGTCAACAAATCAGCATTTTCGAAATCCGGAACATCTCTGCTTTTCTTATCACCACCGTCCATCCACGGTTCCATTATTGTTTCTACGTCTGGCATTTTTCTGTTGACGCACAAAATATCAGTATGTTTATGCACTGTGCAATATTATGTTATAATATAATACGTAAATACAAATATCAATTATGCGTAGAGTATACTTGCCAGTAAACTTACATGGAATAAAAAAATGTGGAAGTCTTTCCGCGATTCAATTCATTTATGTCGCGTATCCATTGTTCGATGACTTTTGGATTTTTTTCGGCGCTTTCCAATTTTTTCACCACCTTTAACAAACCCCATGTATTAAAATGTATAATTATTATTATTAAAAAAAAAAAAAACATAAATAATTTCATTATCTCACAGTCTGCAGCCTGCGCGATGGCGTTATTTTATAATCGCTATGATTTTATATTCGTTTTATTTACCATTTACAGAGTGATGCATTCAACTACACATGAATATACTAATTTTCTAGGTCAATTCTCGTGTCGTTGAAAAAAAATTTTTTTCATACAGCTTAGTAACAACATAACTATATTATAATACTACATTAATTTTAATCAACAAAAAAATTAAATTTTTTACCAGTGGTTTTTTAGGCCTAAGATTGTTTTTAATTTTATGTACCTACAAAT
The DNA here is from genome assembly GCA_014851325.1 of Pentalonia nigronervosa. Taxonomy (NCBI): domain Eukaryota; kingdom Metazoa; phylum Arthropoda; class Insecta; order Hemiptera; family Aphididae; genus Pentalonia; species Pentalonia nigronervosa. The sequence continues at coordinate 110,057 of JACXSJ010000628.1, read as the reverse complement.
ATCAAATATGAAATAAATAATATAATTAGTAAGCATTTACTATTTTAGACGAGTGGTGTAAAATGGCAATGGATATCTATCTACCTCGTATAAGTTGTGGTGGTCATGAAGTCCATTACTTAGGTAAGACACGAGAAATTTTTTACACGTAAAAATGTAGTGTCTTAAATAGGTACTTCTAATTATAAAACAATTTTTTTCGAAAATTAATGTAGTCGGTTTAGCCTAACCCAACTAAACTAAAACCTGTTGCATGCGTGTATATGCCATCATAATAATTTGCCATATTTTGATATGTTTCAGTGTTATATAATATTACTATAGTCTTAGCCCACCAGTGACTTGGACGACGACGAACTCGACGCCCGAAGTTGTAAGTTGAGCAGACACGGATCGGTTTGGTTTAGACATGGCTCGTCCAAGTACTCCAGACCGAGGCCCGCCTGTATGGAAGGATCGGGTGCAATCACTTTGATAAACGCATCGGCGTCACCGACGGCCGGCAAGTAATCCGGTATGAACGGCTGCAACCTGAACTCGAGTTTCGCCTTCTGTGGGTAGTACCTGTAAAGGGACACGTCTGCATGTATACAGTTGCAGGGTAGCATAATACTACCCACAATACATCATATTATATACACGGCGACGGCGTCTTACCGAGTTTGTCCTCGACTATTATATAATAATATTTTATATTAAATTTGAATATTTATGATGTACGTTTTTTTAGTTCGACTTTTAGAATACAATAAAAGCCGCTTATTAAGGATATTTTCGGACCAAGTTAAAATGTGTCAATTAACCGATTGTTTCTAATCAACGATTGGTTTTATTTATTATGAAAACAAATTTTAAAAAAAATATCTACTATGAAAAAAAAAAAAAAAAAGATTTTATGTGTTATGTAAAATATGTATTTATTGACGTCTGTTTTTTTTTTTGCGTCAAGTGACTTAATGACTTAGTGGTTTCGTAAGAATAATGTTGCTCAAAGCCTTGTTCATTCACATGGTGTTGGCCTGCTCTCCTGAGAACACTAAGAGCTTCAAAAATTTTTTTTTTTTGATGGGGGTGTCTTGCTGTTTCCTTCTTCATCACCAATGTCAGCCTGTTCAATTGTTTGAGGATTCATAACCGCATTACAGATCTCTTCTTCGGTTGATACCTCTGCAACATCGAGGTGTGAGTCCACGTTAATTCAATCTCCATACACTACATCCGAGAGTTCGACTGGTTTTTCAGGGAGACTGTTCGTTTTTGTCACCTGTTTTTCATCTGTTTTGAATCACCGCGACGAAAACAATTTTGAATTGTCGATTTGTTTCAAATAACCGATGTGTTGTTTCAATGGTTTTCAATGTTTTGATCGATCTGTCCCTATACATTTTGTTTCAATAGCGCGGTTGTATCAATTATTCGTGTTCCTAATAAACGGCTTCTACTGTATTTTCAAAATATAGTTGGCTCTATAAATCGGGTGTCTTATTAGCTGATTTGACGCGTTGTGTTTAAGAATCCAAAAGTTTAAAGTAAAATAATAATTATGGATTCCTAATAACGTTATCGTTTTCCAAAATCAGATTTCTATAAAATATGAATAAAAGTAAGAAGTTATATGGCCGAGAACAAACACATCGAGACACTCGTAATATGATATTTTAGAGTTTAAACATATAAACATAAATTTATAATTTGATGTATTGAGATTTCGATACCGACAGTTTATAAGCAGTTATGTATATAGGCAATTTTCCGAGAGTGTACGTGTATGCCATGTGAATGTTTACGGAGTAATTATTTTTGCGTGCGAGTGTAAAAGAGATGCGAACTCACAGAGTCATATGTCACCGTTCTGCAATTAATGAACACCTTAAACATTTTTCACTATAAAGTAAGTAAAGTAATGCAATAAAAAAACCAGAATACATATTTAAGTTTGTTATGAAGTTTACTGCCTGAGATCGATTGCTTTACCTTTTTAATTTTTACATTCAATTCTGTATATAATCGATAGATACCACTAGATATTTAGAAATCGTTCAATTTTTACATTTTAAAATCTAATTTAAAGAGAAGATAAGAGATAAAATTAGAAAAAGTGAAATGATTAATCTCAAAATAAATTTGATAAAAAATTTTAATTAATTTTGTTCCCAGATTTTTCTTATTACATTTCTCTACGATGAACACATTTTTTTCGTTAAAAAACGGTTGATATTGAATTTCCTTAAATACATATACTATAAAAAATATATACGATCACATTCTTACATAATATTATGATGGTGTACTTACATTGATATGTATTTGAACACGTCTTTAATATCTTGGGATAAGTTTAGAAGATCGACGTCTTTATTGTAATCCCTGTCAAATATGCATATTAAAATATATTTAGTATTTACAATATTACGCTCAAATTATACATTTTACATTTTTTTTTTTACAAGACGAAGACCATACGACGATTTGGGACATACAAACATTGATTCTGGTCGCCTTCAAATTTTTAAACTATATTTTAATTTTAAAGGATCTCTAGCAATTTTTATTTAATACGATTGCTGAACGATGGATATTGTCTTGTATTAACAATTTTTTATAGAATCTTGTTAACATTTTGAAATTGGAATTAAATAGTTTACAATTGTCAAAAAACACTAAACTATTAAAAAAAATCACAATAGTAATATGTTTCAATACAATTAACATAAAAGATATTTTTTTCTACAAACAAAATCAATATATCTGGTTGTTTCCAAGTTAATTCTTAAGACCAGGCCATGATATATGTTTTCGCACACCAATAGACTATTTGAATTTTGATTTAATTATAAAGCTATTTTTGTATTACGAAAATTGTCACATAATAAATTTACGCGAACACTTCTGTTTTCATAGGAGTTTGTACTTTCAAATTAAATAATATGATGATTAAATGGAAAAAAAGTCGATATTCTTAGAATTTTTATGTACCATCTACCTATTTAATACAAGAGTTAATCCAACGGTATTACGAAATGGAATAAAAAAAAATTGAATACACTTTTAACAATTAGAAGGATGTGCTGTTATATAATCGTATTATATTAATGATGATATTCGCATTTACATAAATATATATTGCATTATGACATACGTTAAATACATGTTTTTGAATAATTGTTATGAAATTATCAAACTATTCACCACACTAGAATATTAAATGTTTTATTCATTAATAATTTAATGCGTTCCGTGCAGCTGTCGATGTGATTATGAATCAGATCGCTAATTGGGTCTTACGCCTTTTAGCTGAGACGTTTACGAATAAATGAACACTAAAAAAATCACTTTAATTTAACTCTATGGTAAAATGTTTAGTGAGTAAGTCGATGAATACTATACAATATATATGTGTGTGTGTGTGTGTGTGTGTGTGTGTGTGTGTGTGTGTGTGTGTGTGTGTGTGTGTGTGTTTACAATGTATATAATGTATAAATGTATTATACATGACATTATAAGCCTTCGTTAGCAATATTGAAAAACGTGTTAAATCGTTCGTTTGCTCGCACGTGTTACATAATTATTTAAGAATGTATTTTAGAAGAAAACATGATCACGATTATTTCGCTTGAATATTATAATTAAAATTTAATGCTGATAAAAAAAAACGAAAAAATTCATCTCAGTGGATTTTACCTCTGAGCTTCGTGCACGTCAAAACTGTCCGGATCTTCTTTCACGGCCGCGTCCACTTCTTCGTAATCTACTGCTCGGAGTCTGGACCTGGATCTTCGACCTGAACCACTGGACATCTATTTAAATAAAACATTTATATCAATAAGTTCATTATTATAAATTTTTACATTATCACTACAGGCTGAGGCAGTGAAACGGGCAACGATTTTCGTATCTAAATGTAAATAGGATAATCGCCCGTTTCACTGGCCCACCCTGTATTTGTATATTTTTCAAACCGTTTATTTAACATATGTTTACAGAAGCAAAACTATAATTAGGTTTAAGGGAAGGAAATTGATATTTTATCATAAAATAAAATTAAGCAAATATAATATAAATATAATACAGTAGACGCCACTTATAAGACTCATCTCTTCTGTAATAAGATTCAAATTTTGTAAGAAAATAAACTTTTGTGTTGATTATTACTTACTACTGGTTTCTAATCATGCCGTACTATGTGTGTACAACAAATTTTATTGCATTTCGAATTTATAAAAGTTTAAAATCTATAGAAATTACTATGTATGTATGTGTATTTAATTGATGAAATTACAAAGTAATATTATTAAACAATACAAAAAATATCGATGTGTGGTGACCGTCTGCAACACAATAATAATTGTGGATTTACAATTCTTAGCTTCGTAATGATAGTTTAGAGGTTTTTAATAATTTAGAACATCTTCTTGAATTACCAATATTATAACTGTAATGGACAGATTGCACAGAATAATAATACGAATGCTGATAACAATAACTAGAGTCCGGAGGAGAAAACTCTTGAAAAGTTTTGTTCAGATCTTACTACATAGGGATTTGAAGGTTCTAAATAAGATATTATTATAGTTACATCATTACTACCATTGATTACAATAATATATATTATTATGCAACGATACTGCGTATAATTAAAATTGTATCAAAAATAATTATTATTTCTTATTTTGAATATCTTATAGATCTAGCCAAAGGTCTAGCTAAGTTAGGTCTGACCTAAAGTTCTATAATAAATCACAACTATAAAAATACAGGTGGAACTTTTTTAATGCCCGGACCTCCCCCCCCCCCCTCGCTCTTCACACTCGATAGAATCACTATGACATATTGTTATAATTCTTAACCTACCGGATAAGCAAAAGTACTGTAAAAACCAATATATTAGTCTTGAGAAAAGTGCAAGTTTGTATTTTTCATTTTGTTTTATAAATCATCATAACTTCTTGGGTAGAACATAGAAACGTTAAGCACAAATGCCATATATTTAAACATATTTACTATGTTTATGCTTAGTAAATGTTAGACGCGGAGTTCTTACTTAGTACTATTTTTTTGTTATTACTTACAGCGTTTTCAAAAAACGATAATTGTGATTACAGTATATTTAATATAATTTCATGAGTATTTTTTTTTACAAAAATTGTATGAAATTCATAAACCTATATCAGATGCCATATTTAACTTATTTTTTAAAATTTTTTTTTGCGATTTACGGCACTTTTACTTAGCAAGGCAACAAAGCTGTTTTAAACTTACCAAAAGCTTTCGTTGCTTGGCACTGGGCGTTCTTAGATCTCTACTACTGTCGTTGTCGATGCTGCTGTCCGATGACTCGCTGTCGACGTCATCGGCATCCTTGACGTCGATCTCTTCGTCGTACATATTGCGTTGCACAGCGGATTCGGAGTCGTCAAATATTTTTTTTAATGAGGTTTGACGTGTTGTATTCGGCGAGAGTTGTTAATATTACAGCATATGTGTATCGACGTCATTGTTCTTCGCGCAAAGGCCACGATATATTACACATAGTACACGCTTTAAACCCGATAACTGTACTGTTTTGGTTACCGGTGACCAGTGTTGCCGTTGGTAACCGCACTTAGGCAGCAGCTGTAGTCGTACCTACGCTGCGTTGGTCGATGATTGATTTTTTTTTTTTAATGTAGGTACAAACGGCACGCTTTGTCAAAGCGCTCTACAATATTAATATATTATATCGTCGTTCGCGGGAAAAATTCTCCTATATGTGAAAAATTTGCCAATTGAGGTTTGATATCCATGAATTCAGAAAAAAATACGCCATCTGGCATCAAGTGATAAATATTTTAAATCTTCTGTTATTACAGAAACATTTTTTATTCATTAAACAATATGACCATCTTAACCTTCTATAATATGTGAGTCGAATAATATAAATTGTTGTCTGATGTACACATCCTCTTTGTGCGTATTATTTTGTATGGTAGTAATTGCAGTAAAAACTCCCGCGTGAATTGTAAAAAAATAAAATTCATTAACCTCCTATGTGTTAACAACAAACCTTTTATTTTATGTTTCAGAATAAAATAAACCTCATATGTGCAAAAATCTTAACAAAATAAATATAATAAAATAAAGATAAAAACTTAATATCTATTTTGAATAAAATAATGTAATTAAGGTCCAATTTAATTTCTAAACTTATATTTCATTATTCAAATACTTTTTAACATTTTTGTACCTATCGTATATTTATTTTTTAAACCACTAAAATATCTCTCCTAAAAAAACTAGGGTTTTTCACATAGGAGAAATTTCCCAATGAACGACGATATTATACAATAATACAATATCCTGACATGCCTGTGTACATCATTGATGCATATTATTGTCTTATCGACAATATAGTCATAATATGTACAAATATTATTCAATCAGCTTGAACGTCGTAATTGTAATTAACGAAAATGTAACGTGAGGTATTTGCCCCTTGAATTACCAAATTCGAGATAATATTGCAATTTCACAATAAAACGTAGGTATCAATATTTTTAATGTAGATTTTGTGTATACTGCAGGGTGTAAATAGAAAGAACCGAAAAATTAAAGAACTTTTGTTCTAATTAATATTGTTTAATTTTTTTTTTTATATATAATTATAATTTACGGACGCTTGCGCTACAATTACAGTATAATTTTTTTATTTTTTAATACTGAAAATAAAAATATTTAATTAAATTAAATTTTTAAATAACAATTTTGTAAATATTTTAGTGATAAAAATGGCTATAGCCAAGTATTTAACTTTTTGCAATTTTTTAAATATCAATATTTTTTTGAAATGATTTGATAACATAATATCTTTTTTCAAAATATCATTTTTGAGAATTTCTAAACACAAGTAAATCTTAAATTATTTACTATCTATATTATTTTTATAATTTTTTTTCATACGTGTTTAACTTGTATGCATTTTTCATGTTTATTTACTAAGTCTTTCTATTATAACCTGCATATTATTATTATCCTATAACAGTATAACCCGAACGACGAGGCGCACCTTATGTTATTTAAAAAAATTAAAATAGTTATTATCTCCATCACAGTTTTTTATTGAATTTGTTTTTACAGGATGAGTGACAATTTGACCGCAAATTCTTGCAGAATTTTATTTATATTATTTTATTAGACCCGACGCCGTTGCACGTTGCATTGATTGCAAGTCGAAAATGAATTTTCTCCGCTTATTCTGAAAACTTATCAGTTAACTGGTACCGCACTGGTGAATCGAAAAAACGTATTTTCAAACTATCGTACAAAACCGGAAAAAAAACGGACGTACAGATTATATTCGGTTTGTGGGAAATGGGATTAAGGAAATAAAATGTATAATATCCAATGTTTAAAGTGGCGTTGATACAAGAGAAAGTCATAATAACGTTTTACAGTTAATAACTTATCGTGGGTTATATAAACAACTATAGCCACTAAATTGTAAGCTACAAAACAAACCCTAAAATATAAAGAAAATAATTTAAATTGTATACACGTCATGGAAAATTAACTACAATGTTTATCAAAACAGGTTCAGTAGTGTAAAATGTATAATATGACATTATTATATCATCGGATATTCATGAATTGAATGTGACAAATCGTTTCAAATATTTATTAAGTGCCTATCAATAACTATTAGCTTGTGCACATACTTAGGTTCTTTTTTTTTATTTGTAACAATAATTATGATGCATAATTGTTTAAGGGCATATTTATAATGTTTATAGTGTTAAATATTCAACACAGATATTTCGTGAAAAAAGTTTTTAATAATTATTATTAATATTACAATGTAAAAAACAAAAACATTAAAACACATTTTGATACCTCTAGTCAAATAAAGACAATAAAAAATATATATATAAATAATTACAATATTTAAAATAGTAATACATTAACTTATTCAAATCTAAGTTTACAATACAAAATCTATACTTACCATTTAGATGATTCAATAAAAACATAGGTATACTACCAAATTTGTTTTATTATTATTATTAAAATATTATATTTTTGACGTTGACGAAAATTGACAAAATGAATACAATAAGAAATAATAAAAGTAATTTTTTTAATGTGTTATAATAATACTCGTATTAGTAAAATTATTATTAAATAAAATTTTAAAACGTTATAATTAAAAGCTAAAAAAATTTCAAATTATTAACCGTTAAGCGTTATTATATAAATATTTTAATAATTAATTAGGAATACTGCAAATGTTTATTATTATTGAGTTCTAGAATAACATTTTACAGGAATACTAAGCACACGATACACATGGCATATATGTATAATTAGTAGTGAAATGAAAATACTAGAGGGGCAATATAACAACTTATTAAAATTAAAAAAATGATGTGAATATCGTCAGGACGTACGGCGTCATGCTATTTGAGTTGCATTCTCTTTGATAAAAGGATACTATTTAATGGATAAGAAACTATTAAACTTTAAAAATTAAAACGGTTAAAATAATAAAACTATTTATAAATATATACGAAGTATTTTACGATTTATAATTTATAAAAATAATTATAATTATTTTGTATTTTAATAATGTAACATAACTAATAAATTGTATCTAAAGACATTACAATTATTATGATTGCAATGTATTTTTAGTTGAAATTTATTCCTTTACAATTTTTAATGTCCAGAAATATAATTTTTTTAATTCAACGATAACTGCATAATAACGAACAGAGTGCTATATTTTTGATAAAAACACATAATCATTCAACACGTCATGAAATCAAACATAATTGGATAATAACATAATAATCGAAACACTTTAAAATAATATTATAAGTATTATGTATAATCAATTATTTGAATAAGCTTTATATATATTTTTTCATTTTTTGTCTAAATTTATGGAATAAAATCTAATAGAATCGTTAAACTCGAACGAAAATGTACACGTTAAAAATGTTTTTATTATAATAACAGATATTTGTATTACAACTTATAAACTTTAAAACACCTAAAATAATACGTTTGAAAAAATCTAAAATTTAAATACTTTGATGGTTTGAGCATGAGATTCAATAAAAAAAAATTGATTTCTCAATTTCAATGTTTAGTACTTACTCAAATTAATGTATTTGCAATTACATAATCGTACTTAAATTCTTTTGCGTAACTGTAACGCAACTGTAGCCATGGCGTAGATAAAATATGTCATTGTATTCTAAAATACACGATAGATATTTCAAAATCCGATTGCCTATACAAAACTCCTTAAAGACGATACACTGAAACCACCCGCGATTCATTAATTTCTAGTGCCGTAACTGTTTTTAAAATACAATCTACATTTTTTTTTTTCATAATTTTGAAATCGACATGCCACACTTTTTTTTAAAAAATGTATTTTGCTATTCGCTGCGATTGTATTTAGTGTTTACTATAGGTATTGGAATATTCAACGGTTATAATATTATAATTATATTATGTAGAACACTCGCCGAAGAGTTGAAAACCTGCAGATTCTAATTACAAGATATAATATTAATATATTAATATTAAAAGGTTTGAAAGTTAAAGTTGATTAAAAAAGAAACTGGTCTATTTTCAAATAGACGTAAAGGGGCGTATAATAGTAAACAGAGAATAATAAATTGCATGTATAAAGATTATAATTATATATCGTACACAGTTGGTATTGAGGAAAAACACGAAAAACGTTATAATTATTTTGTCACGTTTTCGTACGATATTATTATTATTATTATAAATATAAGAAGAATATTTTTCCGGAACATTTTGGCACGATTATTTTTATAATAAAGTTATGCGGTCATTAATATTCACTCGATGACAAAACAAAAGGGGGGGGGGGACTTGTAAGAAACCGCAGACAAGCCGCAATGCCACTGCTAAGGCACTTAAATGATAAACTATATAAACACGAACTACTTAGCGAGTAGGTACCCACGCTAATGATCTCGTAGTAATAATAATAATAATAATAACAACAATAGTAATTGACGTGTCAACGAGAATAAAAAAAAAATAGTAATAATAATAAATTATTTATTGATTGATATACTATATAGCTAGAGTACTTGTATACCTGTAATAATAATCATTTCCAATAGCAGCGAGGTTTTGGTTAGGCATGAATAATAATATGGATCGTGTGTGTGTGGGTACATGTTTTTTTATTATTTATTTATTAATAATTAAGTAATTCTGTTTATAGAAAATTAATATCAACACGAGTACATCGTCTTAAAAGACGATTACGATTGTTGCCGTGCATTTTTATACGACTCGCGTAAATGTATTCAAAATATTATGTGTGAAACTGAGTTTTAGTGTTTGTGATCAGAATAACATATTAAACGTATTTTTATTTTTATCGCGCGTTGTTAATAACATGCTGTTTTATTATAATACCCTACATGAAAGTTTTGTCATTTTATTGATGTGCTTGCGACTCTATGTAAGACGTATAAGACTCTATATCACGCGATTTAAATTATCAATAATGCAAAGATTAATTGCTACAAGAGTGAAGTAATTTCTTTTATAGTAGCTTATTTTTATTTTTTATCACTCATTCGTAAAGTACGCCCATAAGAACATAAATTAAAAACAATAAACAATATCATAAAATAGAAGATCGTGATAATGTCTCGTAAAGAGTTATGTTTTTTTTTTTCTTTAAATATTTTATCAAGGTGGGTACTTAATGCCTGTATGTATTAATACAGCCATACAGATGGTCGGATGAGCCCCTTTTCTATTCACGACATTAACTATTTCTTAATAAATATGATCATCTGTAATCATTCCAATATTATCTATTAAAGTAAATTGTTTTTAAGCGAAATGTATAATACACAACAATTGTACGTTATATTATATTACCTATTCCATTTAAAAATAAGAATAAGAACATGAGTAATATATTATTTATTTTTCAAAAAATTTAACACTATTAATATTAAGATATGTGTTTAATGCGTTGTTGCCTATTTAATAATGCAAGTATCCAAAGTAGGCATTTACTTATCTCCAAATTATTATTCAGTAGGTACAAAGTGAATTTATAATAATATACAATACGTATAAAATATCATCACCATTATAATCGAAGAAGATATTTTTATTTTAACTAATAATTATAGTAAGTAGTATAGTAAAATTCACATAATATGTGCATTTTGAACTTGTTTGGTGTACAAATATTTTAATAATTATTCTATAACCTACTCATGCGTGTATAGATTATATAGTATGTCAACAATTACTGGAAACACTCAAAAACTCAGCATAGAGTGGATTAATATTTTTAACTGTAATTTTTTGTTCATTGTGTAACTAAATGATACCACTTTTACTTAAGGTATTTTTATTTTATTTATTTTTCAGTGCATACCACAGTACAGCTTCTGTAATTCTTTTTAACCTTTTGATCTACACCGTCCTCTTTTTAAAATCCTATTTAATTATTTATGTTTTATTTATTTATTTATCCATTATACAGAGTATAACAAAAATATATGACAAATTAAATAACTTGTGTTCTAATTAATATTTTTGTCATATAATTAATAGACGCTTGAGCTACATGTATAATATAAAAAAAAAATGTTTTTAATTTCTCAATAGTGAAAATAAAAATTTTAATTTTGATAAAAAAATGTTTTGAAAAATGTAAAATAGCCAATCTGTAAATATGATTTTTAGAAAAATTTTAATGGTGAAAATATTCCTTAAAGTGCAATCAGTTATTTTCTACAATTTTAACAAGTTTTCCAGAAATTCTGAGAAAAATAAATCGATAACAGTCATCGTTAACTAGTTATCGGTAATAACTGATGATAGTGGTTTATTTTATTACAATAAAGAAAAAATTAATTCAAATTTCCAAAAATTTCAAAATTTGTATAAAATAAACAATTGCACTTTAAGAAATATTTTCACCATCAAAATTTTTTATTTTTACTATTAAAAAATAAAATCATTTTTTTTATAATATATATCTAGCGCAAGCGTCTATTAATTATATGAAAAAAATATTAATTAGAACACAAGTTATTTCATTTGTCATATCTTTCTGTTACACTCTGTATATTTTTTTTCATAGCATCATAATTAAGTATCATATTATGTGCTAATATGCATCAAGAGTTAATAGATACTTCTAAATATCACTATTAGTTATTTTACTTTATATTTTTTTATAGATTTAAGTGATTAGACCAACTTTTTAAGTTCTAAAATTACGGAGTAATAGTATTTCAAATATTATATATTATTTCACATCATTTTAAATTATTGTTATTTTTGACATTATAAGCTACGGTTTAGTTTTGTTGGTGCGGCTTATGAATACAAATAACATAGTGAAAATAATCTCGTATTTTCTTTCTTAGGAGTTTATTAATTTAAAATAATAAATTCAAATATGAGGCTAAAAATCTAAGATAAACATCTTAGAATTCCAACTAAAAATTAGTTGTACTGTAATTTTATTATTCTGAGATGATAAAGAAGTTGTTAACGACAAATAATTATATTTCAAGGTATTTCAAAGAAATAATTTTTAAAATATATTAGTATGAAACCCATAAAAGTGCCTAGTAGTAATTGTTTTTTGACGTTCCTAGGTATTTTCCATTTTGCCCAGTATATTTAATATATAATGTTAATTATACGTGCAGTGTATTTAAAACATATTTTATAGATATTCCTAATGCAGATTAAAAAAAAAAAACTTTGAAAAAATATAACATGTTGTTATTAATAGAAATTTATTTGCAAATATTACATACATTTCAAATTTCAATACATTATATGACGTAAAAACAAGATTCTTTAGAAGTATTATTGTTACAAATTTGAAGTATTTCAATTTAGGTAAATAACTATTGATCGAAAAAAAGATTTTTCTTTGCGTTATTCAAGTATCGGCCTGATATCCGCTCAAGAGAAGTTAACTCTACACGCCAGAAGTTCACCGCTCGTTTCTATGGCCAACACAAAGGCCCTATAAAACTCTTAATCGAAAAATTTGGATGATGTACCAACAACGATGGCAGAAGTGCTTTTCCGATGTTGTTATGGCTTGTAACACGACTAACAACGGCGAAGAAGCACTTTCTGTTCATCGTTGCTGACAGATTTCGGCGCGGTGCACCGTCCAAATTTTTCGACTAAAAGCGTTATAGGGCCTTTGCGTTAACCGCGGAAATGGGCGGTGGACTTTTGTCGTGTCGGGTTAACTTCTCTCAAGCGGATATCTGGCCGGCACTTAAGTAACGGAAAGAAAATTTTTTTTGTTCAATCAGCAGATATTTACTCAACCTGAAATACCTGGTAATAACTTCGATTAAGCGTCGCTCACATCTTAAGTACACCACGGTTCCAAGGCCTTAACGGCTGTTGGATTCACGGTGATGGTTTATAGATTCGCGATGACCGCTTGGCCGTGAGAAGCTTCTTTGCACCGTCTACTTTTGGAATTGGCCTGTGTTGTGCCAATTTTTTAATGCGTTCCGACGCCTCGTATTTTAGTGCTGCACGTGAAATGCCTCTTTCGGTTTTCGACGATACTAACGGCAAATGCACTACTTGAAATTTATCATCGGAATCATTGGGCTCTTTATCGACCACGGAATCGAGGGCCAACAACTGCAAAAAATAGCAGGTGAAATTTAACGATATTGTGCTTTGATGATTTTATATAACGTATTATATAAACGTCGCGTCGTCGATAACACAATATTACGACGATAAACTCAAATATTTTGAGTGACAAAATAAACGACAAAAATAAATTAAGTTAAAACGTGCCGATAACTAGGGGTGGATCGAGATACGGAGCAGTTGATATTTAATTTTTTTTTTTATAGTTATGTAATATTTAACTTAAATTGTGATATTTTTATTTAATGCACCAGGTTTATACTTTGTGAAATAATATGTGAATGGCTAAACAAAACCTTAAAGGAAACAAAACTTTTGGCAGTTATTATTTTATTTCCCATTACAAAGAGTTTCAGAAATAATATTATAGGTATCACACATTATTTTATTGAAGAAGTCCCCGTGGTGAAGTATATCGTTTGGAACCTAAATAAAACTGATCGTGAATAACCAATAAACAATGAAATTAATTATATCTATTTAATTATTCAAATTATTTTGATATTTCGATATATTTTTTTTTTTAATTGAAGTTTGATAAAACTCAGTTGCGCCCCCAGGTTCAAAATTAATGGCGCCCATTTTTTAATGCCATACCTAGTACAGTGGTGGCCAAAATTTTTTCTCACCAGGAACAATAATAAAATACATTTTTAAGTGATGCGTTAAAATTAAGAATATTATTTATGCTCGTACTTCAGTTTTTTTTATGATATTTTAATTTTAAAGTGAGATTTGAAAATTGCATTAAATTGTATTATTTTACATAATTTTAATGAAAATTTAAATATCGTAAAAAAACCTATATAAAAACATAAATAATGTTCTTAACTTTAAGTTTGATAGTTGGTCAATTCGTCGATTCACTGTATTACTTTGAAGAAAATTATGACTGTATTATTTATATTTTTGATTTGTTATTAAAACAACTTATGGTTCCCGTGGATTAAATTTTCAAGCATTTTGATCCAACAATTTTTTTTTAAATTTATATTTATAGAAAAAACATTTAAAAAAACCAAAAATTTCTTTTGAGTTAACAACAAAATAGGCTGATTTAGCTGAACGTAAATTTACTATGTTGCGCGCTTATGTCAGAAAGAGAAAACAAATACATGTACATCAAAATGCGTAACATTTTAACTATAAAAAAAAACTATAAGTTGTTTTAATAACAGATCAAAAATATGAATAATACAGTCACAATTTTTTTTTTTATAAGAATTTAATCTTCAAATTTTGACCAAAATTCAACATCGAATATTTATAAATTGTTTTGTAGTTAAAAATTTTATAAAATGTTCAGTTTTTACGGTTTAGGATTAAAAATTTAAAACAAGGTTTTTCGTAATTAGTTTATAGTGTAACCAAAAAATCAAAAAAATATATTAAAAAAATATTTTTTATAGATCTTTTATTACTACATGTACATACTAAAATAAAATAACCTAACCATATAGGTATGTGATATATTTATTGTTAATGCGGTTTTGCATAATATTATTCCTACGAATATAATATTATGCCTTACGGCTATATCAATTATAAATGAATAATAATTTTAAATATTTCATATTTGCTTTGACTTATAAAAATATCATTAAATTCGACGTAAAAAGTAGGAAATTCATTCAGTCTTTTAACTTGGCTACTAACATAATATTTACTTATATAACCTACATTGTATAATTTAGCTTAATCACAACCACACTAAAAATTATAATATATTTTTTTTTACAATATTTACTTGGTAATATTATCATATTATTTATTTTTCACATTACAAAAGTATAAATCATCTTATAATAACATCAGAATAATTATATAATAAATTAAGTGTACCCAAATTATGTTTACCAGATATGTCACACAAAGCATAACTGTATTGTCGGTGCGAATGTTAAAATAGCGTTACAAAACTGGTTTGCCGCGTGTTTTCTTTAAAAAAAAAAACATTTATGAATACAAAGATTAGACTAAGACTAGCAAAAATACACGGTGTAATTCAACTAATATATTATACGCCTAAATGGGGTCTCATAATAAACATATAATTATTGTTCTTAAAGCAGCATTGTTATAACAATCGTGTACTCAAAAATATCTATTATTAATATTAAATCCTAATAAAATGATGGCATTTTAAAAAGTGTGTCATTTCTAATATTGTTGTTATAGATTTTTCAACACATAGGTACTTCAATTGTTACACATGTAGACGCTTCTGATATGTCCGAAAAACGAATGGTATAATAATATAATAGTAAAACTGTAATGTCATCTTTCGCCAATAAATTTCTTAGAAGAGTATCAACATTTTTAAGTTTGGCTGCTTTCTTTTTATACTTCTTATATAAAATATGTTCTTACGAAGCGGTAAGTATTTAAATTTGGTGAGGGGGGGGGACTATTGGACTAAATGTTTTTCATTTAATTCTTAAAAGCTATATTATTCCTATTTAATAGAGAATATATTATTGTATTATATTATACAATTTTTAATTGTAATATTATTTCATTTTTTAAAATCTACTATGGTTAATACAATATATTATAGGTACTTGTAATTATAAAACTCAGCATAAAAATAATTTATGCGTTGTACAAGAAAATCTTTCTAATGTTTATAAAATATATGATTTTAAGTTTCTCCAATCATTTTTTTTTTTTTAAAGATGATGTCAAAAATGCAATATTTACCGACGTTCAACAATTTAAATAAGATTAATTTTCACATTTGGCTATTATACACTTCTAGTTAGTCAATACTATTAATGATCAACACTACAGTAGGTGTAGAAAAATAAGCAATTATATAACCTGTCTTCCCATTAAAAGTTTAATATTGCTTAAACGAACGTTCTATATTATCATTCTGGGATAAGTAAATTTCATATTATTTTTATTTTATAATGTACTTATTATACATCGAGCGATCGTAAACTTATTTAGAAATTTTAAAATTATATAGTCTTTGTTTTATATATTAATATACCTATATACCCAATATAATATTAATTTTAAATAAAAATGTACAGGCACACAGGTACAGTACCTATAATATTATAATTTGGGCATATAGTAAATCGATTAATTCAATTTAAAAATCGATCTTATCTGCGAACGTATATACGGGTTTTCACGCCTATGTAAACGTGAAATCTAACTGTAATGGGTATGCCTATAGTTTGAAATTCCGATAAAAGTTTGTGCTTGTTTTTTTTAACTACCTGTACGCAGCTAGCCCACAAGTCCCACACATAATAATATCACAGTACACACGCCCTGTTTTAGTCGTGTATATCGAAAGCGCTCATTTTAATCCGGTTTCTCGAAACGTATACAACAATAGCGGCCATTATCATGATTATCAACTGCACACTAATGCCACACTTTAACAGTGTGACCCGTACTCTTACGAACAGGATAAATGGAATTCCTGTAGCACGATTTTTGATAAGGTAATATAATATTATGGACATTCACTGAAAATTTGGTAAAATCTTCCAGAGCGGAAATAGGGTTTTGCCTCTCTGCCGAGGAGTATTTAGATACTTATACCTATTTAAATACTTTTGAAAAGTATTTTTAAAAAAAATTAAATACCATGAAGCCCGCTTTATCAATTATCTTTCACAAAAATTTGACTATCAATAAAAATAATATTGTTGTCGTTGAAACGAAGATGGGATTCTGTATAGGAATTTTTTAAGAAAAATGAAAATCTAACAATTTTAGTATAGTTTTATATTAATAGTTAATACAACTTTTTATTTATTATTATTTTTCTTAATCATATTAATATTAGTTGAAAAATATGAGAACGAAATATGTAATCATATTTTTACCTCTAAATTGTCAGACTAATTATTATAGTATTTATGAAATTGTAAAAAATGTATGTCAAGTAGTAACATAAACAATATAGTGATAAACATATAGTTTACAATATAAAAAAATACATTTTTATACAAGTATTTTAAAAGTATTTTTAATATTTTTTCGTGCAAAAACTATTATAAGTATCTTAATACTTTTTCAAAAGTATTTTTCACAACACTGCCTGCAAATTGTTTAATAATCATAATATTTTGTGCTTGATACGATTTTAGTTGGTTATTATATTGTATTATATTGCATGCACACAAATCTAGACGATTTCAATCCATGGAAATCACAAGTTTAATTTATTTTAATAATAATATTAGCTGGCGTTAAGTTATATAATAATATGTACTCTTGTTCGAGTAGGTTAATTTTTTTTTATTATTACCTACTATTGCTTGTAGGTCTATAAATAAATTATAATAAACGTGGTATGTATATGATCTTTGAAATGAAAATTAAATGATTAAATTGAACAATTTTTTAATAATTTAAAATAAACTTATATGGTACCTATATAAAATATAACCAAAATTAAATATATCCTTGACATTTTATTCAGTATCCGCAGCTTGTAACCATACAATAATGGATACTAATTATGCATACTTATAATTTATATTGTTCTATACATCAACATAAATAAAACAATACAATATGCAATTTATTGCTTGTATATGTCATATAGAATTAAAAACAAAAAATTAATTTATCATCATAAATTTATGTCATCTATAATCCTATAAAATTAATTTAACCAACATATGAATGGTGTTTTAATGATATTTATCTACTCACTTCATTAAATATGATATTTAGGTAAAACAATATAAAAACTAAAAAAAAACGTATGCAAACAACGTGAAATTTAAAACATTGCTGAATTTTCAAAATTATATACACTTAAAAATGTATAATATGTATTATTATTCTTATATGAATAATAATAGTAAAACCTAAGAGTTTCTAATAAAATCGATTCGTGAACGATTTTTTTAAAAATGCATTAGCTATATTTAAAGAAGTTATATTTCCATCTTAATTATATAGACAAAAGACTATAAAAAAGTAACCAAATATACACTAACTAACTATACGCTAAAATAAGAATATATAATATACTACCTACCTATATACCAGTTAATCAACATTCTACTTAAAAGTTTAAAAAAAAATTATAAATAATTACAAGTCTGTATCGTGTAGCTAATGCATGATATATAACGGAAGTAATTTAATGTTTAGATATATAAAATTATTTGATAAAAAATGCATATTTATCATAAACATAATATTTTAATATTTATATGTAGGGTGCACTATAATATTGAGGTTGAGTTTTTATATTTATCTTAGAGCATTGAATATCAACTATAATTATCTAATAACCTGCCTAAAATAATATGTTGAATGTATACACTAATTTAATAGCATTGATTTTGTAAATTGCCTTTAATGAACAAATAAGCAATATTATGCTGTAGAAAATAGTACTTAGCGACTAAATTATAATTCAACGTCATAGAATATTATTCGAAGCAGTGTTGTCGCTGTCGACGATGAAGGAGCATCATATAATATTATTAGTATCTCACCATAATTGTGGAACACGGAAAGTTGACGCTTGTACCATCGCAACCAGTGGCGCCGAAATCCTAAAAATGTAGTCGGGCGAAAAATATTTTAAAACTCCACGATATCTAAATATAGGTGCCAATACCAGGTGGTTGGACGAGGTATAGTGAAACTATGAAGCATCTTAAATTTTCAAAAGATGTCCAATCAGGCTCAACTTCAATACACATGATTCGGCGCCACTGGCCACAACGGTCAATCTTCATACCCAAACATTATAATATTTTGTTAAACATCAAAATACTGACTAATCGATTATAGTAATTGGTAATACGATAGATGACAAAGTTCGGATGTGTATAATTCCCCGAGTGCGTGAACTATAAAAAAAAACACACACATCAATGTAAAATCAATACATTTATCGCTCAGCTCAGAATCTAAAAATATACAATAAAATAAAAAAACTTATGCAGAAGAAATAACTTAACTGTTTTATTAAATAAATTGTAGTCACTTTAAATTAAATTTAAAATGTCTGTAGAGTGTATACTATAGTAAAAATAACAAGTTTACATAAATGTTTTCTTAAACTATGCCCTTTAAGTAGTGTTTTTGTGATTAATGTTACTTAGATACATAACTTCGGTATACATTTGGAGGAGGAGGGGCTAATCAAAAATTTGGAAGGGATTAGCTATCCTGAGCCCCCCTCTAGCATCTCCTATGAATATAACATCGGCCCCACTTGACCATTACAGTTAAATTACATCGAAATGCGCATATATGAGTTTTCGGCTGATAAACGAATATTATTAATTTATAATATTTTCTTGATATATTTTATCTGTTATAGGGTTCAGCTAAAAATCGCCATACAGCGTGTTACGTGAATATTTTATCAAAGATTTTCTCGGGTTTTTTAAACCTTTTTTACCACTATACTTTACAAAAATATATAAATACAATAATTTCTAATTCTATATATTTGTATAGCTGATGTGAAACGTATGAAATAGTAACAGTCTATTCTTACAAGAAACTTGTGAATATTTAGGTGACACTGTGTATTCTACCTTGACGCGCCACCTGGTGCATAATTCTCAGAAAACTCGAGGTATTTATAGATTGATCGACGAAGACTAGCTTCGTTACTGCACTTCACTATAATAATATAACATAATATGGACTAAAAAAAGTACCGTGATGCAAAAACGATTGGTTTTAGATCGCGAGATTCGTGTGGCCGGAATTTCGTTACACTGCACAACACTGTCAACGGTGTCAACACTTGAAAACGAAAATATTCCGCGAAAACGGTGCGATTAAGAATCAGACAGCGGCTGCGGACTTGGGCAAAACAATCGTCATGGCCGAGTCATAAGACTGGACACGGTGCCCATCGTCTTGTGTGTAGTCCCCGTAAGTAGTAACACGGTCGGTGATTGTTTCAGCAGTGATCACCACCGTAATAGAACCGAATGGTTTTAGAACCTCGTATTGAATATCCACATAGAATGATTCCAAAGCTAAGTTCAGTAAACCCGTGGTCATCCCCTGTCACGCCGGAAATCTGCACAGTAAGCTCAACAGAGGTGACGACGTGCCGTCTAAATATTATTGCATACGCTCGGTTATATACTCGCGGAAAATGGGTAACTGCAATATTTTCAATTGGCTATCACTCAATAGTTAACGTTCAACACCCATATCAATATCATAACAATATACGACAACGGTCGTCGCCGTCCATTTTCATTTTCTTTTCTTCTCTATTCCACGCGTTCCTATTTCCCTGCAATAATTGGCCGCGTGATTTTCTACCAAACCTTTTTTTTCGCCATCCGCGAGTCCGTAGTATACATGCCTTTATGTAGTTTTGTGAAATTTTACTCGGCGAAATAAGTCTTGATCGATCCTCGATATCACGTTCGGCCAGAGATGTCAATTCTCGAGGACCACACGCCGGGTGTAATGTGGTATATGATGCACAAATTCACTTGCAATATTCATTGGTTACTTGGAAGAATAGCAACACTTTCATTCGCCTCCTAAGAAGCTTGTTTAGAATTTATTGTATTTACACAATATGATGAATAACTCGTATATTATACTGAATGGCCACGCATACATACGTTTGGAAAATCTAAGAAAAATCTTGGTAAAAAACTCGTGGAACACTTCGACGAATAAATATTAAGTATTATTATTCGTTAATTACTCGGCTCTTCGTGTTATTTATAATATAAGTATAGTAGGATGGTCGTAAAATATATATTAAACTAATAATTTAGATCACGTGTACGAGTTATCTTTGCATAAATAATTGAGCAAGGTACGAATTCAGAGTGCAATAATAAATACATTGCAGGTTTATTCTTCACTATAAGGTCAGGCGCACAACAATGCAGTACGGTTGCAGTGCGAAACGGGTGGCCTGCAGATTATAATTTCAGTGAGCATGCAGTGAGTCATTGCAGTTTCCTTTTCACAGCATTTTCGTGCACTCAGCCTAAGACTTATTATTATAATACACTACGATAAAGTAGCATAGACCGAGATACGCGTATGTTTTATTGCACTTGAACACTGAGTGGCAATATTATTCATTAACGTGGATTATACCTATATAAAAACAAATAATTCAATAAATATTAACATTTTTATAAAAATGAAGTAATTTTATTTTCTTATATAAATAATAATTGTTCCAAACAGGTTGTAATTTTTTAGTACAACATGATTTTTTTCCAACTGGTTAAAACGTGGCGTGCCGCCATTTCAACAACTACCAAATTAAAAGTTAATCTACATAGATATAATCGGTTAGAACAAATTGATCAATAAGAAATTATATAACATGTTTTTATAAAAGTATTTTGATTTAGTGAATATACACTTATAAATTATAACACCTGATGTATTATTTATTTATTTGTTATTGTTTTAACAGGCCAAACCCTTTTATACATAGGCACATACAATTCGTAACTAATATAATCAACGACAGTAAACTTAATATAAAATATGGTCAAATTAACATTGGCATACATGATGTAAAATATAAATATAAGTAAACTTAACAGTAACCACCGGTGATTGGATCCTAGCAAATGTTAAAACCTTTAACACTTTAAGGTATTGTGTAATAAAATGCAATGCACTAAACCACTCAAAGAAACTGCCTATCAATAGCGTACTCGCATATAAAGTTTGTTATCAGCAAATCAGATAGTGCTATAATAATATTAAGCATCTTTTATTCATCTTTGTTTTGAAAATCATATATACTGCAACGTTAATAGGAATTTACATCAGTTAATTGTAGAAAGTTTAGTTGGAATTTAAAATGTATTAACCACTTTATTTAAAGCTTAAATACGATTAGACAACAAATGTAAAAAAATTAGTGAGAATAAATTAAAGTTTCTTAAAAACCTGTAATAACGTGCAGTTTATATAAAAACCGGTCGAGCGGTAACTGATGTATTAAAATAGTATGTTCAAAGTATAAAAATAGTTAAATTATTAAAACTAGAACCGAGATCTAAATAAACAATTTCATGTATGTATTATGATCGTGTCGGGATTTTATGTGTTACAACCGAAAATCCATATGTTTACTGAGAATTTATCGAACACTTTCTATCTAACATCGTAAACAATCAGTGAACAAGTTATAATATACACGCGCGTACCTATAGTAATATTATTATAAATCGATTGAGTCAATGAACCTTTAAAATGCACCAGGTATATGTATAGGGCTGGTACAACTTTAATGCGCCTATTTATTATAAAAATAACGACGACAGTTTATTAGAAATCAACGTCGAGGATTCGGAGTTATTCCTAGAAATATTATTCTAGTTTATTATGATAATTAGTAATATATTTTTATGTACATCATTTTTTTTTTTAAACAGATAGGCACACTCAGACAGTTGTTATTTTCCATCGTGTACACCAACACCGTAGACGCATTTAGTAGTAATAGCTACGGTCACTAATATGGGTAGTATAATAGTTAATAATTGCTGGTTTGCATAGGTATTTATTATGCGTACAGCTCCATAAAAGTATACGAAATCCGGAAAGGAGATACAGCAGAGGACGTACTGGCGCATATTACATAATGCTTATTGTAAGAAAAATTTCTTAATAAATACAATTTTTATATCATTAAATCGTGTCTGGTTAGAATTATCCTTGTTGAAAAATAGATATATAAAAAAAAAATAAATAAAAATAGATGTCTATAATTTAAATTATATTTGTCACTATACAGGTGAATTCAAAAATTTTGCATCCCTTATTTCTTTACTCTTTTTTTTCCGATTCGAGAATATTCATTATATCACAATTTATATCATCGGTATTAGGTACCTACAGTGCTCGAATTGTTGGGAAGGACGCATGGGAACTCAGCTTCTAAACTAGCATTTGATATTAATTAGTGTTCTCATACTATACATTTTCCTAAAAGAAAAAACGCATGGATACATGGTATTAAAATACTAATTGCCAACGAAATATTAATTTTTTTGTAAATATTCATCAATTTTATAAAATATTAAATAAGTACCCACTACCTAACTCATAATTAAAAAATGTTGTTTTTTTTTTTATTAAAAATCAAAATTGTTAATAGTTTGATAACAAATTTAATTTAAATTTTGTTTCAACATAACCTTACGAGTTATCTAACTTTTTCAGTTAAAATTATCAAAGTTATTTTTTAAAAATATAAAAATTGCATGTTGTTATATATGATAACAAATATTTATAAAATTAAAAATTTGTAATAAAGGTTTTTGTTGTTAATATGTAATTAACATACTGATATGAAGTTACTATACTATTTATTTAGTGTTAAAAATGTATTAAATTTATAAATCTTGTACCTATACGTTTTTAAATTGAACAAGAACTATAATAATGTGTTTTTTTATTTTTAATATAACTAGAAAAAAAAATGAAAGTTTGAAATGATAAAAAGTGTAAGATTATCAACATTTAATTAAAAGTAATATATTACATTAAGAATTATTTAATTTAATGGTGGTAGTAATTAAGGAGTTGTGGGTGACAATGTCCTCTACGAGTTAGTGTTAAACTAATATTCAGTTGGATCGCTGTTTATTAAATTTCTTCATTATATAGGTACCTATAATGCATATATAATACGTATGTAATGATGATATACCTACAACATAATATTATAGCAGTTACGACAACGACTTACGTACCCATATTATCGAAAACGTCCCGTTATGGTAAAATTACGAACACGCTCCATCGATAATATCATCGTGGATCTATGGTGACAACGGCTGTGCCGGGTTATCGCAAATACGCCTATGTATAATATTATAGCATAACGACGAAACTACAGCAAATCTCTGCAGGTGCGGTCCGTTCGTATGAGTTAGGCACGTTGCGAATTTAAATAATACGAGTGCACACACGATGAGCTGAAATGTTGAATAAACTGTTCGGCGATGGGAAACTATGCGACGAATCTCCCATATGCCTATTATTTTATTATCTCGTATTGTAATACGTTCAAAGTTTCTTCTCGTCCTCCGCCATCGTCGTCGTCGTCATTATACGTCCTTTCGTCGTGTGTCTCACGTGACGTTTGTCACTCGTCACGAGGAAAACGAAACACTCGTTCGTCGTGTATATATGTTGTGTACTTGTGATGCTAGTCTGCTACATTAGTTGTAAATATAATCCACATATACTTGCCTGTTTCTTATTCTCAATATTTCTGCAAAAACTGCAGTTATCGTTGTTACTCTCTCTCTCTCTCTCTCTCTCGTCGTTATCGTTATATATAGAGCAACTATTATAGGGACTTAGGGCATACTAAAAAGTCTTATAAATATATTATGCTATAAACATATTTAAATATGCGGTTAAAAAAATTACATTGAAAAAATGTATTTAATGAATGGTTATAGTAATATATCAAATTAATATGGCTAACAATATCGTTATTACAATAATTTTACAACGCATATTAATTATTATTATTATTGCTTAATATTTTGTGGGGCTTATAGAAACGACACGTAATTACATTTTTATAATTAGAATAATATATTTTCTATACACGATTATTTATAGTTTATATAAACACTTGTAGGTTAAATGCTATAAATTCATAATTCAATAATCAAAACTATTATGGGTTAATTTTACTATAATCTTTTCGCCATTTTAAAGACAAATTAAATATAAATAAAAAAATACAATATGTTAACTATTATGTAAAACATTATACGGTATAATAAACTTATGAATTAAAACTAGTAAAATATGCAAAAAAAAATTTTCTATTAACTGGTATTATGGAACATTCAAATGCATTTCACTACATCACTTTTCTGAGTGTTCTGTGTTGTTAATGATTATCCTATATGTTGTTTTATCAAAATCATTGCTTTGGGTGAATAATAAATACATAAATGCCTGCAAAAAAATCTAATATATAAAGATAGTAATGCTTACAAAAGATTATGAGTTGCTCAGACGTGCAGTTTTTCAATTATTAAGTGTCCTGGTATGTCTTGATAATATATTTATAATTATTAATATTTATAATTGTAAACAAAAAAAAAAAAATGTTCTGCTGATAAAATTTTCAATTTTAATATGGTTATAATATTTTTTATAATTAAAATATCAAAAAAACCCTAACCTAGCCTATGTAAGGCCTTGGATAGTATTTTTATCTTTAAATTTGATGATATAACTTTTATTTTAAAAAAATAACAGATTATTTTGAGAGTAAAATTTATTACCTGTGTTATGTGTTAGGCGTAATGTGGAGATTTGAATTCGTTTATTTATTTATTTGTATGGGCAAATGTCCAATGACAACATGTAATATAAAAATAATCAAATATATAGTGTACAATTTTCTAAATTAATTTCTTACAATGGTTATTACTTTTATACATATTAATTAATAAAATTATTTAAATATACATTAAACACATCAATATTTTTACATTAAAATAAATCAAAGCCGTTTGACGTACTCTTTCCTAAAATCCCTTCGATATAATTCCTATTGGGTTACTATCTAAAATTAAAAATATGAGAAATCATAGCGTGTTATAAATTATATCCATTTTATTTTTCTCGAGACAAACATTTTTTGTTAATTTTAAATTTATTTAAATGCATTTTATCAACATGGTTAAATATAATTTAGTATAAATATATATGTATATAATATATATATATATATATATGTCTGCGAAGTCATGTTTAAAATTTTAATTTGATATACTAAACAATTATTAAAACATAAATATTGTACATACTACAGAATTCAGTAAACATAATAACATATAGAACGTATATATTAAGTTATATGGGTATATAGCAGTTTATGTATAATATATAAGTATATCAATATGTGCATATAGGTATACAAGGTAATTTAGATTTAAGAATAAAAAGTTAATATAATTAAAATATTTATAGTAATAACAAAAAAATAGTGTTGGTTATTTCGGTATAATAAATATAATATTATATTAAATGTAATAATAATATAATAAGATTGTATTAGATTTTATTAAGAATTCTTTTTTTCTGGGGGTCAACATATATTGGCAATACTTGAAATATTGTCTCGATTATAATGTCTGAAATATCATTAATTTTTATTTTTAAAATCTAATCATCGCCCTTTGCAGAACACCTTTTAATATAGTTTATATTATTATGAAATCCCAGAAAATAAGAACAAAAATGAAAATAATATTAAGAAAACTGTACCAATACTTAATAGTTTTTAAAAAAATTGGTTTATGCAATATTTCTTTTGTTCTTCATCTTTAAATGGTTTGTAATGCTATTTAATAAAATATATATTTTTTGAAAAATGTTGTTTTTAAAGACATAAAATAATATGTAAAAAAAATTTCCAAAAAAGTTTAAAACTTTTCTATATGAATATATATTCTATATTTATGTAAATAGATACTGTAAATATTTAGACTTATTAGCTTTTTTTACATGTTTGCAGTGTTACCGGTAAATAATTATAATTTTATATAATTTATTATCATTATTTTTTTTTTGATAATAAATTAATTTATTTTATATTTTTTTAAACTCGTGTTCTTTTTTTCTGCTGTTTTTTTTTTTTTTTGTTTACCATTACCATCATTATGAGGTATAACTATAATATTATAGACTCGCAGCAGATAAACAAATAAATCGGCTGTATATGCTGGCAGCGCCAACTGAAACTGTATATATATATATATATTCATTATATTATACATTTAATTTACATGGGTATACCGCAGCCGCGTGTTTTATAATGTATAGTACACCGCGATTTACCGTACGAGATTCACATAATATATAATAAAGCATTATTATACCTGCATCATTACGGGGACCGAAAAATGAGTTTAAAAAACGTATAAAAAACGCGTACCGGCGCGGCGGCACCGCGGATTCGGCGATTCACACACACGTACGCGCGCGCGCGCGCGCTTATTGCCGTTGATTCGACGTGTGTGTGCGCGCGCGCGTGTGACCTGAAGCCGAAGCAGCAGCTGAGAGATTTAACGGAACCCGTCGGCTGTGTGCGTGTGCTGGCGCCGCGAGAATGCGAGTGCGTGCGTGCGTCGGCGGTGTTTCTGCCCAGGCGGCGGCGGCGGCGGCGGTGGAATTAGGTCTTTGGGTAACGACGATTGGTCGTCGGGTGGGAGGCGGATGGACTCGCGGCGGGTTTCACGTGGCGGCGGCGGCCTCCGCGCCACCGGTCGAGTTGAGTTACCTGCGTGCGTGCAGTGTGTGATTTACGGTCTCGCCGGCCGCCAACCTGCAACCGTCGTCGCCGTCGTCGTCGTCGTCGTCGTCGTCGTCGTCCGGGTCCGCGTGGTCCGATAGTGTGTGCGCTCTCGCCGTGTGTTCAAAATTTTGCGCGGAACCATTTTTTTTTTTCACTTGCGTCTACCCCTCAAGTGCGTTATACTATTTGCAAAGGACGCGGCCCGAGAAATCCTCCGTGAGCTGCACGTAGTACCTGTAATAATATTAATTTATATATAATATACTGACGACAGTGCCGGGCCCGACACGTAAAAGATAGTAAATTAGTAAATATTTTTTTTCAAATTTTATTTCATCCGAATTTTGGATTACACTCGCCACCGTGTCTCAAACGCACGCTCCATCTCCTGGTTCACGGTACGTACCATATATTATTTTTAGATATCATATTATTATTATTATTATTAGTAGTAATAGTAGTAGTAGTAGTAGTAGTAGTAGTAGTAGTAGTATGCTTATAACGACGTGTGTTTTCTCTGTCTGGTTAGTTCAAAGTGGTTGGTGGTTTACACGCGTCGAAACATCTCTACAATTTCAAAAGTCTAAAACGACCACCGTTGAAGTCTCCGAGGATTTTATCCACCGTTAAAGTCGCCCGAGACATTTTTCTTATACAGTCTTCCCGTTATCTTCAGTTTCCGAATGTACAGGAATTTTACCGAGTATTACCTTCTGCAGGTTAATATTATTGTAGTAACCTATCAACAAGTATGCGTTTTTTTCTATATTTAGTTATATATTCCTATGGGTATTATAGTTTTGGTATGCGACCATATAGTCTATTATGATTATAATTTAAACGCGTGACTTGTCACAAAATAATAATATAACTGCAGCACGTACCCACGTACCTGTACGCGCGTAGACATACCTATATTTAATAATATTATTGCGTATATTTTTCTCATCTCTCGAGTCGACTTATATATAAATTGAACATCTTATAATACACGTTTTTCGGAAACCGCTTATACCTATTATATGTGGGTCGTGACAAAAAAAAGGCATGTCCGTCGCCGATGGACATATAGGTGAATGAATATATATATATATATATTATATACTTATATATAAGATGATGATAGTTGCGTTGCTGTTCTCCTTCTCCAAAATAATAACGTTTTAGATCCCCTAAAATTATTAGCCATATAGCCAGTGACGGCCCCCTCACCATGACGCTAATGACACCGTCAATAAACGAAACCTGTTACACGCCACGCACTTGTCTGCAAACACTGCGATGTCTGTGATAATAATAATAATGTATATTATTATTATTATTATTGCTACGCAGTTTTCGGTCAACTCTTTATTTCGCTCTTTATTCAGATCGCGCCGTTTTAATGACCAGGCACTTGCGGCTGTCATTGACGGACGGCCAATATTTGTAATACGCGCGCACTGGAAGTCACGATTTGTACGTTTCATGCGAACACCACTCATCTTAAGTCGTATATAATATGACACGCTATATTATTTTTATATTATATTATCATCTTTCTAATCGTGGCGATGATGTGAGCTGCAGTTGTGCTGGTATTATATTATATTATAGTGTACACTGCGCAGACTTTTAACGAGGTATTTACATACAAGCGGTGTGCAGGTGTAGGTCTCGTTATCACGCAGCTGTACACTTCCGGGACCGCGACGGAAGCTAATAAGTAATAACGCGCGAGAGGTATTTTCTCTCCATAAAAAGGCTTTGACCATTATATAATATTAAGCGCGCTTTAGTGTTATTTTTTTCGTCTCTTTTTTACGATTGTCCATTGTCTGTTTTTCTTCTCGCGTCTTGTATATTTATAGGTACCTATACCTTATACCTACGCCCACGAGCTACAGTATGCGGACAATGTTTATATATATAAGAAACACCACCACGCACGCGCATACGAACGCATATCAACGGCTTTTTTTTTACGATCTCAAGAAATCATAACACGCATTGTACATAACCACTATCTAACCACTGTTGCTGGATACTCTCGGATGCTGAGCGTGCTGCTGTGTGTATGTGTGTGTGTGTGTGAGAGAGAGAGAGAGAGAGAGAGTGTGTATCCAGGTTAGAGCCGAATGTACTACCCCTCAGGGCACCGGTTTCTACGCACCTTTATAACCTTGTCGGAATTTCTATCTCCGTCGCGGTCTCGTTTATATACGTAGATTATACATGACACTCTTCGTCGAGCCTCATCTTGTATAAATCATTGTTGTGTTTTTTTAAGTCGTATTCGGATATTAGTTTTTAATGACTCCGCGGTTTATATTTAATTCATATATATACATTATATGTTTTATTATATTCCCTGTGTAACTGTATCCACGTAACGAGTAGGTATAGCTGTGACGCCGTAAAGAAAAAATAACGAATCGAGTTGATATAATATAATATTATATATGGGTACCTACCAGACTTTTTCCGCCGCGTTTCTGTTTTTCAACCTTTTTGATTGCTCTGCCACTGCAGCTCTGACCGCCGGTAATGCGTTGTAGACCGACAAAATTATTATTGACAATACAACATATTTAATGACGTCGCGTCGTCTGCAATTCCGATAACCATCGCACATTACCATATTGTTATAAGCTATTTTTATAGTATTTTAATGTTAATTCCATTTTATAGTAAAAATTATCCTACGAATGAGAATATTAGAAATTTAATTTAGTTACATATATGAGTATAGCTACATATGACTGTGAAGTCTGAGGGTAGGTTAGTGTTAGCGCATCACGCACTGTGCAAGAACGTTAATATATGTAATACACTTTTATATAAAAATGCCTCGCATATCGACCCCAAATCACAAACCTGGTTTGATTGAATCCAATATTATATAGCACTACATAAAATATATTATGTTACGAAATACATTTTCATTATATTAATAGTGAATTTGTTTATCTAGTACACTTAAAACTATAATAAACGCTATACATTTTACGATCCCGTTTAAATAATATCTTATTTAATATAGGTACAATTTATAAAATACGCAATCCATATTATTTCTAATTCAATATATGGCAGATAAAATTTTAGTGAACTGAAGTATATTACATTATATAGTAGGGGGAATTTCGTCGTACGTTTAACTGCTTAAAGTTTTTGTAGTTAACTGAAACAAGTTGTTTTTATACATATAAGTATATAAATTATTCGCTGCCTGTTGCATAATTAATGTAATAATAATTATTGTAGACATAATAACGGGTCTGGGCTGAAGATTATCGCTAATTGTCGAAGTGAGTTTATGCACGTAATATAGTACTGAAATTGAATATGTGTATATATAATTAATATGTTCATATAAAGTAAATTTTATTATCGCACGTATACATTATAACTACTACGAAAGTCTGTTTTCGGCAAAAACCGATCGGCTTTGTCGGAGAAATTCGACCCCTGACACGATATAAGAATTTATTCATGCCTCCGAGGTCGTTGCCATTTTTTTTTCACTCCACTCCGAACGAAATCTCTACATGACCGCCGGCGCAAATAAAACGCTGTGATATAGAAATCACATAAGTGTACAGTTTTTACACACATGCACAAACACGTATGTACATGCACACACGCTAACGCGCGCGCGCTCGTATATATTATATACATTTTAAAATTAGCGAGTGTTTAAATTTTGACGTGTAACGGATCCCCCGCGAGTCATTATTAGACTTGACAACGTCGGAGTGCACTTAATGTCTGACTAGAGATACGAAACGCGTGTAAAGATCATAGAAGAAATATTCGTATAACATAATGATAATGATAGTTTTTCTCCTTTTAGTTTCTCTCTTTTTTTTTTCCCCGAACACATTTGACCTAGAAACTACTTTGGTTTTTTTTTTTTTAACATACACTAATCGTGAATGCTACACAACGTCAACTTGCAACAGTAGCATGTTGCGCTGTGATCGAACTGGTTATATATATATATATATATATATATATATATATATATATATAACACTTTTTATATAGTGTCTAGTCTAACCTAACATTTTTTTTTTTTATTTGTATTTATACTTGAACAATATTATATAATAGATTCATAAACAATTATTATTAGTTACACCTATTTAGTTAATATACAAATATATAGTAGGTATTATTATAACGATTGATAAGTGACAACCAATATTTCAGGTTATTAATTAATTAATATATATATATATATACAGTCGATCGGTGAGTCACGTAAAAATGTAAAATATATGACGTATGATATCGAATCGAATCGGTAGAAAGCCGCCTGTATAGTAAAAACGATAATGCATATATATAGTTTCCATAATATAAAGTAATTTGAATGTTAAGTAATTTGAATAATTTCAATGACTGGCATCATGTGCAGTGATGGTTCCATCGCCGAAACGACGGTGAACTGCATGCGCATAATATAAATTAGGTAGGTACCTATATAATATCATATTTATGGGTGAACACACTGGACACAATAGTTTTAATGGCACTCCACGTGAATTTTTCCTGCGTTGCAGAACGCACACGTGATGGGTGTAATAATAATAATAATATTTTTTATCCTCCACGTCCCGCGTCGTCCTAATATCATGCAGGCCGCAGTCGCGGGCTCTGTATAGTAGACATACGGTTATATATACATATATATATATATATAGGTACACATAAAAAAATTGTAACAATATACATCTGCAGTGTATATACGCGCACGCCAAGACACAGCAGACGTACACAATACATAATAAGATGTAGGTATACGCCGCTCTTACGAGTCGGATTTTTTCCATTATGCTCGGTTCGTCCGTCCTACAACGTGCGTGGGATGTGTATGCGACTCATCCCGCAGTGTTTTCGTGTGTGTGTGTGTGTGTTCTTATATATTATTATTTTATATATATATATACAAGTACATGTAAGAGACCGTCTCGAGTCGTGATCAGCGCGCGCCGCAACGCATTTTCACCCGCAATGCTATCGTCGTGTATAACAATATAATAATAATAATAATAATATATATATATATATATATATTAAAATAATTCGCCCGGACCAATTTGCGCGAGTTCCGTGTGCGAATCTCGAACACTATATTGTAATATTATCTTATGCGTACAAAAACCACACGGCTGTGTTATTATGAATCACCGTCGCTCGTCCGGTCGAAAAAAAACTAGATCGTCACGTTTCGCTCGAGCCCGAATCGGGATCGAGCCGACGAACGGCGGAGATTTCACGATATGAAACTGCACGTCCACTGCAGTATGATGAGTACCCAATTTTTTTTTGAAATCAAAATTGTTTAATAATCTCTATGAGAATTCCCCACACGAACCCGGCGGTATCGGAGGTCATCGTCATCGGATTTAAGATGCAGGACCTAACTATATATAGTAAGTTCCTGCTGCAGGTCAGTTTACGATAATTTAATCGGATAGTACCGGATAAATTTGATTTTTCTATTTGCAGAATTGTGCGACAACATTTTTTTTTTTTTTTTTTATTCGGTTTCGAATTAAACCTTTATATTGAATTCAACATTCATATACCAATTAGTACACACAGACAATAATAACAAAATGTAAAATCTTTGTGTTTTGTCTATGCTGTTATTGTATAAGATTTGTATTTCCGGTGCACGTTCATAATAATTAAAATATACGGACGCGATTCGCGTTTTATACACGAAATCGTCGTGTTTTATGATCGGAGAAGAAAAAAACGAAACGACGACGACGATGATACTATCGAGATAATAGCTGTTATATAGGTATCGTCATAACGTTATATTATTATGCTCGTTCTTCATCAAGATTTCTGCAGTATACACTCGTTTGTTATCGTCAGCTCATAACTACGATATATAATAATATTATAATAAACAGCCACACCACGATTGTACAATCGAGTGATGGTATTCAACGAACGAGAAAAAGAGATTTATTCCATTGTGTTGTCTAAAAAATATAAAGATTATTGCAAAATATTATATTATAAACATATTTTATAGTCAATACCCGCTAGGGTTAGACTATCGGCTAAATTATTACATTATTATTATAGAAGCACTCATAATAGAACTGACGTCTATTATTGTGATTATTCATGAAATATATTGCGTTTGTACAATAGTATATGGTACAACGATTTATAATATTAACTCGTTGAATGATGACACAAAATTAATTTTAATACAAGTATTTACAAATATAACCCCCTGTAAGCAGCATCTTTTGGAAGTTGATATGGTACAAGGATACAGCATCCCCAAATCGATAGTCCCATTATCCTCAAATTATTTTTTTTTTTAATACATTTGATGTTTATTTATTATTATTATTATTATAATCATTTAATTGTATTTGTACAAATGTGAAATCACAGATATTAAATTAATATTTAATTTATACGATAAAACTAAAAATGTGATAAATTTATATACTAATATATATTAGATATAACACAACTAAATATTATTTTTAAAATAATTGAGAGTTAGAAGTTTAAAATAAAGTAATAATATAAATATAGTTAGAGGAGGGGGGATTATTGTAAATGTATGTCCTCCTAAAAATATGTCTATCGATGTCATGATAATTTTGATTTTTTCAGCAGAGAATTAAAATTTATTTTCTCTGAAACGATCCAGTGAAGTATGATTTCGACACGTCACGAATTTAGTCTAAATAATTTTATTTATTATTCTCTGGCTCTCTCTATATAATATTATAGCTGTGTTTCATTGAAATGCGCGACGGATTCAAAGCGGCTTTGCGCTGATTAAAAGAATATATAATTTACAATATCCTGTAATTAGTCGTTAACGGGCGTTCATAGACGACATGGATTTAATTTTGTCTGCTACATTAATGTATATATACAGCTAAAGATTGCAGTACACATTTCTGGGCATTATACGATAAGGTTTATTACTATTTTTTTTTTAAGAATCGTAATTAATACTCACTACACGTATCCGTGCACGTCTATTATATACACCTAACCACAAATTAATAGCCGTGTTTTAGCTCTGTAAGGAATAACGTGTACCTAAAAAGAAATCTTGAGTAAGACATCATTTAATAATTACAATAATTTATAACGGTTATTGTGCTCTGTGTTAAAATAATAAATTATATTATTTTTTTGTTTTTTATTATTATTCTTAAATATATTTAAATTATGCGTTCTCATATCCATTGCACGAGACTTTGACGCTGGTCATGGACCGTCTTTTTCATTACAAAATATTGTTTACCGACCACGTTTAAAAATTGTCTTTTGTCTAGGTAATGTTTCACGTTTCGCCGATGGTGATATTGTTGAATTTATTGAAATGTTTTCTCGTTCAGTATTTAGATTCGGTTAGTGTATTTATACGACACATTATTTAATATAGGCTCGCGTTTCTTATACATTGGTTTTCATCGCGTTTCTGCATACATGATATTTTTGGTTTTTAGTCAAGTGTCATAATGTTTTACACAATTTAACTAAAAACAGTAAAAATGGTCTCGTTTAATTCCATTCTGTAATCTTTGGGACTACTATATATACAAAATTAAAATTATGGAAAATATACAGTACCTATATTGTATTTGTATTCGTTCTACTTTTCTTCGAGACAATTTTAATGATAATTATTTAAAAAAATTTATTTACGTTTTAATAATAAAGCTATTAATTAATTTGGACTTGGAAAAAATGAATATAATTTAATTATTTTATCTTTATAATATATAAAATGAATGTTTGTTTGTTTGTTAGCTAAAGACTCAAAAACTACTGAATCGTTTTCAGTAAAAGTTATTCCATGAGACTTGAATTATATTTATAGAGTATTTTTTCAACCCACATAGGTAGCTAAAGGGTAGCTCACACATTTATTTAGTTTTCGGCTCACGAATATTTTTTTTGTTTATTCATAGGATTTCCATTATTTATTACTTATTAGTTATTATACATTGTCATTACGATTATAAAAATAGTATAATAATAGTATTTATAGTAGAAATATTACGTATATATTTTTTTTATAAATTTATTTATAAAATAAACAAATCTTTGGCACGGGCAACGGCCTGACGGGACAGATGGTATATAATAATGGTCAATTTCTTCTTGGAGGTGACATCAAATACTATGTTAAAATATGACCTATATTTTGTTTACATCCATCGCATTTATACAATATATGTACTTAATATATGCATATAAAATATGTATGTATATATATATATATGCAATTATTGATAATAACAAAACGGCAAAATCTAGAGCCTGGCCTGCAGTTGTCAGTGGCGCGCGGTGTACATAGCATTTCCCGTACGGATCACATAACGAAAATCTACAATGGGACTGAACAAAAAAAAAAATCATGACCGACTGTACGGTACCTATATATCCGTATATACATATTTAGTAGCCGCGTGTTTAGATCCGGGCTAATTATCCGGGCTGATATAATAATGGTTACTCGTGTTTAAACATTGAGACGCGCCGTGGAAACTGGTTTTTAATGCGGTCTGTACACACACGTATATAACACGCGTTCCGCTCTGCCAGCGTTTTCCTTCTCTCTTTATGTTTTTCGTCTAATTTTATTTTTACTCGTGTAGTTGTGTTTTTTTTTTTTACCTTCTTCTCCTACGTTTTTTTTTTTTTTTATTTCTTTTCTTATTCGGCGGTTAAGGTCCGTCAACACCGGGCCCGCCGCCATACGAAGCCGGCCGAGAAAAGCCGGCCGAGGCGGCGCGCGCGGTGTGCACGCGTTAGCGAAGACGGTAGGTCGTTGCTGCTGCAGTGTTTATAGGTATACCGTTACAAAATATATATAATATAATATATACGCGCGACGACACTCACACAAAAATTTAATAAATATAAAACTCTATATTGTGTACGACATATATAATACCTACGACCAAGTATATCGGGTGATCCATTATTTAACGAGATATACACACTGATTGTTTCAAAAACTATTAACATTTTCAAATGTTTATTTTTTACATTATTTTAAGTCATTATTCATTTTTATCACTAAATTTTATCATTTTTTATTACTTTTATTACAGAATGTTGTTTGGAATACTTAAGTACATACAAATCGAATTTTGGACGATCAGTATATGAATAGTTATAACCGTTACAAATATTCAAAGTTTATATTAGCAGAGAAATGTGGTCCCCACAAAATATTGGTCTATTACTCCGTTTGTCCACACTTAAGACACTTATAAACTAATAAGCTATAATAGGTACCTTTCAGAAATTTGATTTTATAGATCGAAATACTCTAAATCAGTGGTCTTCAACCGGTGGGTCGCATCCAATTTTGGGTTGCGTAAACTTTAAAAATGGGTCGCAGCAAGTAAAAAGTTTTTTTTTTTTATCACATTTATATTACCAATAATAAAAATAAAATACTTATTACACGGATCAAAATTTGTATTTATTTAGTTATAATTTAACAGTACATTTACAATGGTATATTTAGCTATTTAGTATTTATTTTTTTTTCTGATGTAGGTCGTGAACATTTTTTAAAAAATAAGATGTGCCACGAGTCAAAAATGTTGAAGATCACTGCTCTAAATAATATCCTGCGTCGTTCAAAATAGTAAAAATTAAATTTTTTTTCAAAAATGTTGTTTTGTAACGACTTCAAATCATGTAAAAAAGAAATATCTTCAAAAACGATAGTGTCTCACTTTCCTGTATAGAATTAATATGTTATTGTGTGTGCGCTTAGTATTTTGGATATTTGTTCCGCGAAATGAACAGTTTCGACCGAGAAAAATCATAGCGCACTCGCGGTATAGTCTCCGTATGGATATTCTAATTACGCGCTTTCATAATATAATAATAATAATAATAATAATAATAATAATAATAATAATAATAATACAATAGTTTATCACCGACACCTCGTCGTGTCCTTGGACGTCATGTTATATAGACTTATATATAACGATTATGATGATATTTGTTGTTATTTTATACAGACACGTGAAAAATAACGTATTATCATATTATTATTATGACCCGCGTGCGTCGCTGCACAACACTGCAAAAAGTTTGGTTTTTAAATTAACGCAGTGTTTAACAGTTTGTAACGCTTAGAAGAAAAATTAACAATCAAATATGATTTGAGCCTAAAATAAGAACAAATCGTTTGTAGTTTTCGGACAAATGTCGGGAAAATATTTCGACTTGTTATAACGTGAACAATGTAAATCACACCTAATATAGGTGTTAAAATAACAACGACGTCCAGCATTGCGGATACCTGCGATTTCAGACCAATGTTTATTTTGGCCAATTTTAATGCATTTAATAATATTATGACGTATGCTGCCAACGATTTTTTACCGGAATATATTTCGTACTTCTTGGTCGTATAATCATTTTATTAGTTATACCGATATCACACGTTAATGCACCGCTACGCTTATTAATTCGAAATTTTTCCGATCGCGAACTGGTTTTCACAGAATTATTTTTTTTTTTATAGAGAATTACGAATTCGTATTTAAGACTGTATTATAATATATAATATTAATTATTATATAAATATATATATATATATGTATATCTACTATGTATATTTAGTATCGTTTGAAAATATATAACAGGTTAAGACCCTAACCTACCTATATACACAATATTTTGGTAATGTGTAATACATTTCGGCTGTATCAAAGCTACAGTTTTCTAAATATATATTGTAATTATAATAATAGTGGCATTATTGTTAATAAATAGCGTAGGTATATAGTAGTAGTAGTAATAGTAGTAGTAGTGATATTATCATAGTATTGTAGTAGTAGTTGCGGCGTATTATACTATTGGTAGACAAAATGTAGGTGACGTCGTGACTTGGAACCACACCCGAAGTCGAAACGGATCTGCTTGTATCCCTTATGCTGTACTCGCATACCCCTTCCCCGCTGCGGTTATAATATTATACGGTACAAAACTAGATTATAATAATAATATATATAATATGGCGGATGACGGGGAGGTAAGCAGTCGCGAACGGGGAACGGTCGGTCGGTCGTGGAAGGAGGGGCGGGCACACGGCATATATTATTATTATTATTGTGTGTTATACTGCAGACCGACGAGGAGACGGAGTAGTGGAGAGGGCGAAACGGCCGCGGTGGACCGGTTTTCTGTATATCCTGACAGATCGAGTTACCCGGACCAGATTAATCAAAATACGTTGCGTGGGTGCTCTCTACTTATAAAAAGTATATAATATAATACGCGTGTATACCCGCGAGTCGGCAAACCTCCGCCGCACGATTATTGTTTTCTATTCTCCCCCCTCCCCTTCCCTCGCCGCCCAGCCGCAAGCCGAAGCCGAAGCGTCTACATCACATGCCGGGACGGAAACCGTATTATGTATAGCCAACGGACGTACACGAATTTTAAATTGTAATTATTTATGGTGACCATTTTGTGCTTATCGCGACCCCCCCTCCCTCCCGCCGGAGAAAATAATGTTATTATATACTTACGACGATATTATGCGATGGGATTCGACGAGGTATACGCGTCACCCAGTCGTGAACCCTTCGCGGTGCGGTAGTTTTCCAGAAAATTCTCATCCTAATAATGATAATAATGCTGCTGCCGCACTATAATACTACGCCTCCTATTAATCGTCGTTAAAATAATACGGCACACTACTCGGTTCTCGTTAAAATAGAATTCGATAAATTATTGACCTAAGAATATCTCTCATATAGCTGCAGGACTTTAATAATATAATATAGTGGTACTTATACCTAGGTACCTACTTATTATAATGCGCGTCATCGATTTAACGCGTTCCGTACCGTTAATCAAATTATACCAACTGCAGTTTAATGTCGCGTTTATGCGGTCGTAAACCGTTTTTAATCGGTAGGTATTTGATACCACCTGCCAGTTTCGAGCTATGCAAAGCGCAAGGCTGCACGTTATAATAATATGATATTATATATTGTGTGTACAAGTGACCTATATTTTATCGGATTTTCGAGACGCACGGAGCGCGGCAACCGCACTTGACTTTGAACTTTTAAGTTTCAAAGTTATACATAGAGCGTGTGAGTTGCAATAAAAACCGTGTCGGCGAATATATATAATAATAATAATAATAATAATATTGTCACAATATTATAATATGGCGATTGACCGATATAGGTGCGACTGTGTGCGATCGCCCATTAAATTGTACTGTATTATATTTTATTGGTGGGGCTGCACCGACAGCGGCGAAATGTCATTATATATATTATATTATTATGTCATATTATATTATATAATTGACAGCGATGCCGTTATTGGAAACGAGGCTGCGTAGATACCCGCAAAGTATTAAAATAACTCAATGTAAATTGATTTTTCGCCCACTCATTTCCCCTCGGAGACATACAATCGGAACAATCCAAGTCAATATATATACATATTTATTATATGTTTGCATATTGACAATAATTTTATGCGTGTTTACAATGCATGTGTGTGTGTGTGAACAATGTAACAATGTGTATTTTAATAATTTGATATTAATTTAAGCACGGCGTGCTCGGAAAAACGACCGGCAGCTCTTATATATGAAATATTGTCGTTTACGACGGCAGTATAGGTTTTCCAAATCCAATCGAATGGCATAAACTGATACCACTTAATATATGTCTTAACCTATAAAATTATATAATGCTGTTTATATATATATATATGTGCGTGTACGGTAAAAAATTATCTAAATATTATGTATATAAGAGGTGGTTATAGTGAAACACTTCTCCGGCCATCCGGATATCATTCGATAGAAATCAACGGAAAAACAAGTGAGTATACTCTGAGACGATAGATGGTTTTTCAGACGAAGATTTATAATGTTCTTTTGCCTCGTGCGAGGTGTTGGGCAATCTCTCGATTGTGTTATAATAATAACATATTATATAAAACGTAAAATCGTATATGACTCACATTTACGCGCGTCCACCATAAACGGTGCGGCGGCGTCATGAGTATTTATTTTTTTTTTTTGTAGGTCGACAATTTAACCGCATGTACACGCGGTATGTCTGTATACCGCGGTCCGGTATACGACTGCGGCGAATAGTTTTGCGTATATATAATATCCCTCGGACGACGCCCGTTAATTTATTGCCTCTGACGAAATGAACACGCGCTAGCGGATCACGACCAAGTCAAAAAAAATCATACTCTGATCACGATTTCATTTCCGTTGTACATTATTATTATTATTATTTTAATTTTGTTTTTTATATTATTCGTCGGGCTTTGCAGCTCCCGTCGTCATAATCACTGCTGCAGCCCCGTTTTGTGTCATTTCGCACATGATGCTGCTGCCGTGGCGCGTATATATAATATATTATACACTTCTGTGTGCGTATTTTAACAATATAAATAAGTACTGTAGCTGTCGCATTATATTGTACTGTCTGTGTCGAGACTCGAGACGTACTCTATCTATCATAACCCCCCCGGGCCACCTCCACCTACCTCACCAGCTCACCTTATCCGACAATCCGAGCGTCAAATTCCGTCGCGGCCTTCGTCTCACATTTTATCGGATCTGCGCGCGCTCGTGAGACTCGAAGAACTAGGTTACACCGCGTATATAGTGGTTCAATATCATAACGTGCCCGATCGAACCGCGTTCAGGCAGCAGTGTAGAAGAATTCGACAAGGATAATAATAATATAATATATATAAAAAAAAAAACGAGCGTTGGATATATATTATACATGCACATATTATACTTTAGATAGGTACATATTATTATATGCCGCATGCACGGCGGAATGTTATCGTGTAGCATAATAATAATTTTCGTTCGAATAACCATACGCGTTATTGTAGGACGTATATACGAACCGATTGCAGACTGCAGCAGTTGCGAGCAATATATAGATGGTAGGTACGCCCGACACCCGAGTTTTATCAAAACTGCACCGGCATCTATCAAAAATAATGTTTGATACCCATAAAAAAATCCATCATTATCGTTTACATTATTTTTTCCACTGCAGAACGTCTTTACGCAATGTCGTAGAAAAAAAAACGAAGTACATACCTATTATAATACCCGCATTTCAACATTTAGTACTTGTCATATTGTCATATTGTCGTATATACATTTATTTTATATTACACAATATGGAGTATGACTCCAACGTTTGAGGCAACACTTAACATGTTTGTGAAATAATCTTTAATACCTATCTAAATTGGTACTTTGTACTCGCCGTCATGCTATTTTTTTCAAACGTACGTATTTGCATAAAAGTGTTACCTATATTATATACCTTTTAACAACTATACGGACGCAAGAATGCATTTAGATGCACTCACTATACGTATATTTATGTACACATTTTTTTTAAAACTACGTTGTCATGCTCAGGCCGCTTTTTATAGATACGTCATTACGCATCGGGTGAACCTCCTATGGCGTGGCTCGGAAAAAACACCTTAACCACAACGCCGAATGCGAGGGTATAAGATTACCGGGGTCGGAAATACGTACATCATTATGGTATATAGCCAATAGCTATATATATATATGATTACCTAAAATAAATTCTTAAGCTAATATAGGCAGTAGGTACGTACATATATATGTTGTATAATATTATTTATATTTTGTCTTTTTACGTTTAATATTATATTTTATAATATACATCAGTTATTTATTCTCTCACACTGTATTTACATATACTAGGTGTTATTGTTATACTCAAGTACAACACCGGCTTTATGCACAAGCTTCTCTAAAAATGGTTTACTATATGCATAGCTTATAAAATAATGTATGTAAAGAAACCCATTTCTCTTTTGAGACGTCAAAAAAAGACGTCTCACGTTATACTTTATTGTTGTGTGCATACACGCGGACTCGGACACTCGGTTGTCTAGAAAACGTATTCAAGTCGTGTGTGAACTCCTCCCCTATATTGCATATAATTGGTTTTTTGGACTGCCGTATACAAACACATAATATTATAATAAATAATATACATATATATACTTCGAGCATGTAATATTCTGTTGAGTATTTGCATAACGCATCTCAATGATTTTCAGGTCCGTTCTGTCAGCGGTGTCTTAAAATCTCGTTAAATTCTTGACGTATAATATACACTATTATTCATTTATTTACGTTATAATGTTATGAATAATCAACTTTCGCTTGACTGATTTGTTTGTGCAATCTTCAATCTGTTTTAATTAAACTTGTCAGCGTTCGTCCGGCATGATAACATATATAAATACGCATATTAAAGTGATGTGTTTTCCTCCGAGCAAATGCCGAAACGTTAAAATTGTAATTTTAAAAAGGGAAAGTTGCTGATCTCGGCGTTTAACGTTTTCAGACATATCGCTCGCACATTTCACTGCTATTCATCATTAAATGTTATTTATTTTAGATATTTTTCATTTTTCGTAATCTCTTCTTCGCCGAATCTTCATCATTATTTGCCATATAGCCAGAGACCGACGACCTCTGGGATTGACCTGCGTCAAAACCGGTTCATCGTTTTTCGTTACATTCCGGGTAATAGTCATTAGGAAGTAGAAAGAAGGTATATATATGACGATTTTAATAACATAATATTATAATCATATTTTGGAATATTTTTCACGTATCGATTATTAAGATAGTTATTAAATTGAATCGATGATTAAACGATGTATAATGGCGTAATCCAAGAAAAGTTTTTTATTTTTGTTAATGATCCCACGGTAGTGCGGCGGAGACTTGAACGCTTTTTTAAACAGTGACTTTCAACTGTGATGGCAGTATGCACAGTACCTACTATTTATAATGATAAAACCGTCTTGGAATCGACCGAGTGGTAAATAAATATCTAAAACCAAACGTTTGCGAATTTTCAAATATTTCTTGCACATACTGTTTCGATAATATGACATAATAATTTATAAAGATCACGTTGTCTGTGATATTTTTCAATACACATTGTACAGCCACAACAAACAGTTTTAACTGGTCAATTTCCATTAGTCCGTTTTATATAACAATAAGGTTTTCGGATTTATTATCTGATAAAAACCACGAACGACAAATTTCATCGGAATGCATATTTTACTACACTCGTACGTGGTAAAAATCATTATGTGCTTATAATTTATAGTTAACTGTAACTATTGTATATTAAACACATCGATGACATAACACAGTGTCATTAGATAGGTAAGTTATGTATTATATATTATGAATGTTTACAGCGTTACAAATTAATTTAATAAAATATCCAATATAGTACCTACTGATACAGGCCGCTTGTGTTACGTTTCATAATTAAATATTATAATTTAAGCTGATATATTAAAAGTTAATTGGTACAATGTTTTACGTGCACTATTTCTATAATATACCTATGTATGATTTAATAATATAGCATTGTTTGTTTTTTGGTTACATAGTTAAAATAGGAAACATGGTATATAATAGACACGGCGCAATTATATAATCGGACTGCGTATTAAAAAAAAACGATTTTCTTCTATCGTTCAACTAGAACAAAAGCAAATCTAGGACTCCCCATAATATTATTATTCTAGAACGTCGAAAACGTGAACTGTGCGAGAGGAATCGGACCGGACAACCCACCTTTAATTGTTACGATGGTCATTATAATAATATTTAACCCGATTTATATTATAACAATTATAATATAAGTATCGTTCGCGCGCCCAAGACCAACTTATAATA
This sequence comes from Pentalonia nigronervosa, assembly GCA_014851325.1. Classification (NCBI taxonomy): domain Eukaryota; kingdom Metazoa; phylum Arthropoda; class Insecta; order Hemiptera; family Aphididae; genus Pentalonia; species Pentalonia nigronervosa. Next base: position 65,280 of record JACXSJ010000628.1, on the reverse strand, counting down.
CACGACTGCAGCAGCCGACCAAATGATAATTTTATCTATATATACCTACATATTCGACACAGTCGTGATTTATCAATGGCGTATTATAATATACCATACTCAATAATAATATATTATCCCGACCCGGGAACGTCGCGTGCAAAAACTCGACGGAGGTGCAGCGTCGTCGTCACGGTGTGGTATATTATAATATTATAGTGAGGTTTATATACTTACCTGTATACGCGCGTGCGTGGGTAGTCGATACCCAATTATTATTATTATTATTATTATTATTACGTTGATAATAATAGTAACGTTATCTCGAATAGATATTATTTTTAATTTTTTTTCTTACCCGAGGTTTCCTGCGGAAATTCCGGGCCCGTGACGAAATAAGAGTCGCCTCGACGGCGGCTTCGAGCGCTGGCGTTTTGCGCTCATCCGTCGGTTTCGACGTCGAAAATCGCGCGGCGGCGGTACATATAACGGTGCTGCGGCTCGTTCGTATATTATTCGTGTTACGCCCACCCCAACCAAAGACGAAAAAAAAAAACTAAAAACGAAAATAAATAATAATTGCACGACACCGTGAGTCGGGTGCACCTATATCTATATAATATTATAAACGCGTATACGAAAATTCTCACGATCTGTTTCGCGTCTCGTCGTATACTTAGGTATATGCACATAATAATAATATTGTGTACCGGCAGCGGCTTTTTTTTTTTTTTTTTTTAATAACGCAACTCGTATTCCTAGTTGTACGACGTGAGTTTGGGAAATCGTCCGTGGAAGTGTACATCGATAATATTCTTCCGTCGAGTATATATATATAATATATGTTGCGGGAATACTCGTTACAGCCTCGTCTTCGTGTTTTATGATATATATTATATTGTATAGCTGAAAAAACGATTTTGAAATAATCGCGAGTCCGCGATATCACAATATAATATAGTATATTATGCAAATAAAGCTGGCGTTAAATGACGGCATGGACGAACGATATTATATGCTAACATGCACATTTCACAGATAAAATCGCTCGGCGGTAGAAACCGCGGCGTTCTTTGCGAAAATATTATTTTAATCTCTCTTCGAGGCCGCGCGCGGCGTAATACCGCCGAGACGCGTAATATTTTGTTTTCGTTTCTGTATACGTCATGCGTATGCCGACCATCTGGTCGCTAATTTTTGATATTTAATAGTATACGGTCATTATCAATTTTGTGCGATGCCGAGTAGGTACCTATATATTATATACTAGTATAATATTTGCTCACTCGCGGAGAGTCGACAACTACACACAACATTATATTCGATAAATCGTTTTGGACAAATAATTTCTCTATTCATAGCGCCGCGCCCGACGTGTGTAAATCGTGCAGCTATTATAGTCAAGGCATATACACGTCGAGTGCGTGAACTTAAATTATACCTATATATCTATATATGTAACGTATATGCAACGCCTTCGGCAGATGTTATATAGAAGCGGAATCGAAGATAAATACGATGACTCCATAATATGGTCCTAATAAATCGAGATACCATATATCATAATGGCGGCTGTACCGAGTATAGCGAAGTTTTTCACAAAATGTTGTGGGTCATCTTCTAACAGAGAAATTGTGTACAAATTTTTAATTTTATTATAAATACATATCGATATATCGCTGCGGCGAATTTACGTATCACACGCGCAGGTACCTATAGGCTATATAATATAATATCTATAATAAACGAATAGGAATAAAATAGTCAACGACGGGTACACAATGAGAATTTCTTAATTTCCAATGGAGAATCCAATGAATATGTGCAAAGCGAAAAAGGGAAAGAAAAAACTGCATGAATTGGACCGCCGCTGAAGAGATGTGCAATAGGAAACACAGCGACTGGGCGTCGAAGTCTTCGTCGTCGTCGTCGTTGCCGTCGCCGTCGTCGTGGGATCCGGGCGCGGTGTTGCCGTTTTGCCGGCGCGATCACGTCCTGGAAATATTAGACACACCACACATACTTAAACAACTGGTTTTCATGTGTCCACGCGTGTGCCGTGTTTCTGGTTAAACATTGTTTACGTTTTCTCCCGATGCAGAAAAACAATGGAGCTGGATTTTTAATCGGACGAAAAAGAAAATAAAATCCACATGTGACGCTGCTATCGGTTTAGTCGTCTACTAGACTCAATCCCGGATTTAAGGTGGACCAGGGAAAACACAATAAATCATTATTAAAACGATATTTTTAGTTTTTTAACAATACGCATATATTAACTATTTTAAATGTTTACTGAAACCTAAATATAATTAGTTGGTAATTACTTTAAACATTAGAAACATATAAATTATTTTTTAATTTTATGTGTTCTTTTCCATTTGTTATGATTTTAAATTCTATTGTCTTTTTTCCACAGAGTCATACACAGACATTTGAAATATAGAAGGGGAAGGAGTGTTATATTAAAAGAATATACAAATAACTGCACATAATATTATGTGTTCTATAAAAATATTTTCAGTTTTATTAAACCCAGAGAGGGTTACGAACACTCGAAATTTCCCCTTTTACGCCTCTGCTCAGTGCCTATATTCTGTATCATGTATAACTTAATTATATTTTAAATTTTGATCAACATCTGATTGTTGTATTAAAAATAAAATCCGGGTACTTTTTGAACAGTCCTCGTAATACTATTTTTCTTCGAACACGATGGCGAATATATTTCATTTTATTAACATATTTTAATAACTGCATTATATAGGATTAATGATTATCAAGTTATATGTATACACCAATAAATTTAAAATGTTCAAATCGATGATAAGAAGATGATTGGTATATTTTTTTCATCTACGAGGACCCACAACTTCTGTCCGTACTTGCACACTTTAAATTACGTTGTAATACCCGTTCTTGTTATCCTATCGGCATATTCTAGTATAGACATGACTATACGAGTATACATATAGTATTATTATAATATATCATACCTACATAGGTATATTGTAAGGGTATATTACGTGTATATTATAATATATTATGCATTTGGTGGTCGAGAAACGCGATTCGCAGAAATTACGAGATAGGATACAATAGGTACACCATTCTCCGAGTAAATCGAAGACCCCGACCGCTAATGACCATAATATTGTCTATAATAATCGATCGTCATCATAATAATAATACTATATAATAGGCACTATTTTATTAAATCGCGAAAACGGGTTGAGAATTAAGACTTGAAAGTACAACGTACTATGCTGTGTATAATATGTCAATATCGATTCAAGCACACCACACCGCGATCACCGACTCATATATTATTCGGGTAAGCGAATTTCCGAAAAAAAAAATAATGTACCCACGTCTTATATTATTATAGGTGCCATTTTACTCTTATAAAATTCATATCCGAAAATATTTACACCGGTGGCAAATTTGCGAAATCGTGTAGATTTTAATTGTCATTGATATACATACACGATTCGGCAAATTTTATATATATACACGATTCCGTATAATTTTAAATGCAACATTGCCATTCCAAAAACAAAATATAATATATTATTGTAACATAGGTAATATACACATATTACAAAAACTTTCAGGAAAACATGATTTTATGTTAGTTTACATTTTACATATTTTCGAATTTGTTGGTTTATCGTGTTTAATATTGTAATTTGGACTTATGGTTAATTATTTTCTTATGAGGAGATATATTTTAGATTAAAAATTTCTTAAGCATTGATTTGATACAAAAACTCGTTTTTTTTTTTTGTATGACATCAACATTATCAAATACCAACTGTCAAAAGTCTATAAATTTAATTTTGCAGATAAAGTATACGATAAATGTCATCTACTACCTATATAATAATATAATATGAGATAAAATTATTTTTATTCCAATACTTTCCCAAATCCTATCATTTACAGGTGAAATGAATTTAGTCAGTGACATACTTCCATATTGACATAATTGAGTTCTTTTTTTAAAAATGATCGGTTCACAAATACAGTTAATTAATTCAGAGCGAGGGAAATAATTAGTATTAGTTGATTTATATAAACACAGATTTGTCGGGTATCGTAAAAAAGGCGGTGTTCTGAAATGGAGGTGTTCAAGTAATAAAAATTGTACGGCGCTCATTTTTTCCGGACCTGAAAAAACTTTTGTTTGTAACTTTTCCGGCAGCCATAGTCATGCTGTAGATCCTTAGACAAAATTAGATAGGCAAGTTTTAAGAGAAAATTGCAAACGGAAGGCTGAATAATCCATTTCATGCAGGACATTAAAAAAAATCAGATCAGAATTACTAAAGTCACAAGTCCCTACAGCAATTAAATGTTCAGATATTACATCAATAAAAAAGGCTATGTATGATAAACGTCGAAAACAAATTTCACACTACCCAAATCGTTGGATGAAGCTTTGGAACAATTAAGAAATCTGCAATTGAACGATCGCTTTATGTATATAAACTAGCAATTTATTCATGCTCCAGCAAATTAAAATTTTGTTTGTAAAACGACGGCTGATAATATTTTATGTTGTTAAAATTTATATTTAACAATTGATTAAGTAGCCCGCTACTTGATTTTTTTTATTAACCAAACAACTGAAATTAAAGAAAAAATTTGTCAAAAATAATAAGAAAAAATAATTGCATGGCAACGTTGCATTTAAAATTATGCAGAATCGTGTATGTATATCAATGGCTATTAAAATCTACACGATTCCGCAAATTTGCGGAATTGTGTTGCAGCTGTTTACACTACCGTCGACGAGGGGAATCGAATATAATGACAGCGAGGAGAAAATTAAAAAAAAAACGATATAATTATAATATATTATATTTTGGCTGCCCGAATATTATAATATTTTAATAACGTAAACCCAGTGTACGAGGCGTGTGTTGCGTGTACCTATATTATAGCCGTGTACAGAGTACACACAGACTGCACGTACATATATTATTATATTTAAATTTTAAATATATTATTATATTATATCGACGCGATACGTTTCCGCATGTGTACATAGCGCAGTGTGTTCACGGCGAGACTATGTAACAGACCTTTCCATTGGCCTCAAGATACGACCATTATATGCCAATAATAATAATAATACGAAAACAGGACGTGCGGTGGTGTTTCGCGTTGTCTGTCGGATAAAGTGTATAAATTCTTTGATAATAATATAATCACACACATTCATATATATATATTCGGTATACCAGAATATACGTTGCGCAACTAGGTGCATATTATATATTTTATTATATACCGGTTGCAGTGAAGTATATATATATATATATATATATGTGTGTGCGTGTATGCTTCGACGTGTTTTATCTTGTAACAGGTAAAATAATATACATAGGTATATAATACGATATGCGTATGTTGTGCGTGCGGCATTTCGTGTAAGAATGATTCTCGTTTAGAAGAGTTTTTTTTTTTTTTTTCTCAAATTTTGCGGAATTAAACGCACTGCAATCGCACATAGGAGGAAGCGTGAGACTCGAAGTCCCCGCCGACATTTTTGAACTCGTGTTATTATATTTTTATTATTATTATTATTATATTACCACGCGCGATGCGTTTTTATTTCTATTCTCCTAGCCCTCCCCATCCCGCCCCTCTCCCACGGAACGCACAGATTTTCTCCGACCGGTTAATGCCCGCAGAGAGGCGGCGGCGGTTGAAATCGGAACCTATTCCGCCGTCCGTCTGCAGCGTGAACTGAAGGAGAAAAAAAATCGTGAACTCGAGAACCGGCTCTCTAAACCGCTTCGGTTCAAGTACCTACTGACTTAGTTTCATGTCGTCGGCGGTGGCCTCGTGTCGGAGTCGTCGTATTGCGTGCTTACACACACACACATATATATATATATATATATATATATATATATATAAATAGATAAATCCGTACCTATATATAATATATTTTAGCCGCTATGGTTTTAGAACAATATTATTCAATTTTTTTTTTGGTTCGACACCGGTCCGAGTAAAACGAAATAATATTACAACAATATATTATATGGTCATCTCGATCTCGTATATACTATATTTGTAATACGTCCTGCAGTTATTAATTTTTGTGTCTACGCCTATTCGTACAATGTGATATCGTCGAACGCTATGCGTGTTACAGTACAAGCGTGTTTCGATATCCGATCGACGAAATTTCCCTCCACCGCCCGCCCGATTACCATCGTTGTTGTATACGATAGATGTGATATCGCATCATAAAACGTTGTTTATACATATTTTGAAGTACGATAACACTCGCTGCGTATTGCATTACTTTTCCGGTTTCCGCAGCTAAACGTTTTTTATGCCTATTATTACATTCGTACACATATTTATACACCGTCGCACACGCATATCATGGAACAAGATTTTTTTTTTTTTTTACAAACGACATCAAAACGGTCGATTTGTTTGTGGAGAAAATTTTAATTAATAGCGCACTTTAACATTATTATGTATCTGAAATGATGAATCAATATGCAAGTCTCGTTGAATAATGCATATAATATTTTATTTATTTTTTTTGAAAAGTATTTATTATAAAAATGTTGAACAAAATTACAATAAATATGATCTACCACTTTTAAGCGTAGTGTAGGATATTATATGCCTGTAGACTGTCCAGACTATACCGCGATGTAACGTATTGCATGTATAGGTGTATTAATTACAATAAATAAAAAAATTACTTGTATATTAGACAAATCGTACAAACCACGGTAAGCCGGCAACAATGGTCGACGACCACGACAATAATAATTAATTCCAGTCCTGTTGCAGTAGCGCCCGCGTTGTACAATATGTTGTATATTATTATATCTATTATAGTAAGCGGCAATTCAATATGTGGTATTGAAGATCGATTTGTTCGTTAATCGACTACAAACTACAGCACTTGTACCTACCTATATTTTATACTTATTACTTGTACATGGAGGAACCTGCATACAGTTAGTGTGTGCATGCTCATTGCTTTATCGTACGAGTAAATTCAAGTCGGTATGGTCACCCACAATCCGTGCGTTTTGGTGGCACGTACTAGATTATGATAAAAGTAAGTAACAATCAGTTTCTTCATGACCACATATTTCGGGCACGTATAGAAAAAAAACGTCCTATAAAACGATTATAAAATATATAACGTTATAACGTCATTGTCATTGTACCTACCTATCATAACGTGACGTATATCGACGTATACAGTAATTTTATTATTGTTTAAGTCCCTCGTATTATTATACATTAACAATATAGTGTAATTGTATTATATAAACGATGCGGATAATTTTAATGTATTTTTTAGCTAATAACATCAATAAGGAAAATCTTTATTCAATCGTCGTAGATGACTCGAGGAAAGCTACTCGTCTTTTATACATTTAAAAAAAAAAACTTTCATAAACAGTTTTGTACAACTACGGTGCTGGGCATCATATTATATTAACCACGTATTTTTTGTTAATTAATATATTCAATAATTATAATTATAAACTCAGAGGAATAATAATTACAATCTTACAATCTTACTAGACAATTTTTTTTTTTTTTTTTTGAGAATAATCTTTTAACATAACGACAACAATTAATTTTCATATTATTAAATTTCTTTGGTAGGTAATAAATAGTACCGTGAATGTAATACTCGTATATATTTTCGCATAATGTTTCCAGCTCATAATCCCGTGTAATTATGGAAAATTTGATATGATGAGGAGAAAACGGACCTATATCGGCGTGTCGAAAATTGTTCTCTTGCAGTAGCGAAGGCGATATATTATAGAGGATTGCCCACACTTTCTACAGTCGACTGGCTGTCAATTTTTTTCTCATTAGCAAATCGACATGTATCAGACCTTTAATAAACCCACAGCCGTATAGTAATTACAGGGTATCTGAGCAATGATGACTTACCACGTGGTGGTATATCTACTACAGTATACAAGTTTTTCTCTAGAAATTTAACCGGTCTGTGTATATAATAATAATATATGCACCAGCTAATAAGTGTGTGTGTGTGTGTATAATTTCCTCGTCGTTCATCGTTTTTCACGTTTTGTCGATTTGTAATATTTATAAGTCGATATTTTAATATGCTATGTCTTGTGCTACTAGCTATATAGTATATTGAGTTAATTATAATTAACATTTATTCGATTTCCCAGTTGACCACGATCTGCGCCGAAGAGAAACCCGAAACCATGCAATATGTATAATACTAGACACCACCTACTTATAATACTATACCTGCATCTATCGAGTATACCAATCATGGATTATTGCAATTATTGTCATACACTTTTGAGCGAAATGTCGAATACGGAAGGAAGAGTGTGGAGAGTGTCACATCGCCAGGAATAATATTATATTATATGATATCATGACATCGTGTGTCTTGCGATTTATCGAGATAACCGAAAAAAAATTTACGAGCTTGTTGTCACACGAACACGAGACGACCGAAAACTTACTAAACGTGGGTACATTAATGATACAAGTCACTCTGCGCGAATTTAGTCCTGCCGCCGAGCAATCCATCATATTATAATATTTTCCAATATGTACCGGGTACATTGTACCCAACGATTCAGACTCGATTTACACGAACTTTGTACATAATTACAATATTATTATTATTATTATTATTACGTTCGTATATGGTACGCACTACCTACATAACTGTATACGGTTTTTGTCGACCGATTTTCGATGTCTCCAGTGCCAGCAGTATGATAATGATAATATCAACAGCAGTCGACACGGACGAATCGATCGGCATAACCACAGATGAATATTATTATACCGCGGTCGCCGCGCGCATTTCGGTCCAACGACGTTTTGTGAATCGATACAGACATAACAATATACAATATTATATATATATATACACTTATACATTATATATATATATAAAGGATAATGATATGTTCGTTTTATTCTTTTCGCTGTACAGTGTACATGGACGTTATTTAAAAGAAAAAAAAATATATAATGACACGTTACGGTTTACATTTTAATAAGGTTCCGAGAATCGTGTAAAAAGAATTTACAGAGCGAAACGGCTCGGCGCGGCGGTATATTACGGTTTATTGTGTACATTTTTTTTTTTTTTTTTTGTGTGTCTAACACTATACACTGTTCCGTCAACGACCTATCGTCGATAAAATAATAATAATAATAATCTATAACGACTTCAAGTCGGGAAAAGTGTCGATTAGTCGGATTTAATTATAAGCGAAAAAGAAGAAGAAAAATAAACCACAAAAAGAAAATTTAACATCATAATGCGCACTCGCCGAGGAAAGTGCGGCGGAGTGCGATGAACGGCCAGCGAATCTGTAGGTTAGGTTATTCATCTGTACACATTATCTATCAACGTATTGTGTTATCACCGCACGTGGATCCACGTATAGTGATAACATTATCACTGCAGAGCCGATCACACATCGTGCAGTAACGGGCCATTTCGGGACAGCGACCTGTCGACTTGACCACACGACGTGCTCTGTCGTTTCTTGCTGTCCGCGCTGCACCTGTTCAACATGTTGTTGCTCTCGATGTGCACCAGACCCACTTCGGCGCCCGCGATCAGTCGGCGGATCACCTGCAACTTGCGGCGCGACCGGCCCTGCGTTCGGTGGTCGCGGGCCAGCTGCTGCTGGGCCTGCCGTTCCCGGTACGTGTTGGCCACCAACCCGTTCTCGAAGTGCTGCACGTTGTCCACCACGCCCAGCACCTTCTCCGCCGCCGCTTTCACGTAGCTATGCGGGCCACGGCGACCGAAAACCACAGAACACGACACATGAAAATTAATAATACAAAATGTATTCCGTGTTATGGCATAACCGTCACGCCAAATCATTATTAAACCATAACCGCCATTACGATCGTAATCATTATACCATATAAAAGTTTACACCCGCGCGATGCGCTGTAGGCGGGTCCGTCATCCTGAATATATCGATAGCGATCGATCGGTGTTGCGATTTTTTGGGTACACCTGTTGCAGGCTACGAGCAAAATAGTAAATAATACACGCAAGGCTGGCAAATCAAAAAATTCTAGTTACGTGCCCGCGCCTATACGGTTGTTGTTTTTTTTATTTTTTTTCGTAGTAACTATATTAACGAATTATCGTTATTTATTTTGCTCAACGTTTGTCTCGCTTTCGTACATCATAGTTCTGTGATTTCGTTTAAAACAAAATGATCAATAAACTATAACAGTACAAAACCATTAGGTAAATGGATTTAAAAAAAAAAAAAAAAGAGTCTTTCCAAATTCAGTAAATTCGTTCTTACATTTTTGAACTTCGTCCATATTTGTCGGCACTAACGCTTAATTTAAACAAGTTGTTCGGCTCTGTATAGATCTATAAGACTATAATTACAAGTGTAAACGTGACTATATTGCTACACCACACGGATCCCACAACGCAATGTGTTATATACCTTATACCAATAGCCCTTATAGCTCATGCCGATTATTATCGTAAACTCGTGCAACACCGTTGTTATAACACAACTTAATAAATATAAATAGATTTTCGTTAACGTGCCCAATTTCTAATTTCACTCCGCTCGTGCGTTATACAGAAATATAAAACCGAATGACCAATATTGACGTATCACAGATATATTATAATAATAATCGTCACTATTAACAAGCAATGACATTATTTCGATCGATCTTACCTCAGCTGTCTCGACTTAACAGGAATAAACAAAAATTGAGCAAGTAGGTACCAATCTGGTGTACATCAGGTATCATCATTTATAATTAAGGTGGGTCACTGTAATGGATGTGTTAAATTTGAATTCAATTGTATACGAAAAAGAATTCTGAGTGAAGACGGTCTGACAGCTTACTATATCACTTTAAATACCTACTTATATTTTATGTACACTGTTATATTGCTATTAAAATAATTAATTTTACATTTTTACTAATGGTAATACAGCGGGTTGAATTAAAAATTGCATTTAAAAATGTTATTGTATGTATAAAATATAATGATATACTTCAAAAATGTCAAGTACCGACGAAAAATATTTTAAAATTACATCAAAATAAGTGAGATTGTTATTCTAGGTGTAATTATTATTTCTTAAAATATATATTAAAAAAACTTTAAATGCTTGCCTTTACAAAATCGTGCCTATGCATCTTTAATATTTTTGAACTACTGTTATAACAACATATAAGAAACCTAATATTAAATTTTCAAGCTTTTGACCCAAGAAAAATTGTTTAATATATATTTATAAAAATGTTATTTATTTAATAATTTTAAATTTTAAATGTCTATAAATATCTCAAAAAGAGTTTAAATATTTTGAAAAATTAATCGTGTATACAAAATGATAAAATAAACTGCGAACATAATTTGCAAATGTTGATGAAATTCGTATTATAAAAAATGGATTTACTCTCTTTTACGACCTTTGTAGGATCAATTATTGGCGATGGCGCGCATAATCGTAGTAGTTTTTTTTAAAAACTATTAGATCGGTACGTACTCTGAAATTTACTTTGTCAATTTCCGACAAAACAGTGGCTTTGCTATATATAATTCAATATTCGACCTAAAATCTGAGGCGGGCTGTGGGCGATGATGTAAATCATATTATTGTTATTGATTCTCCGCGTATGCACATATACGCACGCCGACTACATTTGGATGTATTACATATTATTTTAAATATCGCCGCACCTGTATTTTTCTCTCTCCAATACGTCAAGCTTTCGTTCGCGTTGCTGGGCGATGTGCTGCGCGGCGACCGCTTTGCTCAGTTCATTGGTCAGCCGCAACGCCTCGTTGCGAAGTCGGTCGGTTACTACAGAGTTGCTGAAGGAAGTCGAGGTGAACGATATAGTGGACTCGTTGACGTCTTCGTCGCCGTTACTACCGCCGCTGCAAGGGACGACGCGGGTCGTAGTGGGTACGCACCGGGTCGTGGGTTGTTCGCACCGGGTCGTGGGTTGTTCGCACCGGGTCGTGGGTTGTTCGCACCGGGTCGTGGGTTGCGAGTTCTGGGTCAGAGTTTGGCCTCGGGACGTGAGTTCGTCTCGCGCTAGAGGTTTGGCCTGGGGCGATGATTCGCTTTGGAGTGGTGGTTCTGTCCGGGAAACTTCTCGAGAGGGCAGTATGATTTTGGTGTCCGAGTTTTCCTTAACGGACGCCGCGAGAACGCCGGCGGTCGTCAGACACGCCACCCCCAACAAAAATATCAACTGCCGGTGTCGATTCATAATTGCGTCGATAGAGTGTACCGACGTATATTATTATTGATTGTATAGATATACACGACTTGGTTATAATACGGCGCTTTAAATACCGATGTAAAGCACTGCAGTGGTATGTTTATATTACGATGCGACGAATGACGATGTGACGCGACAACCGCATAATATGTTGCAAACTTTCGGGATTACCGTAGTTGGTCCGAAAAGATTTTCCGATTCTGCGCCGTCCAAACGACACACATTATCATCGATACGTTCGTCTGTAGCGTTTATCGGTATTAAAAATGGTCGATCTATATCGCGGTGTTAAATCGTACGCTTTTCCGAAGAGATTTGATGATATTAAAGTTTGTTAAAACGCCCAAAAGAAAATACAAATGGAGCGAGCGTGTTATATAGACAGCGGTGGACTACCTTATGTCATACATATAACATTTACACGTATACGATCCGGTTTCCGGGCAACCCGGAGTAACACGTCACGATTCTCGCCGAGAGAAACTTTAGACGCTTGTTAATAATCATATTGTTAGGACCTACCTACCTACCTACCAATATTATGTATATATCTATTAATGCCAGTTGTATTTACGCGTATAACTGCAGCACGTATGAGACGGTCTGGTTGACCACGTCGTTCACGCGAGATTCGATCCTTTCGCAGTACATACATTGAAAAATAAAACTAATTAATAACATGTGCCATTTTTACTCAAATCGTCGTGGACACCTCGACCATCTGAAAATCCTACCAAAATAGATTTTTTTTTTTTCAAACGCAGCGTTGTGATGTATTTAAAATATAATTTATTGTGTCCGCCTATACTTAGTTTGTACTAAGAAGACATTTTCTAGTCCGCCAGTCACATCCCATCCACTTACATAAATATAATGATAATATTATTATTATACTATTATATCAACCAGATGTTTTTTTATTCATTTCTGAAAACTCGTTACCCACACGATTATACCGATTGTAATACTAAATAAATATATTCGAGACCATATACTGTACGCTTTATTATTTATATATAGGTGCCCATTGGTGTAATACAAAATTTTTATGAATGTTTCTTAACATCTTGCATGTTAATTACCTAATTATTAGTTATTAACATATTATTAATTTTTTTTTTATTTATTACAAAATACTATTATTGTATATATTCATCACGTGTGTAAAATACAATATATTAAATACGGGTCTTACAATCATCATAATACACGTCATATAAATAGGGATGTCACGGGTGAACTGCAGGATTGACAGGAATACAATAATGTAATAATAATATCTACTATAATAGTAAATAAAAAAAATGTTATCTCAACTATCTCACACACACTAGGTATATATATATATATATATTATATTATTGTTTAGTAGTTCACAGGACTTGAACGCAAGAGTGAAATCAATTACGAGACGGCAACTTCGTATTATTATTATTATTATGTTTACATCTCGACCACTCGTCACTGTATTATATTAGATACACGAGTAAGACTTCAATATCCGATTTTTATTCTCTTATATATATATATATAACATATAAACCCACACACAACTCGATTTATAATACGTATTTCCAAATCATCATTCAGGCGGTTCTCATCATCGTTATACTGTCCTTGATTCCAGTAGTTCAAGGATCTCATTCCGGATTTCACGCTGCTCCTGTTCCGTTAACCGATCGAAGAAGACCGACTCGTTTGTGTTACCTACTCGTATTGTCGATTATGATCATTCCCTACAGTAAATATTTTAGTATAAATATTATGATATCGCTTCCGACTTTGTTGGGAAACAAATCTATTATATTATGTTCAAAGGTATAAATATAATATAGCATAGAGACATGTGCATTAGGTATAGTAATACCAGTTGCGAGTTTTCCTTTGACTAGATAACAATTATTATTTCATAAACCATCATGGCACCATAATAATATATAGTGCAATGTACCTGTTACAAACCAATAGAATGTTCGCATAAATTATCATCGAGCTTATCGATACGGCGGAATTAATTTTTATTATTTATAGTAGGTTTTTTTTTAATGTTATCACACGACAATAGTACAAGACTGTAGCAATCGGCAACATTATATTATAATTTATATACGCAATTTTGAGTACATGGAATTCAAACAACGCTATTTGCGTGTTTTGCGAGAATTAATGTAATAATAAAATCATGGATCGGCGAAGGGTCTGTAATAAAACGAACGTTAAACACACCTTTGCCAATTAGCCAATTTAAATCCATTATTATATTCAACCTGTTACATGTGTATAGTACGCATTTTAACGAGTAGACACATTATTATTATTATACCTGTTACAATATATATTAGTGAGCATTAGGCATATATGTATAATATATCCGCATGTCGTGCGTGCACAATATTTTAGGTATATATTTTAAACCCGAATGACGGGCTCCTTTATTATGTATGTCATCAAGACGACAATTAACTAAGCGTTTTACGTACATATTTTCAGATCGCCAACGCTAAAATAACATTAACTCAAATCGAAAACACAACTCGAGGGACAACACTTATATATAATAAGTGTGCTAAAAATGCGTGTTCCTCGTAATAATGACTTGACGACTTAAACGCGCAGGTAGGTGTATCATTTAGAAACATTTTTTGGTGTATTTTCCCCTACCCTCTGGCCAAACACTATAATATATATTTAGTGTCCGTACATTATAACATATTATATACGTGTAGGTACACTTTAACGTTTGGGAAACGAACAAACGTACACCGCCATTGCACAATAATTATTGTTTTGTCGCGTACACGTATATAATATTATATTTAGGCAGGTACCTGCGCGGCCGAACAATAAAATATAAAATTGTAAATGTTTTTTGTTTCGGCGTCATTGTCCGGCGCGCGCTCAATGAAAGCGTGGTGGTCTCTCCTGCAGCACACCATGCACACGCACTCTGCATCGTTGGTACTTTGTATAGTCTGTAATGGCGTAAGTATACTCTCACACACACACACACACACACGCGCGCGCACGGTAATTGTGTACTACCGGCCACTATTTATGTATATATATATATAGTCTCGTATAAGTGTACAAATGGTGTGCCCCGACGTTAATGATTGTATAAGGTGCCTATATAATATAATAATATGTACAAGCAGATCCGGCAATTAAGGTCGCGGATCACATTATATATATATTATGTACCTGCCTGTGTACCTACCTGTATTATGACGTGTAGACGAATTTATATGACATATTGTGCTGTATCAAAACGCAAAAAAGGGTTAATTTTTTTCGTCTCCAACGAGTGTGTTTTGAGATCAAAGCATAGGTTTAAATAAATAACACACCACGCATTCGCGTAAAAATAAAAAAAAACAACAATAATTATAGTGTAATTCTGTGTAATATGTTTAATCAATTTTAATATTTTAAGTTTATTGTCCGTTTTAATAATCATAATAATGGTCCATATAAATAATTATACTTGGTAACCTACTTATTATTATTTCAATGATATTAATTTATGTTGTTTTATTGAGATTGAATAAATATATTACTCTGTTTAATCAAATGTTGTTATAATTTTAATTTTTTATCTACTTCGACAACCCTCATGGTAGTGGCCTGTATTTGGTCATTGTGCACGATGTCCGCCGGACAATGTAGACCTTTAAACTTATTCTTGCCTATCTTAACCGCTAAAATCGGACGTTACGTCCAATGCCCTCGACTCATTGTGCACTTACACAACAACAAAAAAACAATACTAAAACCAAACATATAATCCAGTGGACAGAAACTATCGGAACAGAGGCGTCTCCTCCTCATATGAAATCGCGAGGTGTATAATTTAGGCTCGTAAGTCGCTTATAGCCGCAGCAGCGTCCCGGACCTCGACATTTCCCGGGAATGTGTTCTCGTGTTAATAATGATATACGAAGACGTACAACGCGGAGAAACGCTTTTCACTTCGGACCAGGTGAACGCGCCTGACGGCAGTGGTACAATACGCTATATGTATAGGGTCCCTGCCGGTCGCGGCGGTGGACGACGACCGCCCGTCGACGAATCGGACGGAACGCGCGCGCGGAACCATCGCGGCGGGCTGGTGCACGCGTCCTTGGACGACGACCGCGACCACGATCACCATCGCGTCTAACGGTATATGGCGGCAGCGGCATACGTTTTTCCGTACGGAAAAATGATATTGGAAAAAAATAATAATAATAATGGAACGCGCCGCCGCCCGCCACGATGACGGGAAATATCTCCGTATGGTATTATATACTATGGTCGAGACGTGCGCGTCCTTGGGCGAACACGATCGTGGTTATAATAAAATATTATAATAATAATCCGACGGCCCACTCGAGAGAAAATAATAAAAAACGTAGTCGCGCGCGCGCTCGTATAAAAAACTTAGACACTGTGCGTGCGAGAGAGAGAGAGAGAGAGAGAGAGAGTGCGAGATTGAGTGAGCGGGATAGAGACGGAGAGAATCGGACGGACTGACGACCGACCGGTGTCGGCGGTAACGGGACGTGCCATCGTAGTCGTCGTCGCCACAGTCGTCCCCCCGCTGCTGCACCGCCATCATCGTCACGGTCTATACTCGACCGCCGCCGTATACGCTCTGGTACACACGGAGAATCTCGACGCGGCGGAAAGAAAAAAAATAACGTGTTTTTTGTTCTTTCTTTCTTTCTATTCTCTGCACACACGCACATCGCATATATATTATTTTATACGCGTAGTATCTATATATGTATTTAATAAATGAACGGTGTGTCTCTTTTTTGTGTGTGAGCACTCTGTAATGTAATAATAAAAAAAAAAAAAATAATAATAATGATCAAACGAGCTCTCCGGCCGGCACCCCCAACCCCAACCGGCCGCGGATTTCCAATCGAGCTGCACCGTCGATACGTCTTACTATAATAATAATAATAATAATAATAAATTAATTAACACGTTATTAAGTATATTATAATATACTCTCTTCGTAGTTTTCCCGACGGTGCCCGGGTATACGTACATCGCGTGTAAACGTGAATCCGTTTGTAATTTATTGTTTTATTGTATACGGTCATATGATAACAATAAAATATAGGTAATAGGTGGCATTGAAGATTTCACGAAATATATTGCAGTTTTCATACATTCAGTGAAAATGTATACATAAAATATTTCAGTTTACTATAAAACATTTAAATTGTATAATATAGTTTTTATAAATTCACACAAAAAAGTATAAATGTATAACAGTTTTATTGGATTATAACTTTATGTCACGACTTTCGTATTTCCCCTTATTTAAAACTACACATTTGTATTAATCAGTAAATTATTTAATAATTTTCTTTAGGAAAAATGTGTACTCGAGTATAATAATATATAGTCTATTTTATGTTCCAACTTGTTCGTCTACCAGAAGGAAAAAAAACGTAAAAATCTTATCATGTTTGTTGTTTAACTATCTTTTTTAAATTTTTCATTAATTATTGCAAATATAATAATGTCCTTGACAAAAATCATATTGCACATGAAAATTTCTGTAATATAATTATGATCCACCGCAGGATTTATTCGCGTATGCGAAAATATAATATTATAGTATACAGGGTGATTCATATTTATGTTACAGCTATTTTATCACATAAATATTCAAAATACAGAAAAATGTGTACCTAATACAGAAGTTTTTCGATTTAGAATCATCTAAAATCATTTGTACATTTTATAATTTTAAACAATATATTAGGGGGGGGTTTAGGGGATCAACTTTAGAAACTCAAATGGGAACCTATACTTTTTTGCAAACATAATATGAAGACATTTTTTAAAATATATTTTAGTGGTTGAACAATATTAATTACTGCAAAACTCTATGCTTGAGAGATATTCAAAATTTTTATAAATTTCTAACGTTGACCGCTCAAAATTCCCTTAAAATATTACAAAAAATTACAAAATGTACAAATCATTTTAGATGTTTCTAAATCAAAAAACTTTCGTATTATACATTTTTTTTTCTATTTCGAATAAATAAAATGGCCGTAATATATATTTTGGATCACCCTGTATATAATATTTTCAGTTGATGCGCAATGTAGTATAACCGTCGTGGGAGTCCTTTGGGTTACTACTTTAAGCGCTTTGTCTGATATATTCATATTATTTGTGGTGAGGAGGGCGTATCTTTTCTACGTCATCGCGTGTGCTCCAAAATTTGATTTTTGAAGTTTTGAATTAAAATTCGAATCCAGCGTACAAATCAAAGTACGCCTGAAATGTCCTTTATCTGTAAAAGAAATTTATATATTTGTTTAGGGATTTTTTATTTTCATAAAATTTGAAAGTAATTTGAAATTAGAGATAAATATTCGCGTGACGCGAAAATTTGATCTAAAACGCATCTCGGGCTACACTTGTGTCCGTCATTTTTGTTATTTATGCTCCGCGGGTTCAACGAATATGATATTTTGTAAATAATATAATATAATTTTTTTTAAAAACTTTAACCCATAATATATTTGGTTACACGTTTACCGTTTTCATTATTATCGCATCTTCTGATTATAATACTTTATTTTTTCAATGTTTCTATATCATGTTTATGTACTAGGTATATGTGTTCCTATATACCACATTATGTTATTAAATTGTTGTTGTATGACGTTTATTGTAACTATCTTACGGAATCAATGCGGGCATAGTGACATATGAGGTAAAATACGGATTGATAAAACAAAAGCTAGTACAGTATTTTATAAAATAATAGTAAAAAGAAAATGTTGATATGAAAGTTGGGTTGACCAGTCGTATTGTATGTGAGAAACATTATATATTTATTAAAATATTAAATTTAAAAGCGATGGCAAAATATCATCGAATTCAATCAACCACGACAGTTTTTGCATTAAACGTTGAAGTTTTTTCTTTATTTAATCATCATCCCTGCACTACAAAATTGTTTAGATAATTTAAAAATCACCTATATATATATATATATATATATATATATATATATTATATTATTATATATTATATATATATATTCAAAGCATTAACTATTAGAATGAGTTTTCAATGATTGAAAGGGCTACAGCTTAAAATTTTTAAGAGCACTCTTTCTGCTTAAAAAATAGTGTCTACAGAAAAAGATTTAAAAAAAAACAAATTTCTACCATTATTATAAAATCAGTAGAAATGTAGACAATGGCGAATTTCTTTAAATATCATTATGTCCTCGACGCCTTAACGTCTACAAACGATTATTAGTCATTTTTACTTTAAGTATAAATAAATATGTAAATATATTATTGTCTATGCCGAATTAACTCGGATTTGTAGTTATAATTCCTCAGCAGCGTTTTTTTTTTTACCAGTTTTTTGTTTTCAATTCGTTCGCATGTTGTAGTAAACGATTTCTCTTTTGGAACTCACTATACCTACGGTCAATTTGTAAAAAAAAACCTATTAACTTCACCAATCTCGACACTATGTCTGTATTCGGGTATTCCTCGCTTTTAATTAAAACGAAAAATGTAATGGCTTTATAATATACATATGGTATACCGTTACAATGCTCGTGTCCGTCGTAATAAAAACATTTTTTAATTGGTCACATCCTTTGCGAGCGTTTAGAAAACGATATTACACTATTATTATAGCTTAGCATTTTTCACCTAACCGACAATATCGTTTTACGATTGGATTTTGTCTGTATGTATAGTATTTTGATAGTAAGCCCTATAGTTTTTTTATTAAATAATAAAATACTGTAATCGAATATATTTTTTTTTAATCAATTCAGTTTCAAACTACTTTTGAATGTTTAAATATATTCCGGGAATAGATTAATCGGCATTGACAGTTTTTATTGTGTATTTTACAGTTGAAATTCAAATGAAGCAATTTCCAGACATGATATTCGACATTATTTTCTCTGCAGTTTCAAAAACGAATATTATGTAGGTCAACACAATGGTATATATTTGTAGTTTCTTGAATTTGCGTATGAATCGTACGATAAATAAATTAAATATTAAATAGAAATGTTTTAAATCGTAGAAATTTTGTATCTATTTAACATTAAATCTTAAAATTAAATTGCATCTTCCTCAACGCAATCATAATTCATCATGAATCGCTAACATGCTAATTTTGTTTTTATTCAAAACCTCGAGTTTAAATCAAGTAGTTACACGTGGTTATTCTATATTATCGTAGAACCACGCATCGTCCATCTATAATTTCGATCGTTCGGGCGTTGGCTCAATGAACTGACCTAATGATAATAATGTATTATAATGTTTTATTTAAATACACTCCACGGTATATCATACGCGAAGTGTACAAATTGAATATTATTAATTATTACGAAACCGTTAATTTACTATATTATCCGTTAGTGACGTTGATGTTTGAAAGCAATAATATGTATAATAGTATAATTTTAAATTAAAATTATAATTGGGTTGGTGGTTTTTTATGGTCCATTTAAACAGAAACTATTTTTACTTTAACATTTATAATACACACTTGATTTATCACGAGGTAGGAATATTTTTATATACAATAATAATATATTATACTATTATATATTTTTATAGAACTCTATTATAAAATTATGATTAGAGCTTTTCTATTAAACTTAGTAGTGGTTATGTAGTCAGTTATAGATCATTAACATATCTAGTTCAATAGTTTCCGGGACTAGAAAACTGATCGTGTTTTCAGTATTATAAACGTAGCTGGTATAGTATGCATTAATACTATATTCACATACTTTACTAGTTTTCGATAGATTTTAAAAGCATTTTAATTGTATTTTTAATGAAGTCAATAAGTTTGTAAACACTAAATATTTACTTTAATTTTGAATAGGATATACCAATAAACACAAAGACCAATACGTCTTTGGCTCGGAACCAATTCGGTTATTATTTTTGACATTGGAATGTGAGTGCCGTTCCGAACACGTGAATATACACTTATCTACCAACAACCTACCTAGTAGCAGTAATGGTATGGTACCAATAGACTATCGTAGAAGTAGGTATCTGGTAGTAATAATAGTGGTGGTGGTAGGAGTTTAATATAGGTACCGTCTAGGAAACCGATTGAAATGAGTGGGTCGACCGGGACAGTACCGTTGAAAAATCCATAGATCGAGTCAACGATTTGTTTAATAATTTTCAAAGATAAAACCAGCATCCTGTCAATCAGCCACTACTATATAATAAACCTCGATCGAAAATAAAAATTCACTTTTCATTTGAAACATATACATTATAATCTACCATTAAACACACATAATATATCGGCTGCAGCTATGTTAAATATAACATTATATATTATAATACAAAACCGGAACACCGACTCATAATATATTTATTATACATTTTATATGACGTATAATTTTGACATAATTTCTTATTCGCCAAATCGAGTTTCACTAGCCTCGGGATAATGCATAAACTGCTGTGTACGATTGATATTATAGATATATACGACCATATACCTCTATATAAATAAATAAAAAATTGTTTTGTTAAAACCGTGCAGCTACCTGGAGGCGAATAACTATATTGCGAGTTAGGTTTTTAGTTTTTTACATTTAGTAAATACCATAATATATTATATAGTATCTACCATATAGTATAATATCTACAGAGTAATTGGGCCTCTGGTACACACGACCGGGTGTATAATATATAACGTTACTATGAAATTCCGCGCCTGTCACCTGAACTACAGCGAGTGACGTGTTTTTTTTTTTTTTGAAATTTTTTTTTTCCAACCGTCCGTCCTCCGCAATGGTCCGGCGCATGTGACTACTCCAAAATCATATAACAACTAACATATAGCCGGCAAACGAAATTTTATATTCTATATACGCGTACGTGCAGATCTGCAAATTACGAGCGTTTGACCTACATATTTTGATATAATATTTATAGTCGTGCATGTTGTGTGTACCTATATTATAACAATACATTTGATGGACATGTACTTTTATAATATACGCCGTCGAAAATTAAAACAACCCTAAAACACGTGTGGCGGAGACGCGGACAGATCGGCCCGATCTGCGTACTCGTAATGGCATAATAAAATACACGTGTATGTGTTTTGTTATATTTGGCATATATAATATCTGAAACGTAGGTAGGAAGGTACCTTATATTTTAGAGAGAGAGTGATGTATATAATTATTATAACGCGATACGGATTTCGCAAAATAAATAATATCATTATGTGCGCCATGTGTGTTGGATGGATGTTCGCGGAGACGAGGAAAAATATCATAAACCATTAATCATACTTGTATAAGTGGTGTATATAGGTATATATCCATTACACGTCATATTATTATCTGCGCGGTCTCGCGGAGTTGCAACGAGCCCGACGGAAGTGTTCGGCGTTATAATAATAATAATAATATTATTTATATACGTATATATCGTTATGTACACGTTTGGCATTTACGCGTGTTTAGATTTCGATGGCCTCCGTGACCCAAGTCGAAAACGGACGCGTGTACATAATAAACGCATGTCGATATTTATCGCTGTGAGATTTATTATAATACGGCAAATTCCTAGAAAGTCCCAGATATACGACGATGCCATTATACACCTATGTAATACTAGGCAGTATATAATGTTATTATTTACTTATTGTTACGAATTTTAATGAATTTTTTTGGATGAGACTTTGTAGACTTTGTTATTATACAGCAGCTGTTGAATAAGTAATAACGGTAGCAATTATTATTATTATTATTATTATTAGTATCGTATTACAAATATTGCAGAGAACTTACATTCGTGGGGGGGAGCTCTAAATTTACAATCAAAGGAATTGTCATTCGTCCCCGCGATAGAATTAAACTAATGCTTTGATTTTACCGCGACAAAAAAAATTACATCATCGTACTTCTTTAGTATATCATTGAAGTTAGATTTTTTTTTTGCAAACAAAGCCAATTATAGTCATTAACCGCCGAGTGCAATATATTACATTACACCTTTCTCGGCTGTTTGTGCGCTGCTCGCATATTGTACCTACCGGCAAAAGCTGTAGGTAAATTTGAAAAGTCGTTGTACGACAGCGGGAATAATATGCTCGTTAAACACGTTTGCTCGAGGCGCATTATATTATTATTATTGCCATTTGCTGTAAATTATGATAGATGATATAATTATCGTATATAATAACAACGTATTCCGTTACACGCGTACAATTTAAATGGAAAAATAAAAAACCACCGATATACGAGTAATAGTCGTCGAGTTATAAATTTCCGGGAAAAAATCGACTTAGTGTGCCTCCTTGTCCGTCTCTGGATACATCCCCGTAGGTCTACACGTATGATGTTCAGTGCAGACCACTATGATATTGTAATAATATATTATACGCATTTCCATCGCTTTTTTACGATTTGTACGGATTTCGCAAGCGTAGTCATCAAAAATATTCGGAACCTATTTTTTTCGACATGTACCCGCGCCACTTGATTATACTCTACGCGCAGTGCCTGTGTACATTGTACGTACAATAATATTATGCGCAGTCTGACTATACTTATTATAATATTGCTCAGCAGCGTATTATGACGAAATCTCTCGCGTTATAATAACTCTACACTGTATAATATAGCGCGTGTTTGTGTCTGTGTGTATTGTATACAGTCGTAGAGAATAATAACGTACGAAAAAAAAAACAAAAAATGTATTACATTATAATAATTTTTTTTTCCAGCTCCTCGGTCATGTGGAACAAATCGTCAGGCGTAAAAACGTTTAATCAACGTGACTGTCAGCCATCGTACACATATTCGTTGCAGGTAAGCGCGGTCAGAATTTGACACACAAAGTTTTTTCTCCCCTCCCCACCACCACCCTATCGGATAATGCGTGCGCGCGAAAAAAAATAAAACCGAAAAACAGGTGGCTGGCTAATATCAATATTATTAATGATATTATACTATTATTACGGCGTGTGGTGGTGTCCGAAATAGGCACTGCGTTTTACCTGTCATCACGGGCAGGATAATATAATATCTAAAGTGTACACCTTACCAGCAGCTTACTTGCACATAATAATATCATGTGAAGATGGCTGGGCGGACGTATAGATCTTTTTTCGCAGACTTATTATCCGTCCGCAAATGCACTCTAGTAAAACCGGTTACACGAAACGACCAGTTTTTTAGTGCATAATATATATTATGTGTGTGTGTGTGTGTACGGATAGTCCAGTTTTATTATTATTATTGTCATATGTAAATACGTATTATTTTCACCATTATTTCGGCCTGCACAATATGATATGTTGCGACAGTAAAATACACGCGGGATGTATAAAATTGCTCATAAATATTCTATTCGTTTCCCGGTTATTATGTATAATAATAAAATATATAAAGCTATAAGCGCCTATCCGGTCGTTAAAAATATTATAAGCACAGTATTTACCACAAATTTATGATAATTTTTTTTTAATTCACACAATTAATAATATTCTGATACGCGATGAGTTGAATAACTACTAAATAATAACCTTTTTAAAACGTGGAGCCTATTTTTTGTTAATATATCAAAATTAATGCAAAAAACCTATTTATTTTCATTTTAACTTGAATTATTTGAAATAAAATAATACATAAAAATAAAAAATATTTTTTTTGTCAAATAAATTTTAACTGTTACTAGATACACTTCCTCAGCTGAACTTACATTATACATAAATAAATCTTAAAACATTCTAAAAATCGCATGAATTAAACAAACAATTAATATGTAATTATCATACAAGTAAAATTTATTCTACACATAACTTCCGGCTACTGAATTAGAGCTACTTTCTAATTTTCACGAAACTTTTATTTTTTTCTTATATTAAGTTGAAAAAATTGATACAAAAAAAAACATATATAAATAAACATTCTCTTTTGTGGAATTAAATGAAAATTTGATTTAGATTGGGCTGGTAAATTAAAATATTATGTAAAAAATTACATCTTTTTTTATACTTTACACAAATTTATTTTTTGAAGAAATTATACCAAACTATAATATATCTGCCTAATTAATTCTTGTCACGACGATCGGTTATAAATTATGGCCTAGAACCAGATAAATGCTCGCAGTTCTATGGAGTTCAACAAAAGATATTAATGAAGTGATTTTTTTGAAAGTAATATGTACAGAACATACAGTTTTTATTAAAAGTTATTTACTCGTGGGGTTTGCTAAAAATATTAACAGTAATTAACAAATAAATAAAACCTTCAACAAATAATTAATAACATAATAGTTTTATACATCACAGATTTTATAGATTGTATAAGCATTAAACTGTGAGTATATATTAAAAAATACATAAAAAAAATACATAATTAATAACCATACACACACTTGATTAAATTAAAAAACTAAGGAAAAAGTATTTAAAAAAACTCAACTAACAAATTTTAGTACACGATACCAACTTAGTTTCGGCCTTCGTGTTACGCTGGATGCTGAAATATATATATATACTTATATATTTATTAATATTTCATTTATATTATTTATATATCTATATTTAGTGTATTACATATTCTGAAAACAATTATTTTATAATAAGTCTTGACTGAAGAAATCATACATTGATGGAACTTTTGTTGTGTGATTTTAGTCGTGAATTGATGAAATATATTTTAAACTGATAACCGATAAATTTTTAATAAAATACGTTTTAATGTAAATCAGTTGTTTTCAATATAAAGCAGTCTCTCTGTAGATTTGAATAATCCATATTACAGGAAATATGCTAAAAAAATATTTATCACTCTGAATAATTATGGTTTACAATTATATTGTTACCACTTTACTCGATAGATTTATGAATATTTTTTTTAATTGTGTACATAAAAAACAGATTTTAATATACAAATTTTGTATTATCTGATTTATAAAACCAAAATACATTTAATTTAGTCTCAAGAAATAATTTCTAAGCAATTTTCATGTTGAAGGTAGTATTAGATTTTCTCTTTTTCATTTCTTAATTTCAGCATGCCTTATTATTGTGTAGGTATTTTAAAAGTACTAATTATATGGTAGATATGAAACCTATATTTTATTAATTTACCAACTTGTAAATACTAACAGCTTATTCAAATTGCATAAATATTTTATATATGTTTAATTAACACTTTTATTAAATAGTTTCGAATTTGTATTAAACAATTTATTTTTATTTTATTGATTTATTTATTTGAATTAATCCTACAAATACTATAGTGAAAGTTAACAAGCAATTCTAATTTATATTTTAACCATCAAGATAATAAAATAATAAAATATAATAAAATTGTGCCCTTTAAAAAACAAAATATACCAATAAAACCTTGCGTTTTGAAATCAAAAAGAAACAAGCATGTTTATTAATGAGTATAAAATATAATAAATATTATTCATTAAATATATTCGCGTGTGTTTCAAAACAATTTTTTTTCAATTTTATTATTTTACAATAGGTAAATATATAAACAATTATGGTTTTTTTTTACCGCTATAAGGTCAAATTATCAACATTTATGAAAAAAGTTTTGATTTCAATATTGTCTTTATTTTTTATTTAACATAATGTTAATACATTTTATCTACCAGAATGATCAGTATAACTCGGTGTTTTTTTTTTTTAAAGTTTAAGAAAGGAAGTCTCTACCATTTATATTTCACATATCCATACGTTTTTTTTATACATATATAACATATTATAATATACTCATAATCGATACTAATCAGAACTCCCGCTGTTTGAATCGTTGTTGGATACTAATACATCATAACCTGAACGATTATGTTATGATATGTAATTATAAGAGCACTCCGAGTCACGACCTCGCGTGCATCCGACGTCGGCAGCCATGCTGGTGGGCTATATGTTTTTTTACTTTGTGCGTATTGGAGGGATTCGTTTTTAGATAACGGACAGTTATAAAAATTTTCTGCTGTGCCTACATAGTATATAATATATTATATGAAATACAACGATGATCATGCATTTTAGTTTAGCTTTATTTTAATGGTATACAGAGTGATGTTTTATAGGTGTACGATCACCCCCATATGTTTATGAATTTATTCAAATTCTAATTGTTAAAACGCTTAATAACACTCTGCAAAGACCATATTTTTCCATCACACAATTTGAGGAGTGATCTGTGATGGCGATGACAAAAACTAAACTTTTTTTATACCGATAACGTGTTTGATCAATGTGCGTATAATTGCTCTTCAATATCATATGGTTACGAAAACATTAAATTAACATATATGATAGGTACATTTACACTTAAAAATATTATACGGCGCGAGTTTCGCATAACGTGATCGCTGGTTTTAATGGAATCCGCCGTTGTTGATTGACATTAAAAAAAAAAAAAATACCAAATTCATATATGTGTAAAAAGAATTGAAAAATATTTTCACCCATTCCCCCTCGGTCGCTAATAATACAACCGTTCGGTTCTGCCTGTGGGCGACACGTGCGTGTTTTTGAGCTAATTCTATACACAAATAGTAGACATATACACATCTACAGTAGTAGTCACCCGTAACATCTTCGTGTACTCCTCTTAAGTTCCGGCACACACACACACACACACACACATATATATATATATATAACCGACCAATGCCATATGTATGTAATAACATACAGGTACTATATATATACATCTGATTAATTATTATTTTTTTAAACGAGTGGTAGGAAGACGAAAGTCATCTTCCCTTCTGCACGGTGGAGACCTCGCGCAAGTCGTCCGGACATCCGGATGCAATACCTCACATCATACTTGATTGTTATTTATTTATTTTTTTTTCTTTGCGGGGGGGGGGTTAAAGCTTCGACAACTAAGGTTATTAGCCTGTGGAACTATGGAGAAGGGTACTGTAGGATTTTTTTTTAACAGGTGTGTGTATGTGTGGTAAAGAATTTACTACTACAAAACCCAGATGGTTACCCATCCGAGTACTAATAGTAGCGGGCGTTGCTTATTCTCAGTCGCAGAATGCGACTGGTAGCAGCCAACGCGCCACGCCAAAGCTACTTAATTATTATTATTGTCGTCATAATATTACACACAGTCAATCGTTTC
>JACXSJ010000628.1:10715-36730 GCA_014851325.1 Pentalonia nigronervosa | reverse complement strand
AATCACAAACCGCGTTCTAATAATATTATATCGGTGAACTATACGTACATATAATATAATATCGTTATACATATATTATAATATACAACGCACGCGTTGCAACGATATTATCCCGTTTTATGGGTCACGACGATTTAACGCTAATAAATATTCATAATATATACGAGTTACTTATTATACATACGCGCACAAACAAAAACACTGCACCGCCGCTGCAACAGCGCGCGCGATGCTAATAGGCGACTTTGTTCTACATCATGCACTGTTTAATGCAATTTCTACTATAACATTATATATAGCGCGTACATATACGTCATACAAATGTATTATACGAAATTCCGATATGCATTTTAATTTTCACGTGGGCATTTTGAACCACAACAACACGTTTGGCGTATGTAATTCCGCTCTGGATTTTTACTAGTCGTTTACCGTTTATATATAGATGGTACGTTTAGTGTTATATATATATATATATATATATATATATATATATATATATATATATATATTATAATACACCCGTGTGCATAATTATATATACTCATAAAATATTATAGATAATTTAAGACGACGATGGCATGTATAATCTCAGATTCAAATCGCATAATATGCTTTTTCCGTGGCCGCCGTCTAAAAAACCACTATATTGCTATTATATTATAAACAGGAGGCATACGCGTCCTCGGCTGACGTTGTATAGTGGGTACGCACTGCGTCCTATGGTATTTTGACGTCGAATGAATAAAATTCGAAATATTTTGTCGTCCCGTTATTAATCGCTTTATTGTCTGCGAGCTTGCGAATCCGCGATGGATCGTACCTATATATACGTATTTATTACACGCACGACCGTACAATAATAATTTAGGCGGTATAGTATAACGTCGGATTACGCGCGTTATCATAAAGCACGCCCGCGGAGATTTCAACGGTTATAACCATAGACCACGGTTATAACACATTCCGATATGGTGGGACGTTATATATATAGATACCTGACCATAAAATATTGTGGTTGTATGCAGGTATACCTACTCGTATATCGATTGCTTGTCGTTTTCCGCAGTGTGCGCCACTTCCGCAGAACGCCTCGGCCCTGTTAAAGAGATATCTTGATATACGAAGTGCAGTGGATATCTGAAACAGGTGGGTGGGTGGCCGGGTCTGGGTGTGTGATCATCGTAAGACTTCAAGTCCTAAACACAAATGACACGGAAAGTATTATAATTATATAATATGTATAACCTATAGTTTAGAGTTAGCTCTGTGCAGATCACTTTGAGGGCGTTGGTAAAAATATTTGAAATCAACGATTTTACTTCAAAGACTCAAAAAGTTTGCTTTGCCACTGACAAGAGGTATGATGCAGTAAAGGCTTCGTGCAGACGAAATCTCTACGATGGTAGGTCCTCGCGTGCATAATGTCATAGTAGTTTGATAATTATAACACCAGCTACGGGTTTGGCGTGTTTAAATCGCGCTGGGCGAGCATGAATGAAATGAAACATTGGATGTGGACACACACACATACACACACATACGACTAGGGAAATTTTCTCGTCCGTCTCGCGTTCTACACAACCATAGGTACCTATAATGCACATACTCGCATACTTACACGAACACGGGACTTGATATACTTTTTTTTCCTCTCCGTCGGCAATGCATTTTCTGGTCACGATTGATCATTGTCCGCGCTGTTGGAATACCTGGGCTATATACGCACATATTATATATATATATATTATATTGCATTAGTCATGCGCCATTACATCTGGGAATAAAATTCGTGTACTTAATGACCTCGACGCCGAAGAATATAATATATAACCACCTAGATAAATACTACGACAAGACAATATCATAGTATATATATATATATATATATATATATATATATAGAGAGAGAGAGATATGTGGTTCATATTTTTATTTTTGCAGCTGCAAGAATTTATAATGCGAAAATAAAAAACGTGTCAACGTTTGTTTATCACTCGGTCGAAGCACAACAGCCATAGTATAGGAAAAATGATAATATATCATGTCCCGCTTGCTGCAAAGGTTTATATATTATTGAACACCTCCTCCTTACTCCCCCTCCACGACTTACCAAGAGAGAGGTAAAAAATGTCTAGGGTTATGTTCTTAACGATTGCAGGCGCCCATATTGAATAATATTGTTAAGCATTATTGTACGTAACTACTGTCAAAAGCATTTCGAAACGTTCGCAATTCGTGAAAACGTCAGTGGATATGTTTATCTGGCCTAAAAAAGTCCTATACTTTGACACAGCCTTGCGTTATAGCCTTGGCCTCTTATGAATTCTTTTGTGCTTCATCTAGTCACATTTCCAAGAAACTAACCGCAATAATAATTATGATGATAGCACAAAGTGCACATGTATTGGTACAACCCGCGAGGAAGTCATTCCTAATTCACCTAATGGGCGGCTGAATTAAGAAAACATCAATCATTATAATGAAATTGAAATGTCAGCTGTGCCCATGGTTAGTTGGGCGTGTAACTCTATATAATATAATGGTCACCCGAATTTTGCAATGCAGGTCCAATTAAACATTTGCGAATATTATGTTAGTGCAAGGACTTGGGCAAGAAATTCGGTTAATGCCGGCATTTTATTTCTTTTCATCTCGAAGGACGTCGCACTAATTTGGATCTCTCTATCAATTGACGTGAACTTTATTAAATAAAAATTCAATGTGGCACAGAGCTATTTTAACAATCACAATAATAACAACTCGTCATAAATGAATATAGGTTTTGTGTTTAGATTGAAAAAATATCTGATCAATTGTAGTCGCGATAGTTTCCAAGAATATTTTCCAGCGCATTATTTAATTCGGAAGCTAATTATTTCAAGCTGCGAAACGTGAACTGCGGTGTATACCGCCTGTATATATAGTGTACGCTTCTATAGAGTTGACAGTTGTTGTACTTGAGAATTATTTAAACTCAACAGACTCGAACCGAATGTATAACATAATTCAAAAAAATAAATAATCACTTTGCAGAAAACTCAACTGATGCGACGGATATTTACTATATGATAATTTTTAAAGTGCCTACCTATCTACAACTACCGTGCAACGAGTATATATCGTTCATCTCTGTCGGTAGCCCAGCAAATCGATATTACGTTATGACCTATGTGCCAACATAATATATCATCTCGATTGAAACATATTGTTTTGATAATAATATTGTATTTAAATTTAATTCCAAGCATCTCTATATTACATGTCTCGAAACTCGAATAGTCACGGCCATTATTACACACGTGCGCCAACCTTCCTCGTGCATGTGCCGGCACATGCCGTATTGTCGTCGATTCGATGGCTATAATAATACAAAATCAATGGCATTATAATAATATTGTGTTAAATTGGAAAATATGCATTGCAGGTATAATAATATAATACAGTCGGTAATGCGCGAAATGTAGCGGGCTTGTGCAATGGGCCCATCTTTAAAACCTAAGGGGGTGGTAACGATCGTGAAAAAAATTGTTCTATCAGATATTATCATGAAATTGCGCAAATCACGTTATGAAAAAAGTGGTAGAAAATACCACACTGTAACTTTTTTCTCACACGAACCGAAACGACGATACTAATACGAATAAAATATAATATTTATATAAAAGAAAATCATTCGTCTATAGAAAGGGTGACGTGTCACTACCCTGCATCCCCTAATGGGCACCCTCGGACACCTGTAAACAACATACAATATTATATGACTGCGGTCGCGAAGACGCGAAAATATCGCCTGACATGCCGCACCGCTGCAGATAGTAATGAGAAAATTTTGCGCCACGACATGCGATTATGATGATGGTCGACGTTTGTAATTTTTACGCGGTCCGCCGCACGTTTGTCTCTCTCTCTCTCGATGATGCCTTCTCAAAGCGCGTTTGCCGCAGTCGTGTACCTGCGTTATGATATATTTTATTATATTATTATAATATATTGCGACGACTGTTTTTCTTTAAGGTCGTTATAGTATTATAATGTGTACGAGTGCCGATCGCTTTAGAAAACGACACGAAACCGTGACAATCGTCACGCAAGTGCGTAGTACCTACCTATTATACGCGTCAAGTCGGAATTTTATTGTTTTATTAATGCGAACAAACCATCTCTCGTATCGTTATTGTTTTAATATATTATCATTATTATTATTACTATCGTATTCGCCGGCGGCGGCGGACTATATAATAATAATAATAATAATAATAATAATAATATTATAACCATGTTCCACTGTAACAGCCGACCGGCCGCCGTTTCTGAGCACCTTTTGATTTATTTATATGCTAATGAGACCAGAGAAAGTCTCGTAGTTTTTTTTTTTTTTTTTGTTTTGCTTTAAATATATTCTCGAGACAAATCCACCATGTGCGGGTAAATGGTTTTAATGAGACGTAAAAAGGCATTATAATACAAGAAGTAGATACTCTGGTCGTACGGGAAAACGACCTATACCTACATGTAAACACGACATGATTGCGGGATTTGCAGATGTATACTTACGAGCAGAGATATCGTAGGGACGATAAGAATACGTTGAGCGATCGTCACGGCAAACGAATCGTTTGGTTTACGTATGGTTTACTGTCTCCCCTCCCCCACTTTATTATTACGTGCCAATTTTCACAATTTTTGCCGTTATCGGTAATAAAATATAATAATATTGAAATGCGAACCGCTGAAATTTGTATAATGATTCTTCCGCTCCGACTCGTATTATATTTTTAAATTCATAATAAGTACCTACTCACCTATATAATAATATTATAAAATATACACATTACTTACCGTGCATGTATGATCGTTTTGGCATTTTTTTAAACGTAATTTACATTTGTAATATCATAAGATTAATAATAATATTATCACGACGACCTAAAAAAAAATGATGGTGTTTTAAATTTTTTATACTAGCGATCCTGCACCGCTACGATTGCCTGGATATAACGCCCAGACAACAAATATACAATATCCAGATAGAACACGTTTGCATGTCCGCAAATCCGTTATAGAACTTTTTAAGCCAGTAAACAGCTAATAAATGACATTTTAAAACTGAAATATTTTTGTGACCGCTGTTGCCTCCGTTCGTCAGGCATGTCTAAACTTGTCCACAGATTATAGTCTGGTCGCCAATAACATTATTTATCGCACGTTTGAATTATATGCTACCTATATAATATTATGTGTGTGTTTCTTTGCATTACTATAATTCCGAATTCTGTTAAAAGATCTGTGATTAAATAATAACATAAAACAATCAGTACCTATACTATTAATATATTATACAGGGTAGTTAGGTACGAAATGATTCATCCGGTTTCAAATGATTTATTGCATTTTAAGCTTTAAGGTAGTTTAAACTGTTTAAAGTGACAATTATTAAATAGAAAAAAAAATAATATTTGAAATTTAGTTCGCGGTGCTTAAAAATGTTTTGTATAACTCCTCTTGGTTAAACAAATAATATCTAATCGATGGTCAAATGCATCCCATTCGATTTGCTCCAGCGTGTATCCGATGTAATCAACTCCATCGAGTTTTTTAGTTTTTGTGGTCAATGGTAATAGTGGTACATACACGGTATTAAAACATATCCCCAATAAAAGTAGGTCACATGGCGCAAGATCAGGTCACCTAGGAGGCCATGTGCCAAGCGCAATAGATGAATCATTTGGAGTAACCCTGTATATTTAATATATTTTATATTATGTGAGATTATGACTATAAACGTATTTTATGCTTTATTAAAATATGTCATTATTTACGATTCAACTGTACGACATTATGTCGTTTTTGCTTTTATTAATCGACGTGATTTAAAAACAAATTTGTACGCATAGGTTTAACAGCTCCTATTTTATTTTTAGTACCTGTTTATAATTTAACATATTCTTTTTACAAATTGTTTTAAAACAGTTATTTTTAACTTAAAATACTTTTAAACAAATGTGCACTCTTACATTAATGTTAACTGCACCAAAAGTGATTTAATTTTATAGGTAGCGAATTATGTTAAAGTAAAATATTACGACCTAACAATACTCTGCACACATAAATTAGAACTCATTTAACTAAAATATTTTTTAAAAAAACCTTCGCACAAACACGGCAATAATATTCTTACCTTTAAGTCTAATCAAAAATCAATTTTCACAACCATTAAGGCTAATAACACAAAATTGGTTCTGTTGAACTGAAATTTGCTATATATACGTTTGTAAAAGGAAACAACATGTGAAGTGGATGGTCATCTTATTAAAATAAAATAATTTAGTTATACGCTAAAAAAATATTTTAATATTATATTTACGTAGGTTATATATAATTATTACAAAGTCTTTTTAACACTCTGTATAATCTTCTGTAAAATAAAATAGTATTGTAATTTGTAATTTATTATAGATATAAAACTATATTATCAATAGATTATGATGTTGTCAGTATAGGTATGTGCAGTTCGTTTAATTCTCAAATATTTTAATTATTTCATGCAATCTGCTTGTAGGTACATTCCAAATATATGTTGCATTAAAATATGTTTTATGTTTGACATAGTACGATGACATATACATTATCGTTTAAATAATTAAGGGCCCGCAAAACAATGTCACGCCATTGAGGAGGCCTCGAGAAGCTCTGCTCGTACCTTTGATACGTAGTATTATAAAAGTATTGAAGGCCAAAAGTCGTGTATTACAAAAACTACATTTTACAGGAGAACAGTTTTAATATTTTTAATCATTTTAAACCAAATAATTTGTGTTGTAATTTTTTTGTTTTTCAATGTTACGACCGATTTATTTATAAAATATTGTGTAAATTACAAAATACATAAACACTAATATTTTTTTTTCGCCGTAATTATAATATCTCTTTTAAATTTAAATGGGACTTGTTGTAAATGGCAATTATAATATATTTTTACAGTGCGCTAAAAACACAAAAATTAAAGTATCAACAAAACACGATTTAATTATGCGTTATTGACTTCTAATGTTTTGCCAAATGAAGAAGACGACCCAAATTAACCCAACGGACTTATGAAACGATTATAAGAAAGATTGGACGTCATACAACTTGCATGTCTCGCAGTTATAATGGCAGAGAATCTTCCGGCCAAAATTTCGATCGGCAGTGCCACTGCGGCCTGCCTACGCGGTCAACGTACATAATTCGCCCAATTCCGTTTGGCATACAATAATAATAATAATAATATAATAACGCTAATCAGACCGTGTTATTATTATTATTATCATTAATATTTTTCTGCTTCTTCGGTATACCTGGTAATGGTAATAGCTGTAGGTGGGTACTAACAATATAATATAAAATATCGCGCTTTGCGCGCTCGCTCAGTCAGAAATCCCATAACACACACGTACCGGCCGCCGCGCACCACCTACCTATAATGCATTAGCTGCGGTATATGACAACGTCGTATACCTAGGTTGATTTCTTAATTACTCGAAACCCGTTTCGTGGTTTTCTCACCACTTTTTATAACAGTTTATTATATCGTCGTACACCTGTAGCAGCGTGTTATAGATTTTTTATTTTTTGTTATGTTTCGGCGTGCTGTATACTATATTAACGTATTTACTATTCTTGTGCAGACTGTGTACACAGGTGTGCGAGACGTCGAGTGACGATGATGATCGGCCAAACGATATAAGGGACGCATCATCGTGACTCTCCGGGTACCAGCTGTAGCAGAACGCGCTATTAAAAAAACATAATAATAATAATAATAATATTATAGCCGATATAAACGAGCATCCGGATTGTAGGTCATTTTCGTCAGGTCCGGATTCCTCGCGTAAAGTGCAATAAACTTCGTTTCTGTTATTCGATATTTCACTGTATAATATTATTATACATACGACGGCGGTCGAAGAGAGAAAGAGACAAATAATATTTTCTAACACGAGACGCACATATACCTTTATGCCTTGCGCGCATTTATTTATTTATTTTATTTTCTTTCAGACGCGGTTTAATGGATATCGACGCGCATAATTCAGACGAGCCAAGTCGATGCACGATGTACCAAGTACGTAAATCGATAATAATATTAAACCTACACGTTCTAGTCCAATTATCGTCAAAAAAAAATATATATTAAAAAATAATAATGTGCAAGACAATTCGCAAAACCATCGATCGAGTCTGCAGGTCGCGGTAATAAATCTATAGAATACGCGCAATACATTTATTATATTCGCGACTTTTATTTATTCGGACGGAAAAAGAGTTTGTCACGACGACAGACCTCGTCTACATTATCATAATATCAAACTGCGTATACGTCTAAAAATAATAATGTCAGTAATAATAATATAATATACTGCCGCATCGACGTGTAAATTAGCTTCAAAAAGCAATTAGTATATGATACATAATATTATTATAAATTATAATATATACATATTTTTTTAAATTACCCGGAGCGTCGTCGTGCGTTTTCTCCGTGAAAATCCACACTGGAATTTAAGATGCACGGAGCATAGCGGTTTATTTATTAATCATTTTTTTTATATATATACAGCCGTCTGAATCTCAGAATAATATACTTACCTACCTACTGCACCAATACCCCTACACCTAAATACAATAATATTATTAATAATGCTATGCGGATTTCTATTATATGTTAATTTTTGGTACTATCTATGGACATACATTGTGTTTATGCTTGCGGTGCCCGGCCGTTGTACCACTTGATACGTATGACCGGTTTTCGGCTGAGCAAAATGTTATGTTTGTTGCCGAAACGAATAATGTTATAATATTATGATAATAATATGGTTGAAGTGGCCCGTATGGATATTACGATTAAATGTGACACGCCACGGCGTGTTTGTTATTACTTATTAGATTTCAAAACTGCTGTTGTTCCTATATTATATTATTATTGTAGCTACTTGAATCCGGCCGATTTTATAACGTAGAATACTATTGGTACAAGCACGAATTTAAGAACCTTAATTTTTGTTTTCGTTTCACAGTCCATTGGATAAATTCCAAAAATTATCCAAAATGTTAAACATCTATAATGGCAAGTTTATTATTCAAATACGCAGGCAGCTGATTATCATTTAACGATTAAGGTCGTAAATTTATCATATTGGGTCTCGCAATGATCCGCCTTATATATTCCTATTAATTTATATTAAAATTTAATTTTAAAAGAAAAAAAACAAATTATAAATACTACTCATAACGGTTTCTTAATTACTATTTAGATTTTCGACGAGAGAATATACTGAATAAGCACATAGCTAATTATTTCCTGCGTGAAACTATATTATGCATGGCTGAAAAAGATGACTGATGTTTTCTTAAATTTTTCTCATTTGGTAACAACACTATAGATATACATATATTATCTAAGCCTAATATACACGTATAATTACAACTTTTAAAACGCTTTCCAATTGATGAGATTTATTAAAATCGATTGAGTACAAACGTCTTTTTTAAATAAGTAATTCTTTTTTTTTTTTTTGAGTGGATAAATTACAATATTTCTATTAGTTTATTCACATTATGGTTTGAGGTTTGAATACTATCGGGAATGCTTAAATAATTAATTTACTCCGTTGATTATATAATTTATTATACTTTGTTGAAAATTGAAGATGCGATTTTACAGGAAAGACTATTAACAATTATTCATTTTTTCTTCATAATATTATTATATATGTTTACTAATGCATGTGTTAGTAGAACTCTTTTAAAATAGTTTACAACGTTGTTTACGATTTATTTTATTACAATCTTATAAATAATGCATATTATGTATTGTGTAATGCAAATACTCGTTCAATGATATTAATGTACAACTTCAATTAAGTTTTAAAAATATTTAATTCTAACTTGGTATAGCTGTGCAGTGGTACTCAATCAATATCCAAAAATAACTGTATGCCTAATAATTTAAAAATACAATTAAAACTATGTAAACATTTTCCAAAATTAAAATAGTTATTTAAACGTTGATTAAGATGTTTGGAACAAACAATAAAATATAAATTATTCGCAAAAACTAGTGAAAAAAAAAATGTTTTTACGAACGTTCTCAGCTATATTATTTATGAGTTTGACGAATTAAACATTATTGAAGGCTAACAGAGAAATAAGTACAATAATAATGCATGATGGAAATTGTTAGTTTTTTCTTTCATTGAAACTGTTGATTGTCAGTACTATACATGAGGCCAAATGAATAACGAGAAAATTTCGTGAGGACTGCGGACAATGTCAGCGGCTTCTTGTTAAAAAAAAAATAATAATAATAATAATAATAATAAAACTGTACCTATACCACTAGAAATTAGGTCACGTTTGTGGTTGTGTATGTGTATGAGCCAGAGAAGTTAAACCGGTGAAGTAATCATCGATGAGCAACAAAGCGTTTTAACGATTAGGCTTAAGTTTATTTTCGAATTTTTCATTAAATTAATAATCTTTCTATAATCCGATTCAGGAATAAAATCTCAAAGGTTTTGGCAGGCGTGTCGTGTAGGCAATTCCGGTACACGAAGGAGTGTACACATCCCGTACACCGCTAATTTGATGTCTCTAAATGCGGCACTAAGATAATTTGAATAAAATAGGTTTACTCGTGATAAAATAAGCACATAATATAAGATTTAATAATAGAATGAAACACTGAATTTCCCTCGTAAGTAACTAAAATAAAATAACATGATTTGATGTTGCTATATGGTAACAGACTGCCAAAGAACACGAATTCTCTAGCTGATTATAATATTGTAATCTATAATATGTAGTTGCACCAACATAGAAATTAAAAAAAAAACCGTAATTCAATATTAGTTCTAGAAAATTAAACCGTATACATCTACGCGATATTATTATAAGATATACCGTTTGACTGTATTGCCCACTAGATTTGTTTTTGTATATTAATATTTATCGTCGGCCTAATTAAACGAAGTGTTGAGTACCTATATATTATACCAGTATCTATATATATTATATTAGTATGAGCTGGGTGTGAAAATTCGATCCCGTTTCATAAATAACGAAATCGACGAAATGACCGTTGAATGTTTTATTTTTTATAATGAATCATAAACCGGATAGATCAACTCCGACGATAAATTTGGTATTTGTTGTCGTATTCGCGTTCTAGGTATCGGTTCGACGGCGTTCCAAATGTGTGTTTACTAACTACCATTTGCCGAATTCGTTATTCGTTTAAAAAAAAAAAAATAATAAAAATAAAAAAATCAGTAAATCATTGCGAACCGCTACATAGTTGTAGCGTTGAAGCTGAGGCTTCACTATACGATAATATGTCATAAACATATTATATTTTATATATATACGAACTCGCGCGCGAACACGAATAGGAAAAAAATACGTTCGTTTCAAGATGCCTTAACCTCAATCTATTAATGACGAATATACGCCGGTCATTTCGTACTGGGCCGACATGTATGTTATATTCTCGACACAATGAACGCAATTTATTATTTATTTTCTCTCGTTTATTAGTTTTGCCGCCCAACAGAACTAGAGTTCAATTTTTCTTTTTAGATTAAATCATTATAACTATTTTTTTTTTGCCGGTGCCAATTTGCTATAAAGACATAAAGACACAATACCTAGTATTATATACATATTACACATAATATATTATATTGCACACACACGGTGACTGCGATAATAATGACTTGTTTACCATTCTGTGAGTGCGGCGGCGGAAGGAGGACGCGGCCGACACATTGTGTGTATATAATAAACGATATAGGACGAATTACAATAAAATTATTTTCACCCACTGATTGTCAAAACTACAACGGGATCCATATATTGTATAATAATATTATTATATATCTATATTGGAGCGTGTATGCTGTATACTCATAATGTTTACTAAATTATATTATATTATGAGGAAATGATTATTTTTGTTCGCATATAATAGGTACTCGTGTTTTTAAATGTTTTGTAAAAAAAAAAAAAAAAACAATGAAATTAAAATGTGAAAATAACATTATAATATACCATAATAATATTATAATATTGTAATACACATAACCCTTAACGTGTTAATTGTATTAAAGTCATCAAGGAAGTAAACGTTTACGATCCGTTATCAAACAATACGCGTTACGTGCGTGTGTACATATATTTTATGCGCGTGTGATTTCTGAAGAATAATTTAATTTCAACTGCACAAAAGAATATTTCATACACAAGAAAACAATCAAACTTGTTGAAATTATAATATGGCTAATTATAATATAACGATGATAATTCAAATATAGTATAATATAAACAGGATCATCAAAGATAAACATGATAAATAATATTATTCAGTTTCATATAAGTGATCGTCGTGGTATAAATATTAAACTAGCGCCATATCTACGATCGACGAGAATATCATAACGACATAATTGTATTATTTGATGACACCTACGACGGTTAATTTACATCTAAAACGTCATACTGTTAACGTTAAACAGAACAACATATTTGATTTGTTCTCGCAGAACATATACCTACATAATATCTTAACTTAACCACGGTATCACTCTCCTATGGATATAAAAATCGTCCAAAAAAGCCTCAGTGGCGCCCAAGACATATTTTCCATGTGTAGCAAGACATAAATATACGCTGTTTGAAAAAAT
Source organism: Pentalonia nigronervosa (assembly GCA_014851325.1). Classification (NCBI taxonomy): domain Eukaryota; kingdom Metazoa; phylum Arthropoda; class Insecta; order Hemiptera; family Aphididae; genus Pentalonia; species Pentalonia nigronervosa. The sequence continues at coordinate 24,005 of JACXSJ010000628.1, read as the reverse complement.
TTCCAAATGACTGAATTTAATCATGAAAGTGACCAAAAAATGACCTCTATAAGTATGTTTCCTATAACAACTTAAAATTATTAAAATATATTTTTCTCCTTTTATTTTCAATATGTAGCGACTGCTACGCTTAATAACAGGATTGTGCGTCATTAAGAGAGTCACTTCCAATGTCCGCAAGGACACAAAGGGGCGCATAGTGTATAGTTTATGATATTTCGCAATAATAAAACTAACATGGTCTCGAATAGGAAATCGCACGGCTTTAGTAACGGTTTGAGTGCGGTTAACAGATCACCAAAAGTCCTTATATAAACCAGTTTCGTTCCACACGCAGCAGCAGGATCGTCCGTTAAAGTTTTGGATGTTAGTTGGGCGGTGAGCTCGGATTAAAACTCGGATATAATAATATGATCACCTGCAATATTGATATTGGCGATTTAAGTTTGAATATTTTTATAAACAACAGTTTGGCAGTTATTCTGACGTGCCACGTCACTGGAGCTTTGACAGTCATAGGCTATTCCCTGGCGTATGGATTAGAAAGTTTGAACGGAATGCACCAAATAATAACATAATATATAATATAGGAATGACGTTTTACAAATAATGAATCGTCGTCGTTTTATATATTATACATTGTATCATTATATATTATGATGTATGTTAGCAACAACGTACTTCATATCGGAGGCAATCATTAATAATAATATTGTAATCACGCATAACACGTAATGTCTGATCGACGACAACTTCAGTTTCGAATATCTGTCGGGTATACCCATAATATGCCGAACAGAGCACTGTAATAATAATAATAATAATAATAATATCATTAGGTTATTATTTTTCTACGACATTGCATTCGTGGCACAACAATATTGCGCCCACCGGTATTTGCGCTACCTATATATATATATATAATATTATAATGGATATAGACATATCACGCGCATATGTATATTATAAAAATGTTAGAATTTCGAGTTTATATTATGTACATATGACGTGTACCTAGACATAATATTATTATTATACATCTGTTATAGGTATATATTATACGCGCGCGCACTACGCGTTGGCTACTATTATTATAATATTCGGACGTACCGACAGAGCAGATAATATATTATAATACGATCGTTCCTATGTCCATAATACATCGTCGGACGACCGCTTCTGAACCGTACACACAACCGATATAATAATAACGTATATATTTTATTCGTTCGGTTATTTATACTTATTATACATTTTTTAGTGTGTTGGATATATAGAGCAAAATGCGACCCGAGGCTATAAAATAAAAAAAACAGGTTCGCCGCTGCCGCTTTCGGTTGAAATATTAATACTTAAATACATATGTGTGTGTGTGTAAATGCTAAAATATCGCATGCGTTGGCAACCTTGCGTTTTTTTTCCTTCGCATATACATTATATTATGCTCCACTCGCAAACGTTTGTGAGTGTGTCGTGTGTGTGTGTGCGCGCGCGCGCGATGAAAGAGAAAATAAGCGACATTACTCATTCATCGGTATCCTAATTGCTAGGAGTTTTTTTTTTTTTTATGTACTCCTACTAGACGTACACGCGAGCACACCACCGTACACGTCATATTATATCGCATTTAACATTGTACATTTTTCGATATCGAGAGGGGGAAAAAAAGCGCAAGGGAAATCCGGGGAATGCTGCTGCAGCAGCAGTTGCCGCGGAGTGAAATTGTTTATGGCTGCAGCGCCCCGGCCGAAAGATCGCGAACGCTCGAGACAAAAAAATGTCCAAGCCGCCTTCCTATGTCCGCGCAAAAGAATTTATTTGGTTTATTTTCTCACGGCCACGATTTATAATAATAATATATACATAACAATAATAATGTGTCCACGGCCGCAAACGCATACGACAACGGCTTCGAGAAACCAATCGGCGCAGTGCAACTACAACTGTCTTGAAATTATAGTTTATATCTAGGTAATAAGATTATTACGGCGAGCACTAAGTCTGTGAGTAAAATATTAAACGTTTAGCGCCATTGCAGTCATAGAATAAAATAATATTATTATTGTTGTTTTATAATATTTTGATCAGAATGTTTTCATCTTGCAGAAACGTTTTCGTACAAAGGTGGAAAATTTAGAGTATAACCTGCATATGACTATTGAACGCAAACATTGATAGATATTATTGTTGTCCAACGTAGGTTGGAGTGACCTGTTCTTATTTCAAGGGAAGTCTTGCAAACAAAATATTTTAAATAATTTTAGTTTGTTATGTTATCTCACAACGTTGAATGTATATTTTGAATATTAAATCATGTATTACGAGAAAAATGCTGCGACACACGTAAAATTCTGATTGCGAATGTATTATACATTCGATGATTCCATGGTTTTTGCCAACAATTTCGCGTGCTATACAATTAAATCGAATAACGAATCGCAATCAACGATCAACTACAACACGCAGTCAGACGTTGTTATCGAAGGCGTTAAAACAATGAATATAGGTAATAATAGTATGATGGTCGTATGGTAATTACTTTCTGATAATGAATTAATTATGAATTTCGTGTTATACTGGCATCCGACAGCCACGCCACCGCGGCCGACACGCATATAATAATATTATTATGTAATATCGCATAAATCGGTAATTAAACACATGTTTTATACAATTTTAGTGTGCAAGTATAATATTGTTTTTATATTATGACGTTTCGGCGGCGGCGACGCGTTAAAGAGCTTTCCGGTTACTGCGGTGGTTAGAGGTTAGGTGGAGGAATGCATATACGCGTATAATATTTAATAACGATCTCCCTTTTGCTCGTGTATCATTAAACTGCTTTCAGCAGCCGTGGTGGTGTCTCTCGTCATAATAATTTTCTAGAAAGCTATATATCGTATTGTTCGTGATCGTTTCAGACGTAGGTTTCTCAACAACTGTATATATACGTAATACGTATGGCAGGTACAGTCGACCGACCGTGCTATTATTTGTTTATTATATATTTAAAAAAAATAATTTCCGAATTAACCGAGAGCCAAAATTATAATTATATATACACTATTGAAACATGCAGAAGTTTGTAGATGAGTATTTGATGATGGCTTAATGAGTGTTATTAAATGTTTTTACGTTTTATTTTTCTCTGGTTTCCGTTCAATTGTTTTTGCCAATATTGTTGTTTAGCGTTTGCGATTTGTGCACAACAGAACACAAATATGATTTAAAATATTTTGGCGGATATTATTCACTCTGGCATTATACCTACAACTGCTGCGACGGGTTCGAGAAATAAAAAAACTGTTGAGAAAAATAATATCATAGTTGCGAATATTTAATAACTATATTTCTGTCACGCCCTATCGGAAATATATATATATATACGTATATATATGTGTGTGTAATATAATATATTAGCTATATTGCTAGTGGATTATTGTACAGAAACATACCAAACTCGTTTTTATATAAACTGCAATTGTTTTGTTGTCGCTTTTTTTTTTTAACCCATCTAGGTACACCGCCACTGCTGCAGTGGTTTAATTTCGAACGGCCACTGAATCATTTCCCACGAAACAAAGATATTGCGATGATTCTTATCGGCAGTTCAAGTAAAACTTGTCAGACACCGACACCATTATAGACAATAATGCACATTATGCAATTACTGACTTTTCTACAATTGCTTACTCCAATGATACGAGTATTAGGTTGCTTATTATAATGTATTATTGCAGTGTATTATAATAATATGTATTGTGTGTAGGTCATGTCGAAAGTCGTAAATTATATTTATACTAACTTATTAGGACGTTAGCTAAATGCGAAAATACGTAAATTAATTATACGATGGTCTAGTTTAAGGATGCTATCAGTACCTAGGTATCTTTCAAAATTGTTTTTCTCATAACCTCATTCAGTAAAATATGTTGCCCTTGTAATTTTTGTCTAATATGCATTCGTGCCTAGTTCCTATTTTTAATTTGCTTTAGACCACCATAATCAAATATATATATATATATATATATATATATATATATATTACTTATCAAAGAAGTATTGAAAAATGATAACAAATTTTCAGAAACTATGAGCATTATAACGAAAATTATGAAACCACGGGAGGTATTTATTACGCCGATTAAAAATACTAAACAATCCACACGAAGATGAAAATATTTAAAATAAAAACGTTATTGTATTTGTATATACGCAATACACGCCAACGAAACCATTTCTCCAACTCAGTGAAAAAATACTACTTACTAAAAAAAAACAAATCATTTAAATTAATCAACTAAATTTTGCTCCGATTTGTATATAATCAATCACCAAATAAACAATGACAACTCAAAGTTTTAGGATTTAATTTTAACCGGTTTCGGGTGTTTGCAGGTAATGCAATTCGAGTACCTACACTATTTTACGTTCATATTATGACAGTCTTGCAAAGACCATTAAAGTTTGCAAACGATTTATGAAACGACCGTTGCAAATGTATCATAACGATACAGCAGTGAAGTTTACAGCTCTTCGAGATTATTGACGTAGGTATATAATATAATGTAAAAACTATTCGATTATTTAGAGCGTGTGATAATAACAGCACTGACATAATGTCGTTTTATTATTTTTGTAATGTTACATAAATCCGTATACAATATATAATAATAACGTACAAAGGTAATACAATACGGCTCATTATGGAACCCTCGCCGATGTCCTACCCCCATGCGCCGCCCGACCGTGTTCGTGACACACATATTGTCCCGACTTCGTGCGCCAAAACTTTCTCAGCTTCCCAATGCTTTCCATCATGCGCGCGCGCACACACACACCTATACATATACATATATAATACACATCGCATACGCATATAAATGCGAATAGGTACATTCTGCGATTTAGCATTGAAATGCCGTGTTTCCGACATAGCATGTATGTTATAGGTACCGCGCGCGATCGCCCGCCCCATCGCGATTTTCTCTGTCGTCACTCGTCGTCTGCAGTGTGTGATGAGTGCTTTGTGTGAGGGGAGGGGGGTGGATAAAGAGGGACACACCGTCGTCGAATTCACGATTTGAATCCGTTCGCAGAGACCGCGGCGAGGGACGAAAACAAAAACCTATTACAATAATATTCAAAAACCGATTAACCGTCGCCGTCGTCGTGGCCCGCCCGAACAACGTCCGCAGCAGTATAATATAATATTATACACCCGCCAATATTAATAAATTATAATAATATTATAATAGTAAGTCCGAATCGAGAAAATATTATAATATTATTATACGCCGTGCGCGCCGGTGCTCGTACCCATATATATACGCCATAATAATATTATGCGCGCGCGTGTGTTAAAAAGCCGACGCCCGTAAGTAGGTTACTACAGCCCCGGGCGATTCGTGTATTGGTGGTGTGCGTGTATAATAAATGTTTCCAAGTATCTCGTGTGGTATACATGTGCGTGTGTGCGTGCTCGTTATGTGCTGGACATGTTTCGACATAAGAACTAACGAAATAAATAAAAAAAATTACTTATCTGCTGCTGCTGTTGCAGTTATATGTCTGTAGATCACTGCACTGCAGAGTTGTATAAAACATCAGCTAGCTATGAAATAGCTGCAGCACACTACGATGTTAGAACTGTACCTGATGTATACCGCAGCCTTTATATTTTTATCCAAGTCCTGCGCTACTATAATACGCTATATAGATAAAAATTACATCAACACAGAAGTGCGTGTGATATTGTCTATACTGTCTATAGTAATTACTTTTATCCCAAAGGGGCTAAAATATATATTGCACTGTATATACGCGTCCGGATGGTATTTTCGTTTTCTGTTAAGAAAATATCGAATCGTGTAGTAATAGTTTTACGACGGGAGAGACGATATCGAACAATATTCCGTAAAAGATCTGCACACTATTAATAAGTTATACCGTCCGTACACGAAAATTAAACTCCAGAGTGGGTAATAAATATAATGCAATGTATCATCCATACTTATTAATTATTATGATCGACGTATCGGTTTGGTACGTCCTAAACATATTACCTATATATATGTACCTATTATAAGAGTAGTTCATAAGCGCGTAAGTGTGTGAACCGGTAGCAGAAAATATGCTGTTGTGCAACCGAAAGATACGTGCGGACCCAATATAATGATATGTACGCTGCCTTGTTCATCATTATTTTTTTCTCTCTTTATTTTATCCTCAGTATTTTTATATTTTATTTTAAATATAATTTTTTTTCTACGAAAGCATCGTAAAGTATGTAATAATTTTTTCCATACAAACCTTTTAAATAAAATACTGTCAGCCGATTAAATTTCACCACTAATAATCTCAAAATAATATCGTGCCAGATAAATTATTTAACGACTCGACTGAAAAAAAAAATAAAATTGGATACCCGGAAATTTCGCTGTAATTTCCGTCGGGTCCTTTATCGGGTTTTACGGAAGAAACGTTTCACCTTTGATTATGATGATGAACTTCGAGCCATTTATACCTACGTACCATACGTCGTTATATTATATTATTGTTGTACGTGAACAACCGTCTATGTGGCTGCGTATGGGTCACGAGTGCCGCTGACCGGTAATTAGTTTTCTATCCAATAATAATTTTAACAGACTTAATATGTTGTATATGACGTCATGACATCACATAAATATATAATAATAAAATAATATCGCATATGTAAAATATAATTTTATCGTACCGACCACTAAATTAAGAAATAAGAAAAGTAAAATAATTTTATGGAACACTGCTGACGGCTGTATGACATCCGGATGCGTAGTTAACTCCTTGAAATTTACATTTTGTTTTTCACTACCCACTCGACACCACTAAAATTATACCAATATTATATGTTCCATTAAATTATAATACCACTGCAATACATCGTGTAAGTGGAATTTATAATATAAGCGCATTTCAAATTATATAATTCTGATAGGTAATACATTACCTATAATATGCATTATATTGTGTACTCAATAATGATATTTATGTAAAAATATGAATAATTAATTTTTTAATATATATATATATATAAATCGACGAAACATTATGACGTATTAATATGTCCCGACCTCATCTACGTATAGGTATATGCTGAGTATTAAAACTGTATTAATGTCTTCTAAATTATGCGGGCCGATTGCCTCCCTACACTCAGCCGCTGTATGGTTAGGCTATATGTTTATTTTTTACAACAACTGCTCTGTATATAATTATGTTTTGTGTATGATATTAAAATGTACGATAGTATGAATATATATATGTGTACGTTTTTATCTTAAAACTTTTGTACAATAAATTACTGGTTTTTAATATAATATTATATGCATATTAAACATGATTTATTTTCAATCGGAGTGCTCCTTTTTTTAAGAAAACATTAATACGCGTGTATACGGTTAATCAAGCGTGCACTATATAATAATAATAATATTCACGAACGGTGTTTAAAACAAATATTTAATAAGCAATAACTGTATAGAAAATTTTGACGATCTCATGTACAAATCGCTCGCTATTACTACTAATAATAATAAACGAATACTTACACTTATCTTTACTGACTTTCCCAAAAATCACACTATATCTGCCTGTAATAATATGCTTTTTATACATATGACGTCCGGTTTACAACAGATGTGGGTACCTGACTATTTATTCGACAATTTTTATCGTATTTCAGATCTCCCATGCGAGACTTGGCGAAATATTATACGATTCGCACGGATAGGTACCTCTACCTCCGATATAGCACCAAATCAGTTTTTACCTTTACGTTAAAATTTTGCAGAATCCATATAATGGTTCGTTAATTCTCAATAATATATGTATATATTATAATATTATCTTCGTGCATTTTCGTTTATGGCATTACTCGTTATTGCGTCGATACGCGCGTTCTATTTTTGTTTTACGTCTCGAACACGCGCGTTATGTCTCAAGACACATTTAACCTACAAATTCGACCGTATATATACTTACGTTTAATGACATATACAAATATATAGCGACTGCACGCGCTTTATAATAACCCACATAGGTATTTTAATAAGTATACGATCGTAATATACGCGGCATATAGAAATCCAAGTCTACAAGATGCGAAATAGACCTAACCACAAACTCAAATTAGACGTCATGATGTCGTATGCACATTATAATAATTCTCCTTGATTGCGCGGAATGCGATTTCGTCGAATCAAACTTCGTCCGACTTAACGCAGTATCACAGTCATTATATTCCACACGACAGCGGCTTCCTAGCAGTAAGACCCACCTGCACGTTCGCCACTGCCGTTTAATCTACCCACTTGTATTATATTCCGTATAGGCGTTACTACACCACGGATATTCGACCGTCGATTTACAATAATAATAATAATCGAATTTGAATATATTTTATTATAACGTCGAATGCGTGCGTTTTCCAGATTGAATTGTCGCCGTCTCGTTCCGTACTAATTACATACGACAGCGGATCACACGTAGGTCCGGACACGCGTGCTTCCGCGTTGAAAATGTGATTGGGTGCAACGACCTGCAGGTGGAATACTGTTTGGACCGCGAAATCTGATTACACAATATTATGGACGTTGCGTCCACCGATTACCTAAAGACTGCACTGTATTCGGGAGACAACGGCCCGGACACGGGTAACCGAGACAGCCTCCGACTAATGGAGCTCGGGCTCCACCTGGAGACCCTTCACGACGGATCGCATCGGCTCAACACGTCAGTGGACCATCTGCTCAACGACCCGTCTCTTTCAGGTGAGCACCGTGTTATTGTATTAATAATTAATATCGGAGCGCGGACGTCTGCGGGTTTTACACATTCAAACGATATATTATTATGAACAGATCTTCGCGACACGGTCGCCTCGTGTTATTTTAACGGTAACGTAATAGGCGTGCGACATTATTATTATTATTATTGTACGCTGGTAACAGTGCGTTCTATCAAAGTGTAATATATTGTGTCATAATGTACGTTTGATATTACCTCGGTATAATACCACCTGCCCGCGTATAATATTGAATAATATTGTGCACGCGTTCTCATAAACAGTGCTCGACTTGGTGGGGGGGGGGACGCAGGGGGACGGAGTCCCCTAACTAATTTTTCAGAAATTTTAGCGTACCCCTACTTTTATTTTTAAGGCTTGGTAACGTTTAATAAGTGATGGGGACGCTCTTTTTTTATAGTTAACAGAGTCTCCCTACTTTAATATTGCCAAGTCGAGCACTGCTCATAAACCGAACTAACTCATCTGGAAATATAATCATGTTTGTTCGCACGTAGAGAGGAACAACAACGAATTCACATTCGCCAACAACAACAACAACAACAACAACAACAACAGCAACAGCAACAATAACAACAACGGTTTCGAAACGATCATCGGCGGCGACCACGGTTTCGATTTGGACTGCGCGCCCAGCTCGTTCAACGACAAGTCGGACATTGTGGACCAATGGCGGACGTTGAACACGGACGGTGCCATCTATACGGTGGAGGTGGTGAACAACTCGGACGGTGGCGTCGGCGAACCACTGTGGTGCATGCCCGCGCTCACCGAACACCACCAGGACACCAACGCGGTGAGCAACTTCGACGAGACGCTGTTGTCGATGAACGGCGCCGAGTCCGCGGACCCGGTGGGCTCCGGCAGATACATCAAACAGGAACCCTTGCGGGAGTACATCAAACAGGAACCGTTGACGGAGTACATCAAACAGGAACCGCTGCAGGAGTACATCAAACAGGAGTCAGCCGAGTATACGGGCGACGAGCTCCTCCGGAACGCGTTGCTGGGCAAAACCAATCATAACCACCACCAGAGGTAAAACCGTCATACGATATTGTAATAATATGATTTATATAGGTACAGTTTCGATTCGTCGGGCGACGATAGAATAATAAACATTATTTCATATTTTTGTGTATTGTGCACGTTCATTTAAGGCGACTAAACGCGCGCAAAAAATGCTTTGAAATTACATTCACAATAATCAAACATTTTTTTTTTAACGCATTACAATATTGAGCTTTTCCGAATGTTTTGCATATGAATTAACACAACCGTATCTTGTTCGTTTATTGATTTTCGCTTTACCGAGTCACGTTATATAGCCAACCTAAAATGCGTTAACGATTATTGTTACAAAATATTCAAAAGTTTTCTCTCAAAAATCCATATTTTTTTCGACTTGTCACAAAAACATGTCTTTAAACCCCTTCTTAACTACAACGTGCAAAATGCGCAGAAAGTTTCAAAACTTTTAATTTGATTATAAAAAACGCACATACAATTTAAAACAAACGCACGTGTTATAGGTTGGCTATAAACTGAATTTACACATCATTCGGCGGTGTACAGGTGTAACAAAAAGATCTGACAAATAAAAATGAATTCAAGTTGGACGTATAAAAAAAAATTATGTAAATGATGAGGGTAATGAACAGTTTACGATTTACCCGTGTCTGTAAATTCCCAAAAATAATATTTTGAAATTAAATTATTCCATATTTAAAATGTTTTACTTTTTGCGCTAAAAATTATCGATTGGAACAAAAGTCGTTCAAATTGTCAGGTCTTTCTGTCACACCCCGCATCGTGTTATTGCAGCTTTCTGCGGTGTATGCCGGTAATTTTGAGGACATTCTGTTGCTCTTTGTACGATAAATCGTTAAACGGCCACATAACTATACCGTGTGATCCGTGTGCTCAGGTACGGCGACAAAGACGTCAAGCCATCGGCGTCGACCGCGTCGGACAGCCAAAACTCGTCGCCGGGACCACAGTCGATGCAGGATGTCGCGTCGTACCCGTCGACGTCCACCGTGGACATACAAGACGTGCTGGCCACGAACGGCGCCTGCAGCAACGGCATCAACGGCAACACGATCGTCATGATCGACGACGACATGCCGTCGATGTCGCTGCTGGTGGCCGGCGACGGGGCCTCCGCGCAGAACGTCGATGATCTCCTCTTGCCAGACTTTGACTTCCAATACATCGATGGCCTGGACAGCGACATGTCTCAGTCGTTCCAGCAGTACTGCCCCACTAGTCAGGGGTTCGTGTCCTTCATCGCCGCCGAGGTAAATATTATGCCTCTTTTGTCCGTCCCATACGAAATCGGCTAAACGACATTTAACGGCCAAAGGGTCAAAAATTACATAACATTTACCTATGTCATACCCAATATATGACATAAGCGCCAAATACATAGAAAAAGAAATATTTTTTGCACCAATGTTAATATTTTGTGTATTTCAAAATATTTCAATATATCTTATGCGTAAAAGTAAATGAAAATTAGCGCGATTTTAATAAATTGTTTGATTTTTTTTTTTTAATCCAACTTTTTTTTACATATTCCAATCGACTTATTTTCACAATCCTGGTATTCCTTCCATTGTACGGTTATGTCTTCGTGAGATATCTTTAATTTTGCGTTAGGGGGAGAGTAGTTCACAAATAAAATATGTGTTTCGTTTTGTAATCGTGGAAAAAAATTTGTCGATTACGATCATACGTTTGGAGTTTTTGAATGGTTTAGTTTCAAATTCAATAGTTATATCTATTGACCCCGTGGCACACATGCAGATAGGTTTTGGCGCTTTTGTACCATATGATTTTTTTTTTTCATTTTGGCGCTTACGTCTTCCACCGATAAAATCTTCACGTGATACCTAACATCATATGCATATTATATGGACGTAAGACGACTTATTTGGCTCGTCGTCAAAACCGAATATTATTTAACGGGCTTTATACGACTAATGCGCCAAAAATATAAAAAATACATATAATTTGCACCAAAATCAGTAGGGGACATAAGCGCCAATATAAAATTATACCTTATAATGACGCAAGTGTTAAAAATATTAAAAATACATATCATTCGCGCTAATATTATTAATTTATTAATTACATATTTATAGGTACCTATCAAAGGTACATATAGGTACCGATATTTCAGTACCTCATTTATAGGTCCCTATTTACCTTAATTTATTTATAAATTTAAAAATTTTAAATCTTCAATAATTTATAAAATATAGTCGTGAAAATCTATATTTTTGTTCATTAAAAAAAATGATTTTATTCGTAATTGTATTGTAAATTTAATTTTCACACCGGTATAGATTACGCGAATATTTACGTGGTACCTTAGTATATAGGTATTAACAATGTATAATATTAAAACACAACTCTGAAACTCTACCGTTATCAGATACGTTTGGCGTTTTTGAACGATATTTGGTTCTAAATATTTTTAACGAAGCGCACTACAGGTATCTGGGATTTTGGTGTTTTGTAGGATATGATTTATTTTTTTCTCATCTCATTTTGGCGTTTACGTCTTTCACCGATCAGACGGATGTTAATTATTGTAGATATTTTTTTTACGAGCGTTTAACAACACCGCACGGGTAACAAAAATCCTTTCGACTGCAGTCTCTATCATTATATTATATATACGTATTATACTTTCTTATGTCGATGGTTTTTTTTTTTTTTAATAAATAAATAATTCATTTGTATACATTTTCAAAATATATAAACTACTTTCCAAACGTCTTTTCGTATTCCAAATGATCTGTTAACATCAATTGAGTAAAAATAAAAGCTATAAAACCGTATTTTTGCAAATATGTAGATATAAGTATCCAGTTTATTTGCAAGAAGATTTTTAACCTCTCCGTTAATCCAATAATCCTGCACCGCAGAAGCCATCGATCCCCATAATCTACTCAACAAATATTAATCATATTTATTACGTAATTATTATATTAATATATATATAGCAGTTAGATACGTCGAGGTGCAGTTGTTTACCGTGTGCAGAACTGACATAATATTGTTTTAAACCAGTTGGCATTAAACATTTTGCGAAATCATAAATGATCTTGCGGTGAGCTGGTTTTAAAATAAAGTATATTCATGTACACAGATAATATGTGTACATGTAATAGTAACACTACCTATACCTACCGCCTCGTGGAGTGATTTAATCGCCGTACACTATAACGCATTATTATAATTATTATTCATCAAATATTTGTAAAATTATAGCTCGAAGATTATACTGATTTTAATTAAACGCCATAATTGGTAGCAATAATAACTATTATTAACAGATAGAAACAAAATATTCGCCGATAATTAAAATCAGTGCACAATATTTATTTATGCGCTTTGTCATTTTTCGTTTTCTTTTTTTTTTTTTTTTTTTT